>CM062099.1:5993173-6407579 GCA_031163375.1 Conogethes punctiferalis
TTTACGAAGTACCCCATGGTACATGTAACTATACATATTTCATTTTTCTACAAAAAAAAAGTCAACAGTATTAGGTCGTATGTCCATTAACCAGGAAATTTCTTAGTTAATCTACACATATTTGGTCTAATAACTTTCAAGACTAACATTATAACTTAATCCTGCCTAACAAAGCACGTCTGGGTTTACAATAACCCACGTTAATCTAAAAAAAAAGACGAAGGACTTGTAAGTTTGTATGTCTGGAACTTTATGGATAGTAGGTAATTGTAAATTTAAAAAATACAATTTCTGAGAATGTTACATTTTCTGTATTATAATCTTCCTAATTTATATACCTGCATGTGTAAAAACTAACAAATACAATTTTTTATCTTGCTCATACATTGAAATCTTCATTAAGTACAACATAATGCTATCACAGATGCAGATAACAGCCCTTGAAGCACAGCACTTTTGAACTAAATCACAATTTCATTATGTACTCTCTTTTCAATATAAAATTACATCCCAGCTTTGAAAACTCACCATCGACGTCAATTCTTAACATTCTTTAAGACGAAGTTAATATACCCAAGCATACTCTGAGCATTTCAGTTGTGGAGATTTTTGTAATGGCTAACTTTGTGCCAAACATGATCAGCATAGGTATTATGAGTTTTAAAACACAACATCTCTGTCTCAAAAACGTATTGCCTGTAATAAAATATAAAACGAAACTACGTTAGTAAAACATTACGAGGATATTTGCTCAGGCTCATCAACATTTAATTCCGCTACCAGATCTTCAGCAGCTACATCTGTTACGCCAATTCCTTCAAAAGGCAACGAAAATAACACTCCTATGCTTCCCTCGGGTGGTAAAAATGATCAAGACGTGGTCTGTTCATGCTGTTGTGAATGATAGCGACCAACCCGACTATGAAAATAGCACTACCGACGGTACAAACGAAACAAGCCTGAGAGGAGAAATAGGGCCGTGAAAGGCATTGGAGTAACAAATGTAGCTGCTATATCTGGCGGAATTATGATGATGATGATCTCCACGACGTATCTGTCGACGGCAAACCTTGTAATTCATTTGGAATTCCATTGAAAATCGTAATATAGACTCTTGCAAGGTTCATCTGCGCTTAAATTTATTTCAAGTTTACAAACAGTTGCTATGATGAAAGCCCACTCTCTCCTCTCAAGCCATCAGGATTCGGTAGACCAGTTTCCTGATACGACCGGTGGTAACTTGGAGATGCAGAGACAGTGTAATTACATAGATCCTGACTAGCGCCCTACAGGTTTATCACATTACCCTGTTATATCGCATGCAGTATCGACATAGGTTGTTACGGGGATTGGCCTGGGATAATTATAATGAGATGTTAGTTGCCTGAGACTTGTCCGTTTATCAGCAGAGTCACCACTTACAGGTAAGGTTGGCTTGGGGGATTGG
This sequence comes from Conogethes punctiferalis, assembly GCA_031163375.1. NCBI lineage: Eukaryota > Metazoa > Arthropoda > Insecta > Lepidoptera > Crambidae > Conogethes > Conogethes punctiferalis. The sequence goes on from CM062099.1 coordinate 5,994,621, forward strand.
ATGTTAAAGACTCCCCCTCAGACTCCAAATTATTCTGGCGGCGTTTTACATATATTTTATTGTAATTAATTTAATCAAAGGCAGTTTTATTAAAGGCAGCACATTTGTGAAAAAGCGGTTTCATGTGAAAACTCTTATGCTGATCATTTTAGTACTAAATTCGTCATTACATAAATCAACACAACTGAAAAGTTCAGGAGATTGGTAGTTATATTAAGATCAAAATTATTACCAGAAAGCAATCTTGCAGAATGTTCGAATTTGACGTCGGAGAGAGATGCTACGCCCTGAGATCGCTAACCCGCCTACCCAACGTGATGATTATAGGTAAAGCTTCCAGATGTTTGATGAAAGTGGCGAACAAATGGAGAGGCCTCGGTCCAGCAGTAGACTGCGAAAGGCTGATGATGATGATGGTCTCGACTACGCGGTATATTCTTCAAATTGACTTTTCTCATGAGGCCACATGCCCCTAACCTCCAGAACTGTTTTCCAAACTGAAAATGGCATATTAAATAGCCTTCGTTACGTACACAATATATATCTGTAATATTTGTCCAATAAACATGTCTTTTTTAGGCAGTTAAAGTTTTTTATAACGACGCATCTTAGACTATGACCTAATATAACGCTTCAAGTGCACATGCGATTCCAAAAGATGCATGATATAACGCAACATCTTCACAAGCGGCTATGAAGAGTTCAGACAACAATAACGCAAGTAAACATGAGACCAACCCTAAAAAACATGAGAATTAATTATAATTTATAGCATATCATATGCTTAATTAGTTTTTATAAACATTTTCATTGAAATACCAAAAGTCAATAAAAAATATCGCATATGATCATGCAACAGGTTATTTTATGGCAGTAAGTGCACATACAATTATTTTATACAAACATGTCCTAATAATGTTTAAAATTACTTAGCTTTGGGGTTTTTATTTCTCGCACCTATTTTTGTCAATTTTAATCCAATATACAACATACACTCATTATCCGGTAACACTGACGCGACTAACATTACGGCGCCGCGTGCGCGGCCCCGCGCCCCGGCCAGCTTCGTACAACAACGAAGCATGTGCATTTGTAACATTATTTTACGATCACGAATGACTTACGTCATTTTCCGACTAAATTATTTCCAAAACTAAAAAAGATAAAAATAAAATTCTTTTCGTATAATATAAAACGCATCTTTTTAAGACTATTTACGTAATAAAAGTACTTTTGACGTATGGGTACATGTTGCATTATATTACCATGGGTGCGAATATCACCTACCTTATGTAAGTATCATCGATACGGGCGTTCAATTACTTAAATTTAATGCACCTTGCTGCCTAGGTACGCCATTTTTATTAGGCTGATTGCATTGGGCCTGTTCGTAAAGCGATACCTTTGTAAATTCAGCACGTTCTATAACACATTTGTCGCTTTTAGATACAGGTTTAGTGAATTTTCTGGTTTAACAAAATTAACGGGGTTACGCTTCAATAATGTTGCCCCATTTTGACTTTACCCGGAACAAAATAGATCGTGATTTATGTAAACCTTTAAAATGGTTTTATTACGTTTTATATTTAATTTTAGGATTAGATTTAGGGTATATAAAACGCCTGTCGTTGAGAAAGAAAACAATGTTACATTTTTATCGTTTTGTTCACAGTGTATGTGTCAGCGTTAACTTTTATATTTACATTTATTACAAAAGTGCTAATATTTTTGTTAATATTTGGATAGGCACATTGTTCTTTCAACATATTTTCAATGTCGCCATTATAGCTATCAGCAATAGGAGATCGTCGTTCTTTAACTTACAAAGTTCTTTGAATTCTTTGGATTCTTTGCTGGCTGTGAATAATAAAATTAAAACCGATTATAAAATTATAATAACTTGCATAGCGTTAGTTGTCATCAGGACTATAATAAGTTATTTCTTCTGTACGCATTATAACGACGAATGCGTCATTTCGGCGCTGAGTGCTTTAATAGGCTATTTTCAAATATTGGATAAGGATATTCTACTAATTATCCACTTTTTCATCTACTATGATGTTTATCTGCGTTTGCGAGTATATATAGATATCGTGAAAAACAGCGATGGCCGAATTTTGGAATGCATACAAATATATAAAAGTATTGTTGATATGGTGGAGAGAATTAGGAAGCTTTTCGATATTTTGGTAAGTACGATTTGTGTATCATCATCATCAGCCTATCGTAATCCATTGCTGGGGATAGGCCTCTCTAGTTGTGTGACTCTGGGCAAACACATGTAATTGACTAATTGAATAATCTTCACGTAGATCGTCAAAGGACACAACTTACTAAGTTCAACAGCGGAAAAAGAGTAGCATTAAGAGCAACATTATTTGAAAATTTGAGATTTATGTCAATTTTGCCGCCATTTTAGCGGGTAGTTTTAGGGGCAAGGCAGACGACAGACTATCCTTGACGCACTTTTTAGTCTGTGATGCAATTATATGCAGTAACGCACACGACGCGCAAAAATCAGTCGCGGATATTTTACAGACTCAACGCACATCATCGATCATTCTGTCGGCAGAGCTGTAGGGACCTAGATGCTCTTTGAATGAGATGAGACATTTAAATCTCAGACGCATACTCTATCGCACAAAAAGTCTGTCGTCTGCGCAGCCCCTTACCATTTCTTTATGAAGTAAACCCTCGTCTATCAACCGAATTTGATTTTATTATTTCAGTACGCCGCTGCATTAGTTCTTGGCACTCCAAATCTAATTATTACTGCGTACATTGGTCTCACGAAGCTGAAAACATATGAAAAATTAGACGTAAGTACCACCTACTTATTAATGAAGAATAGGTATTGAAAACCTTTGACATCCGATTTAGTTACGCATTTCAGGTAAATGAAAAATAAGGTTTTTAAGTTTCAAGATTTGATCTACAGTACTTATCTGGTAATAGGGTACCTAAGCTCAATAAAAATTTACTGATCGATCGAAAGTTATTGATTGATAGTGTAACTATGAGGCGTATGTGGCAGTAGCGTCTTTTCTACTTAGTACCTATTGATGTGTGCGCGGGAGAAAGTGGGAGCTGCGGTAGAGTACCTACATAAGTATTTTATTTCATCATTAAGTACCTATATTCAGACGCCATCGGCCAGAGCGGGCAATAACGTAACATAGGTACACCATAGATATATTACTCAAGGTAAATGTAGCTCTCTTTCCAATGGTGTAAGAATTTTTGAAATCGGCGCAGTAGTTTTTGAGTTTATTCATTAGATACAAACATACCTACAAACAAATATTTCCCCGTTATAATGTTATAGTGTAGGCGTAGAAAGGTCTAAGGTCGTAGCCCCCGAAGTGTATGAGCATAAATTAATAAAATAAAAATAAAATAAAATATAAAATAAAGTTTATTTAACAACCCTAGCATTACATATTTTTCATTGATGTTCTCTAAAAATTAAGGTTGCGTCGAGAAGAGTCTAATACACAAGGTTGCTGTGATTTCTACACTAGGCTAGGCCTGTCACGTAGATAATCATTTGTCACAAGGTTACACTTTCGCGTTGCGCGACCAAAATCAACAGTTGTAACAATTCAAAATAGGTAAGTAGGTATGTGAAAAATTTTGTGACAAATAATTTCTCTGCCAAAACAATTTTTTATATGGGGCCCCGACAAGACACGCTACGCTTCTGTACCTAGGTAGGTACCTATAGGTATATAAAATTATTAACTTTCTCTGAAAAATCTTCATCTTCTATAATCTTGTTCCTATAGGGTCACATTATAATCAACAATATGGTGAGGCTTCTGTACGTCGTCCTGGACTTCTTGCTTTTGTTCGCCCCTGCCATGTCGGCTGGTATCCTCACGTCGGGAGTCCACGAGTTGAAGGTCATGCTGTATCACCGACTGCTCCAGGAAAGAAGTGAGTACATTGATGTCCCTTTAAGGAAGCGACTGGTAGCGTAGATAGGTACGTGTCGCGCCTCCGAACTAGGCGATCGTGTGATCGGGGACCGCGGTAAATTGGACCTTATTTGTGTCTAAATGACTACGATAGCCATAGGGGCCTTGTCATCATCACCGGGCTGTCGGGGGAGCGGAAGGTTCTCACCCCTAGATCCGACTGACAATGTTGGCTTTGTACTGAGTTGTGATGAAAACTTCGTAAGTGCGTTGTAGGTTTTCCATAGAACTTGCGTGGATCAGTTTTGTTCTGTATGGAGATTGCTTGCTTTGGAAGACACATGGCCATCTGTTTGAACGGAACTATTAGGTACTTGTAGATTGTAGTGATGTGATGATGTCGCATGTCGTGTAGGTAGGTAACTAGCTTTTGCTCGCGACTTCGTCCGCGTGGCTTGTTTACATACAAAAGTTTTTTACCAATAACTCCCGTTCCCGTGAGAATTTCGCAAGATCGCGTTGCAAGTAAGCTTTACGTTCATATGGGTACCTGCATGCCAAATTTCAAGCGTCTAACTTAAGCGGTTTAGATTTTTACACAAAAGTATTTTCCCGCTTATTCCCGTTCCCGTGGGAATTTCAGGAATTCCTTTCTTAGTGCACCTCTAAGTACGATACCTAAGCTACGTCTCGTCCAAAAGTTCCAAATTTCAAGTGCCTACGTTTAGCCGTTTAGGCTGTGCGTTGATATGTCAATCAGGGGCCCTACTACAGAAAACGAAAACGATCGTTCGTTAAACGGATCGCGTATTTTTGCCCCATAAATCCCTCTCATTTGTCCCTCCCGTGTTCGAATATTCGAACTAAAATTCGTCAATTTAATTTTTTGTCAATCGATTTTCAACAATTTAATTGATATATTTAGTTTCTCCTTTTAAATTAAGATGAAGTAGAGACAGATGTCGCTACCTACATTACCATCTTCTTCCAGACGAGGCCTACGCTGGCTCCATAGAAGTGTTCATATCGTACGTGCAGGCCCGCCCGCTCAACATAACATTGTTCAAGACCGTTCGCCTGGACTGGACGCTGCCAGTGCTGCTCGTCAACCTGTGCGTCACCTACCAGATAGTGGTCGTGCAATTGACGCATCTGTACTGAATACCCCAGGCACACAGCGCCATCTAGTCTCAAACTGAGCCGAAGCTTGCACTATGGGTAGATACATATCAATCTAAACTTTTATTTCTGCTTAGCCCAATGGTTGACTGGTAGAGAATGCCTATGCGGCATTAAGTCCGCCTTTTGTACACTGTTTTAATTGTGCAATAAAGATTAGTACATAGGCTCTAATTTGAAAGGATTTATTATTATACGCATTTATATCATTGATACATTATACAATTTCATGAGAGAAAAGCCGCGGGATGGTGGTATTGTCCTGTATTTGTAACCGTCACTTAAGTACAAGTGCGTTGTAGGATTTCTATAGAGCTCCTATAGGGCACTGATCGCGATGTATGGAATATTCAACGACATCTGTTGTTAATCAGCGTAACTAGTGATGTAGGTATTTCATAGCGAAGTAGAGATTTTCCTTCTCCATGACAATCATATAGAGCCGGTCTTAAACTTAGAGACATCGACACCGCTACTCTTTATTCTAAATATAGGAATACCTACAACATTATTGTACCTATATCGCAAACTCAGCCCCATACAAACAGACATGTTCATACAAAGATCTGTATCCGTTTGTTTTGACAGTAAAAGATCCACCTTTTTAAATTAAATGAAATGTTATATCTACTCGTAGTAGGTATAGATGATTAAATTTCTGTTCAAAGTGTTTTTATTTCTTAAAATTGAATGTTTATCTTGAATGAATGTTAGTGTTGCAAACATTTATCGATATAATAAAAACAAAAGATATTTAATTTTAAAGTAGTACCTATTGTAGGGTGTAAACGTGAGTCGTATGAATTAAAAATTGATTATTAAATTCAAGATATTTTATTATTACTACCATTTTAACAAATCAGTCCATCCCGTTATACAAAAATCTACATTAAATAATATTATACAACAATTAAATTGCATGTCTAAATTAAAATAGTATAAAAGTCCATAATTTACAGGTTACATAAACTGCATCTCGAGAGAGCTTTTGATTTTTATTTAATAATAATGTTTTTTTTTGGTGAATGTATATAGGTACTTTTTCATTATGCTTAATATCAAATGAATCAATATGTCAAGAAGAAAGCCGTTTGGCCAGAGGCTCTATAAGCCCAGCGTGGCGATTATGGGTATAATCCTCCAGATGTTTGCCCAAGTGGCTAACAACTGGAGAGGCATATGTCCAGCAGTGACTGCAATGGGCTGATAATGAAGCTTAGTTTCATTAAAATTGTATGAAAAACTGGCTTAACTACGCGAGCTAAGCTAAAATAACTTATTAGTTGTTCTTCAAAAGTCATTAGACTTCATTATAGGTATAATATAAACAACTATAATAAAAATGCATAGAAACACAGTCGCAAAAATATACTTGGGAAGCACAGCATAAATCAGAACATATTACATTTCTTTACTCATTTCACAAAATACGGGTTTTGGAGAAATAGATTTTCATTTATTACCTATAAATGAGATTGTTTATTGCCTATTACAATCTTACAATGTAAATCTTGAAAACAGTCGTGTACATGTTCAGATTGTTTGATAAATTGTAGAACTTGGTTAGTACGCTCCCGTGTCTAGTTTCTAGATTACAAAATAATGGCAAGAGATGTCGCTATTGACGTGAAATGTAAAGAAATAGAAATGTATACCTACCTACTATATACTTAGGTAAGTATTATGATGAAATATATGTATTTTATATAATACTAGCTGTGCTCGCGACTTCGTCCGCTTGGAATAGTTATTTTTCCCCCTTTTTTACATTTTCCATTATTTCTTCGCTCCTAATAGTTGCAGCGTGATGTTATATAGCCTAAAGCCTTCCTCGATAAATGGTCTATTAAACACAAAAAGAGTTTTTCAATTCGGACCAGTAGTTCCTGATATTAGCGCGTTCAAACAAACAAACAAGCTTTATAATATTAGTTTAGATGTCTAAACTAGGATCACGATTATTGTAACCGATTGACATTAACACATTCCAGTAAACAAAGCTAAACAATAAAAGATTTAATGTTACCATGCTTGGATGTTTGTGTATCGCAATAATTTAATCAAGGGAAGAAAAAGTAGAAATTATTATGCGAACGAATAATCAAAGAGTAAAATGTTATACTCTTCTGAGTACATTTCACTTCTATCTATAGTTCATTCGCGTTAAGAAAATAGTAACTGACACTGACAGAAATTATAATTTCTAGCGTTTTAATTGGCTAGTGGCCTGTCAGTGACCTGTCAGTCACTATTTTCTTAACGCGAATGAACTATACATGAAAACACATACGCACATATTTAACCTTCACCTAAGAAAAGTGCTAAATGAAAATTGGCCATTATCCCATTTATACGATATCCGACACCAATATAATTGAATTCTTACTCATTCAATTCAAAATGTTTGATTTATTTGTTATTTTTTTAATGTATAAGACTAGAACATAAATGTTGTTCCTATTATAGGTAGGAAAAACTAATGGGACCTTTAGTCATACCTACTGATATTTGTGACAAATAGAAGAGATCGTCTAATCTAAAATGACGCACCCCACCATTTTAAAGCATGTATGTTTGTTTGTGAACACATTACAAAGATGAACACAAATCATAAAAACGTGCAGTGAAAGCCTGTTGCGCCTTTTTGAAATAATGAGCCGTAAAATGTTAGCAATATTGTCTTCGGAAAACTATCGTTTATCCAACTACTATTCAATATTTGGTTTATTAAAAATAGTTTTTAAATAGGGCTAACCTTGATCTATACACGACATAATAAAGTTTTAACGTAATCACAATAACTTAAAAATAAAACGATATTGATTGCATTCAATAAAACACAGAATCGCAACAAGCTGATAAAAGTGTACACTTTAAGTAAGTCTATCTGGTAAATGACTACCCTCTCATGAATCTTAATATCGTCAACAGTTGTGAGAACACCTACCCTACATACAAAATAAAAATCAAGCCTTACTACCTTCGTTTAATAATTTGAGTTTTGGGTACTCCTCCCATACAAGCCGCCCCAGTGTGCGTCGGTGCGTCGTCCGAGTTTTTTTTGATAATGGCTCTTTTGACCGGCGTTAGCCGATTCCGCGTCGATAAATGTGGAGAGACCCTTATTCAACCAATAGTTTAGATATAGTATGTAGTACCGCGTTAATAAGTAACATCAATGTGTCTGCGCAGAACTAGAAGGCGAGGAAGTCTTGGCCAATCGTAATGTCCCGCGAATGCGCACGAAACGTGCTCGTTTGCTACTTGGGGTGATAGCCTTCCGCTCCCCCAACAGTCCGGTGATGATGACAAGGCCGCCCTGACCATTATCGTAAGTCATTTAAAAAAAAAGCTTTAATTTAAAATTGTTTACTACCCGCCATATTTGGCGCCCATCGTCTTGACAGTTGTTATGAACGAGATTTCGTTAATATTAAACCTTAACTTAACGCAATAAGGTCAATTTCAACAGTGTTGGCATTTGTTTTAATCGGCTTTAGCTTTTCTTCTGCGTAGACGTAGTTTGTCGATGCTCCTTATTAAAATAGTTCTACCATAGTCATTTTAATATAGATTGGTGATCAGGGGCGTAGCTACCGCCGTATCTGTCATATCAATTATACGGGGCCCCATGCCATGGAGGCCCCCAAAGTGCGTAAGCAAAAAACTAATAAAAACTTCCCAAATTTTGTGACAAATATTTTCCCTTCCTAAAGGCCCATAAACAATTTTTATATGGGGCCCCGCCAAGGTACGCTACGCCTCTGTTGGTGATACTATCACGTTTGTCGGTAAGAAAAGTGACTTACAACCTACGACTTCTGTTGTTTGCTACTGAAATGTTCGCTTCGATAATATGATTATTTAAAAAATAAATTATATTAGCCCGCAATGAGTTCCAGTTTTTACATAGGTACTTACTTCATATAGGAAATGTAAAAGTGAAGGAAATTTTCTTATCGTTAACTATTATGGTATAATATCATATTTTATTTAAGCTACATATTGCGACAAATATACTGGTTAACATATTTACGTAAGTAATTAAAAAAAAGTTATAACTCATAACGATAATGAAAATACAGAAATATTTCGCTTAACAAAAAAAAAGCTTGCGCAAAAAAAACTATTTCAAGAAACAATCCCAATTATCTTCCAACATCGTCGCTTTAAAATCATTTAAATATACTTATTAGCGTAACAACATAGTCCAATTTACTATAATTAAAGTAATATAAATCGATTATATTCATTCCTGCTATATATCCCAACTGTTCTTAAGTACCCCATGCATCGTAGAAAACTAGTTTGCTTGGCATACTCCATTATTAGCTTCTATAAAAAAAAACTAGTTTTATAATTGAGCGAAACATAATATGTACTGAGATACTATATAACAATTGATCTCTTACTGAACTATAGTTTTTGGCTTGCGTATTTGCAGTGACGATAATCCAAAAACCTTTTTAGCACCAACTACAAATAGGTTATTTTCCTAATAGAGTTAGCTGAACTAAGAACTTTTCGTGATATCCAAATGGAGACTAGAATAATAAAAATAAATAGTACATATAAACCATCATGTTTTAGATATTTAGACATTCCTCTAAAAACAGCGCTAGTCGATAGAAGAGATATATTGGTTAAAATTATTTATGTAATAATTGCTAGAATATTAAACTTCCTTTTTTTGTCAAAGTAATTTTAGTGAAGTAAATTAAAATATTGATTTCAGCTAGAACTTGGCGGACGTGCCTAGATTACAGAAAATTAACACGTTAACTGCCATCAAACAAAAATGTTTCTATCATGTCTGGTTTTATGGCAGTCAAGGGCTTAAAAAAATACTTCATAACACATTTAAACCAAAAATCATTCATATGTTGTTTCACGTAAGTTTTTGTTTTGAATTTTGTATAGATAAGATTTTTAATTATGCTTTTTGACCTGAGAGTATGATACAGACTTTAACATGTCAACTTACCTCAGTCTATCATTATAACGCACCCTCCACAAAATAAAGCCGCAAGTACTCTTACTGTAATTTTTTTATGACGGTTTCGCGTGCTATAGCCTTAGTACTATCTCCCTATTTTTTTCAATGAGTTTTGTACTGACGAAATTATGAAGCAAAATTCTTTTATTCGTTTTAAGAAAAACATCTTTTTAGCCAGAAAAAACACAAATTGTATTTGCTAGCAACAATTTTACAGATTAGAGCCATGGCAAAAGTATTCTTCGATAAAATTATGATAATGATACCTAAGATAATGTACCTTTAACAAATAAAGTAATCAACAAAAAACGGCTTTTTTGTTTTTCCTGTAAACTTCAACATTTTCAATTGCAGTGTTATTTTGTGGAGTTTATTAAATTAGCCGTGTTAGTGACCGCGACCGACCAGACCGCATATAGACATTATTAAGATAAACAATATCACATCTTCCTTCCTTTGATCTCATTCACTAACCATATAAAAAGAACCCTACCAAACTTATCAGCATATCCCTTTATAACTCCTGCGTCTCTTGTCCATAAAACTTATCCAAATCAGCTATACTAGGCTCCGCAGGTTTCTCCGCAGTCTCGTTGCTCTGAGTGCCTTCGACTTGATTGCTTGGTTTGATCACTTTTATATAGTTGACCGGTACCAGGCCTGCCGTCTGACTGTCTATGGTGCCCATCAGCCAACCGGTGTTCCACAGCTGGGTCTGGAGGTGTTGGGGAGCGATGTGCATCACTTGGTTGGCTGCGAAGCTGAGCTCCTGGGGAGATGTGGCCTGGAAGTCGAACTGGGCTACTGCCCGGAGAGGGTTCTGCCAGGTTGTCGGGTCGTTTACTGAAATTCAAATGGATTTTAATTTAAAAAACTTGTAAATTGGCTACCACAAAATATACCACTGGTTCAGAAAGCAGTATTCTACTGAGAAGAAACTTGTGTAATGAATCTTTTCAGTATACTTAGTCAGAACAGCCAAATTTCTTTGTTCCCCAAAATATACAATCCGCAGGTATTAAAGGCGAGAGTGAATTGGTATATCCTGGGTTAGCTAGCTCCATCGTAGGCTTCGCCATGCTATACCTCTCGTAGTTTGTAAAATAGCATCTTGATTTAAAAAACAGAGCAAGACTCACATCTTTCATTGATACTGGTGGAGAGACCGTTGAGCATCTTGATGACGAGGTAAGGCGCCGCGCATACCACGCCGAAGAACATGAGGATCGGCCAACTGGAGCCCCGGGCGCGCTGCTCGGCCGTGGCGCTGCCGTTCTGCGTGGCGGTCACCGCCTCTGCCCACGCCTGCCGACAAGCGACAACGATATTGGGTACGTAAAATAAATAACCCAAAACTTTCCATCCTGGCCCACACAGCGCAATCTATAGTTCATTCGCGTTAAGAAAATAGTGACTGACAGGTCATTAAATTTCTAGCGTTTTGATTGGCTAGTGGCCTGTCAGTGACCTGTCAGTCACTATTTTCTTAACGCGAATGAACTATAGTCCGAAACTAAGCCGACGCTTTTACTATGAGTGCTAGACAACTACATACTTTTTACTAGCATAGCAAACACAGATCAATACAGACAGACATGTTTATATCACCGTAAAATTTTAAATACCGTTAGATCATGATCTATCTCGCGAGATTGTAAACTGTCGAAAGATTCTGAACTGTAACATAGGCTGTAATCGATCGATGTGAAAATTTTAAATTAAAATCTGTCACGCGTTAAATTATCAACAGTTCCAATTTGATCGTTCAAAATCTACCGAAAAATTATTGTTAATTATAATAAAAATGTAGGTAAGCATTATGTTATAGTTCACTGGAATACTGGATTTAATAAAGTTAGACCTTGCCTACAGAGAATGTCTTTGTTCATCATAATATTCACGAATGTTTTAAAATTTATATGTAGGTACAAAGTGCTATCGTAAAATACGCGTTCAGATAAGAATGATAGGTATTTGTTCAGATTTAAATATTAGATAATTCGGCAGATCAACACGTGACATTGATAAAAACTATGACTGTTTGATAAAAATATAGTTAGGGGGTATGGACGTAAGTTTGGACAATAGATGACAATACCCTACTAATGGAATTACGGTCACAGCAGGAATTCTCTGAAGAATATTCGATCTAAATAAATAACCCAAGACATGCCATGCTGGGCCACACAGTGCCACCTAAACCCTGGTCACTCCGTCACACGCTGATAGAAACGCCATCAAGATGGCGCTGTGTGGGGCAAGCCCCAAACCAAGCCGAAACTTGTACTATGGGCACTAGACAACTGATAAACTTACTTAGATACATTTCTTTTTTGTAAATAAATACATATTATACATAGAAAACACCCAGACCACTGTCTGAATTAATATATGCAATCAAACTCAAAACATTCGAATCTTCCGCGTAGAAAACAGTATATTATATGTAATGCGACGTCATATATACCTCTACATCTTAGTACATACTATTTATTTTGTATTGCAGTTTTACAATCTGTACATATAATTCAAATATTATTGACTTAGGACTTTACCCACTTTTATAATTTTCAAGTACATATCTCGCTTATTTGGGTAAATATATCTAAGTCGACTGTTATGTGCAATAAAGAAATCCTCCATCTTTCTTATAGAGAATGCTACTAGATTCCAAAGACTTTCATCATCATCATCATCATAAGCCTTTATCAGTCCACTGCTGGACATAGGCCTCTCCCAAATACTTTGCTCACCTTAAATTCACATTCTGTTCTGATGCCCAAGAGCACCATCAGTTTCCGCACCATCCAATTGAGGCTCCTCACCACAGCGAATGTGGACCAGAACTGTGCGAACAGTGACCTCAGTCTACCAAAGTTTTCTGCTACACCTGGAAGAAGATACGAAGGATAGATGAGTTTAAAGTTCTTTAGAGCAATATTATATCCCTATTAATAAGAGAAAGTACAATATAATAAGTTTTATATTAAGGGATGTATCATCTTTTCCACCAACCTCACCTGATCATGGTGCATCCTGGTGGCGGTATAACCGTCACAATTGAAGGTGTAGCTATATACCACAGATAGATAGGGTCAGCGTAACCGGAGGAAAAGGTAGCTTTTCCTGCGTTCGTCAACCCGCCTGCCCCAGCGTCGCGATAAATGACGGCGTCGATGAACACTTGGCGAGCGATGTTTGCAATTTGCGCAGGAGTCGGCGTTAAGAGACCGCTCGTTTGGAATAGACGCGCCCGCTCTCCGCGGGCCAAACCGGGGGGTATACCTACAACGCATTGTATGCCCTCTGAGCTGGACCTCCGAACGTACTCATTGGGTCATAAAGATATGGTAGGCTGGTTGCAGGGACACTACTGTACAGGGTCCACCCGCTGAACACTGTATTGCTTCTCAGAGCCGGGGGTATTTGCCCTCCCCGCACTAGCAGTGCCGGCCGCTTGTCACCTGGGGCTGGCCAGGGCTAGCAGGGATGTGGCCGTATGCTTCGGCGCTATCTGTGACCCAGCAACTTGCTACCCACTGGCGACACAGGGGGGTTTAATGGGTATCCTCCCATTTGTGAGTCCCACATACCATGCCAGGGGGAGTATGAAGGTGCTTAATGCATTCTCCTCTAGAAAAAAAATAAAGGGAGCACTATATTGCTCCCCAAAGCTAAGGGTGTCCTCTGGGCCCGGACCTCTTGACTATCGTTAATGCGATTCTTTGTAAAAGACACCTACCTAATATAGCCCTGAACGAGCTTGTTAATGCAAAGAATGTGTTCTCCAACATCATGGCCACACTGCCAACGGCGTTCACGAAGCTCTGTATTGAATCAAATGCTGGTCTCGAGTTCTCTTCAGCCATCTGAACAAATCTGAAAGTGTACCAAATGTATTGTACAAACATCCTAATAAATTAATTAATATTAATATCCTACTAAATAATGTGTGACAAAATATTCTACTAAATTATTTATTTATTTAATCTTTATTGCACAAGTAATAAGTGTACAAAAGGCGGACTTAATGCCACATAGGCATTCTCTACCAGTCAACCATTGGGCTAAGCAGAAAGTAATATTAAGGTAGTGTGTCAAAAATACATTTAATGGTCAATTAAATTAATGGTCAACCATTTTTAAATGGATAACCACAAGTTAATAAGTACAACATTATTACAAGTAGGTAAATAGATATATTAATTAGATGGTGATTACAAACAATAATGAATAAATAACCACAAGACATGAAGTTGGGATTAAAATGTGCTCATACCTACTTTTCTGAGCCTAACATTTAGGTAATAGGTATGTGTGTGTTATAAATTCCGAATATAATGTCTTGTGACATAGTGTGAAACATTTTTATTTATAATAATAATAATAGGTAATAGTCCTAAATCAATGTGAAAGTTTAAAAACTTAAAATAACAACAATGAGTCATTAATTTAACATTATTCATTAATAAAATACTTACTGGCCGTATTCACATTCATTACATTCCTATGTGTTGAGTGAACACACAGGTAACCTATATGATTTGGGGCACTGAGCATCCACATGTCACATAGTAATGATTGTGAATACGGCCATTGATATGTTTTGAACCCACTCAAGTATACAAATGGATGAACTTAAAACAATAGACACAATATTAGCATATTTTAATTCAGGTACATCCTCATAGTTACAAATATGCAAAATTAGACAACTCTTTTTATAAATTTAAATAGATTTATATTTACATTTCAAAATAGTTGTTTGCATGTAAATTCAATTGGAAAGCATCTAAATCCAACGCAAATATTCACTGCCAGGTCAGGCTGCTCGCAGACACATGGTGTAGTAATGCTTGCTCCCAGGAGAGACCTGTACCAATTGAGGTCCATGGCAAATTCATAGATTTTTTTATCCCTATACTTTTTTTTTACAGAATCTCAACATAATGGCTTCACTACACCAGATGAATTTATTTCAGATTTCGGTCGGAGTGTAGGGTAGGGTTCTGTTGTGTGCTCAGTTACTTGTCTGCAATGTCACTTCAGGAGGGTTTAGGTCAAGGGTGCAACCATTACATTTAAAAAATATAAATAAAATATTGACTCACCTGCTTTCCATTCCCATATCCATTCCGCCGAATCTGTTGTAGCCACCATATGGGGACATACCCATACCCCCCATTCCGTAACCCATGCCACCGTAGCCGTATCCGCCGTAACTACCCATCCCGCCCATGCCGTAACCACCCATTCCACCCATGCCGTAACCACCCATTCCGTTCATTCCGTAACCACCCTGATTCATCCCGTAACTTTGCTGCATCCCTAAATCAGGACGGGGGGGTAAAGCTGGTGGGCCTATGGCATTACTGTCGTAAGCAGAGGTAGACGGCATGGGATTCCTGAACGACGGACTTCCCATCTCCCCACTAATACCAGCATTCGATAAACTCGGGTCAGAGTTTACGTCGAACTGTTTTGCTGGTTCGCTCATGATTTCTAACACTTTATTTCACTTTCACACGGCTTGAGATTGCTGAAGAGCAATCTTTTAGTGTAAACACGTATCTGTAGACACTGATAACAGTAAGAAGTAGATAATGACTATTTTATTTTGCGAAAACAATAAATAATGTCTTCACAGTCACGATTTCATGACGACTATCTCAACAAAACTGACATAGGACATTTGATTTGACGTTACTGACTGACTGACAGAGTCTGTCAAGTTTTGCTAAGCACATCTTTTTTTTTTTTTTTTTTTTTTAAGCTAAGCACATCCTCAGTGCAAAGCATGGAAGTAATATAATAAGTACGTAGGTCGTACTTAATACTTCCATGGTGCAAAGCCATAAAAAAAAATTTGATGATAGTGACAACAGCATGTTTTTTGCGCGAGTTTCGAAAATGGGTTTTGAGTTACGGATTTGCGTTTTAGACCGAAAAATTTCTACGTAAAATTAATTTTTATAGCAACCTTAACTTTGACGCTTTTATGATTTTGTTGGTCTGTTGGTCAATATTATAACGCTCGTAGAATAACCGACTTGGACCTTAGAAACATTTTGGTATTTTGACAGCTGAAAAACAGCTTACGATAAAAAACAAAAATTGTCTATAGTACGGGTGGCTGTCTGCTTGGCTGTCAATAATTCTGATTTCTACTTTGTTGATATTTTCATTTTTATCAAGTGTATTCATGTAATTCCTGGTTTTAAAACAGTGAAACTCAAGTGATCTATTGTGCACGGTAAGTGTTATCTTCTAAAACCTTGGCTTAAGGAAATTATTGTCATTTTATCTGTATTCATAAAATCTTGTTCTTGTGCGATCTTTTTAGGGCTTGTTTCTTACTAGATTCATGATAAATAACGTTGTTATTGGCTCTTTACGCTGATTATAGTTCCATTGTTATGAACTTGACAATAGTTTGATATTGTGGTGTTGTTTTCTTGGTGAATAAGGGGATTAGAAAGGTATATGAAGTCGACCGGTTTGCGATTAAATAAGTTGAACAATCAGCGGCAATTGGTCGAGACTCGCAGATAAGTGACACCGGCAATGATGGGTCATTGCTGACGCTGCACACTTGCGCGATTACGCGACAATTGACTCTGCCAATTCGCTATTTACATTACTAACACAATACCTACTTGTGAAACTATTCTTATTAATACAGGATTTCTTAAAACTTGTTTTCTTTTATTATATTATTTTAAAAAACAATAACAGTCAGTTCATAGGTCTATGGTATGAACTGAACTTCTGCCTGAGTCCTAAAATTATTTAGGCTTGTTTTTACTTTAATCACATTATTTCAATTTTATTCAAAATTTTAATATTGGTACCTAAAAATATTACAATTTTGAATTTGAATTGGGTCCCATATCTTTGATAGAACCAAACAAAAGCATTGATGATTCAGATACTAAAAAGGAATTGAAATACCTATTTCACTAAAAAGATACTAAAAAGGAATTGAAATAGGTATTTCTATAGGGTGAGTGCGCCAGTTCGCGTCCATTTAGCGCAGTTGGCAACATTGAAGGAGAAAATAAAAATGTTCCAGCACCAATTTAAATAAAAATCTTATGTCATTTGTTCAGTAGAATAGTCTATTTTAGGGTAACATTTAATTCAGTTCGAAATACCTTGTGGTTTTTTTATTAAAAATATAAACATCAGAATTAGGCGATTTGCCCAGTTTGCGTCCAAAAATTCCTATTCGCGTCCACACCTGGACCAATTCGCGTCCACCAGCTTTTATATGGAATTGAAGGATGATATTTTTATGAGAATGTTTATTAATATATTAATAAATCACTGTTAACGAAGCTGGTTAAGCTTTGTAGCTCTATTTCAAGAAGCTCGTTAGGTAGAGAGTTAAAATTTTCAAAAAATATGTATTTTTGCTGCTATAACAACATATACCTACTATAAACAAATTAAATAAGTTTTTAAGGGGGGCTCCCATACAACAAATGCGATCTTTTTGCCAATTTTTGATATGGTCCAGTGTGGACGCAAAATGGAAGTTTTATAAATTTGGTGTTCTAATTCGCGTCCACCCTATTTTAACTGTTAATTATAAAAAACATAATCAAATTCATAATTAATATAATTCCTTGGATCATTATCCACGTCTAGAAACAGCTATGTATCCAAAATACACATAAATCAACAAAATATTGACTATCAAACACACTGCTGCCCACTATTTTTTTTCTAGCGTCTGAGCTCTTTTGGTGAAAAGCCGTCATTAATTATTTTTTACACAGGATTGATTGAGCGCACGGAACTTTTGTCAATGTGCATAAATGTTATATATATTGAGCTATTGGCGGTAATTACTTTTCGACTTATTGGTATGTTAGTTTACTTAATTTCGAGAGATTCCCGCGAAATGGACGCGAACTGGGCAGTGGACGCGAACCGGCGCAATCACCCTATATTTAATCTTAAATAGTATAATTAACCTCTCAAAACCCAAAAGCCCAATATAGGTGTGTCCGGAATATTGTTAAACTTGTGAAGTACCCACAACTTGGAAACTTTGTAATAAATAATAAATAAAATAAATAACCCAACACATGCCACGCTGGGCCACACAGCGCCACCCAGCCTCAAACTAAGCCAAAGCTTGTACTATGGGTACTAGACAACTGATAAACTTACTTAGATAATTTTTTTTTTGTAATTAAATACATATTATACATAGAAAACACCCAGACTAATACAAACAAACATGTTCATGAACACAAATGTTTGTACTGTGCGGGAATCGAACCCATGACCTCTGGCTCAGAGGGCAGAGGTCACTACCAAATGAGCCACCGAGCCTGTAATATATCCTAGATGTGTAGAAAACTTATATTTAACTAGCTGTGCTCGCGACTTCGTCCGTGTGGAATAGTTATTTTTCCCCCGTTTTTTTTTTACATTTTCCATTATTTCTTCGCTCCTAATAGTTGCAGCGTGATGTTATATAGCCTATAGCCTTCCTCGATAAATGGTCTATTCAACACAAAAAGAATTTTTCAATTCGGACCAGTAGTTCCTGAGATTAGCGCATTCAAACAAACAAACAAACAAACTCTTCAGCTTTATAATATTAGTTAAGATACTAATTAGTCACTATAAGAAAAAAATTAATTGTTCCAATAATTCATTGTTATTACTTTGTTTGAGATAATACTTACTATTTGAAATTTGCTATTTATCAGAGAGGAACTTGTATGTGGGTTATCTGTATAGGATGTTTTGTATGTTGTATGCATTTTAGAATATTTATAATACATTCTGATGATTAACCTTTGAAGCTATGTGCTATAGTATGTCCATGATACAATAGATTTTCGATTTAGTCTTAGGCTCTTGTCATCATTATAACCTTCTTGGAATCCACTACTGGATATGGCCTCTCTAATAAGGATGATTCCATGGTGAAAATAATTACAATATTTATATATGTCACCGGAAAATAACAAGAATCGTAAGTTGATCAATTTCCTAGGTAGTTGATTAACTTTCGGAATATAACAAACGGTAGTTGAAATGTATTATTTAACGCAATGGATTTCAGTGAATTGATCAACTTATGTTAGACTGGCCGTAATTTAATAATTTATGATTTTGACACTAGTAAAATCGTCCTCAAATGGGCCAATCGTTGCTCAATGTACTATTTTACGGTGCACTATTACCCGTAACTTAATACACTATTCCCTGATTGGTTGCCGGGATAACACCACATGAGCCATTGAACCAATCAACATTCACCTCACCTTCGACGGATGATTTAACGGCAAGACGCCGTATAATGATCAATTTACTATATATGTCACCGGCAGAAACACAAAAAGGAGGTCATTTGACTGCGGTATTTTATAGGGTGGCGGTCCTTCCCCGGACGGGCGGCTCAATTCAAGCGAAGATTCGCTATGCCCTACCTCTCTTAAGTCTAATCTGCTTATCACCAAGCTCAAGATCATCCATATGATGACTATTCGTGTGATAACTTTCTATATTTTGGATTTTAAAAAGGTATTCAGTCCCAGAACCCTAAGTTTTATAATGAATTTCCATTGTAATATACCAGGCGGTGTAACAAAAAGTCTGTAAAACATTTTGCGGATATTTCCCGCTACAAAAGTCCCGCAGGAGGCACTGCTCGCCGCCGCCAACAGCAACGTCATTTCCGTCCGCGTCCGCTGTGAATGAGACAAGTAGAAATAGGCTACCCGGTCGACATACTTATTGGATTATTAATTATTTTGTTCTTTGCGCCATGGAGGTACTTATTTATTAATTTCTGTCAGAACCGGAATGTATAAAACATACATGTATACCTAGTATTCGGAAGCGTAGCGTACCTTGGGCGGGGCCAAAATTTGATGGGCCCTTAGGCAAGGTTAAAAACAAATTGCTTTTTTTTTATTTCTGTCATTTGTGAAATATTTTTTTTTGTATGCACTTAGGGGGCCTCCGCGGCCCTGGGGCTCCGCAGATATGCCGGTGTTCTGATAGTACTGAAACAGTGATATTATAGAGGTTTCTATCTAATGTAAATTAAATACCCGAAGCGAAGTGAGGGCGGTTCAGTTGTAAAAAAGAAATTTTAACCAAAATTTTATTCGGACCAAATCGCGGTTACTAAGTATGGTTTGAAATTATTTAATACTTGCTTATGCTGTACACATTTAATTAATGAATGCGTCACCTCACCACTACTATGTAATGGCAGCACAGTTCATATACAAACACATGAATGATTCTCTTATCTACGGATCAAAACAAGGTTCATGTTCATTATTTGTTCGTCTCACGCTTGTTGTCTGTTATGTGTCATTTTATTATCTACTGGTTAAATGAACCCCAACTCCATCAGTGTCTAGATTGATTTGACACCAAGGGTGTGTGATATGTATTTTTTGTATAGGTATGACCTTTTCCAAATCCTCAGTCTTTCCAAACAGCTACGACTTGGAAACCTTCAAGAAACGAGCGAAATATTTAAAAGGCCGGCAGCGATCCTAAACTCGATTTGAGTTGCCGCCCATGGACACCCTCCATGGGCGGTGTCGACTGCTCACCATCAGGCATCAAACTTACTCGTCTGCCGCCCCTCGCATAAAAAAAATCATCATAATAGGAAAACGGGAAAAAGACGTATGACTAATGCAGGGCGATGGAAAAAGTCATGGTTACGTAACATCAGGTAGTAAACAGGAATGAGGGCTTTCTGTAAAAAGAAATCCACCAAATGTCACCACATAAAAGGCAGGTTCAACTGTTACGGGATTGGTTCATTTTGACACGGCACTGACATTTACATAGCAACTGACCAATCATATGATAGCGAGGCCCAATCATTTAAGAGAGGTAGGGCATAGCGAATCTTCGCTCGAATTGAGCCGCCCGTCCGGGGAAGGACCTCCACCCTATAGAATACCGCAGCCAAATGACCTCTGGGTCGTGTTTCTGCCGGTGAGTAGGGTTTCCGAAGCTCGTGGGGGGTTAGGGTTGGGCCGGCATGTCGGTGGCAACTGACAGGTAACTGACCAGTTACTTGCCCGTTGTCACAGCGACTTCGGCTTCTCTTTCGCTTTCCATCAGGTGTAGGGAAGCCATTATGTCGAGCCACTATAAAAAAAAAAAAAGCTGAACGGCAGGTCTACATAACGCCATCTATCGGACATTTCATTTTGAAACACTCTCTCATTGCGACACGGTGCGGAGATGACTGCCAACCTCCAGTAATTGGAGAGGCACTTACAAAGAAGAATATAGTCCGCTTGTGTTGGTCTCAGACCATCTTTGCTATATAATTATTTAAGAGAGGTAGAGCTAGCGAATCTTCGCTCGAATTGAGCCGCCCGTCCGGGGAAGGACCTCCACCCACAGCCAAATGATCTCCGGGTCGCGTTTCTGCCGGTGAGTAGGGTTTCCGGAGCTTCCAAACTGCCGGAAAATTCCAAAAAAAAGTCCGCTTAAAACATTAAAACCTTAAGGCTTTAACAGCCAACTACAATGCCTCTCTCGCTGGTTGTGACGCGCCGTCATTTCCGTCCGTAGACGTCCTTATAATAATTAAGTACTGGGTCGGGTCTTTTAGTTTAGACAATCTCTACCTTACCTGTACCATACCTTATTATTATCGTCAAAAAGTCCGCTGAAAACATTAAAGCCTTAAGGCTTTAACAGCCAACTACAATGCTTCTCTCGCTGGCTCTGACGCGGCGTCATTTCCGTCCGTAGACGTCCGTAAATGGGACAGTCGGGCTGCGGGTCGACAGATATTGTTGTGTTTTGTGTTTGCACGTTGTACGTAGCTCTGCCCAAGTAGGACTTTAATATTTCAAACGTCAACATTGTTGCGCTTTCGAGAGTTTGAGTATTTGAAGCGAATTTTTTTGTGTCAACTGCCACTGTGGTGGTTAACGGGTTATGTATTATCATCATCATCATCGTCAGCCTATATCAGTCCACTGCTGGAGTGTAGGGCATAGGTCTCTTCTAATGTTCGCCACTTAATATATTTACGAAATAGAGATCCTCCTACTTCTCAGCCTATATCAACATATTATTTTTGACATTAATATTATAAAGAGGAAAGATATGTTTTTTTTTTGTGTGTGGTGTATGTTTGTGTATGAATAAACTCCACAACTGTGCCGATTTCGAAAATTCTTTCACCATTGGACAGCTACATCCATCCTTAGTAGCATAGTCCATATTTATTGCTAATAAATTCAATTCAATTCAATTCAAATTATTTATTTCAGAAAAAGTATTCCATAATATAAAAGAAAGTACAATTTTGGTCAGCGTTTAGATATAAATAATCAAATTTACATACACATCACATAAAACAAATAGACAAAACGACAAAAAAAATATAATTATTAAGGGACATGCAGCCGAACCCACCGCGTCACAAAAGGGCAGTCTACTCGACTGGCTACAACGCGCAGAATGCTATTGGGACTGGCGCGGACACGGCTTAGCATTGAGGCTGCTCTTTTACGAAGGATGGCATGAAAGCCATCAGTATGAGCGTCTGCAAACATGCCTGACGCACTGCAGTACCTCGGCAGCCCCAGCAGCACCCTGAACGCAAATAAAGATCAGGGATCCTTAATAAAACGCCAATAATATAACCCAATGAAATATTTAAGAAATGTCGTAAGAGCTTACAGTCTTATTTGGCGGTGGCAACTGACCATTGATTTAGTTACTTATTTGTCGTCGCAGCGCCTTGGCTTTTATATAGCGTCGTATATTAAAATTACCCTTTTTTTGTTCTCAGGTGACCCATCCGTTCTAAGAACCGATCCAGTTGGTAAGTAATTTATGCTTATATTTAATATGATGTTATGTACGTTTCAGGTTGAAGACAGATCATTTAGAGAACGAAATCATTTGAATAAATAAATAAAAATAAATTTTAGTCGCTTCCTACGACAGGCAGTGATACCTCGGTAGTACGCTATGCCCCATACCGATCTATGCCCCAAGAGAGGTAGGACATAGCGAATCTTCGCTCGAATTGAGCTGCCCGTCCGGGGAAGGACCTCCACCCTATTGAATACCGCACCCAAATGACCTCCGGGTCGTGTTTCTGCTGGTGAGTAAAGTCTCCGGAGCTCGTGGGGTGTTAGGGTTGGGCCGGCATGGCAGTGGCAACTGACAGGTAACTAACCAGTTATTTGCCAGTTGTCACAGCGACTTGGGCTTCTCTTTCGCTTTCCATCAGGCGTACGGAAGCCATTATATCGAGCTACTATAAAAAAAATACGCGCTTTGTGATACTCTCTCCTTTATGTCAATTTGCCGGCTAAAAGCGCAACACAGACCTAAAACTATCTCAAATGACATTCATCTACCTTATTGGCAGTAATCTAACCAACTTCATAACAGCATTCAGCGGTTCTCAAACGTTTGACTTAGCTGAGCGTGCTCTAGTGAGCGAATTTTGTGGGTCACACGAGCGTCTAATTACGACGGAATGTAGGCCGCGCCTGAGGCGGCAACGACTGAGACTGGTCGTCACTTTCAGACACGGTTTCTGTCTACATCTACACAATAGGAATAATTAGAGCTATTATGTGAAGCATTGGCTTAATGAAAATAATATGTATTGATTCCGCAGTTTAACAGTAAACTCCACTATAAGTATTTTCAGATCAGATATGTTCACACTATTACCATCAAATAGTTCCATGATGGAACTACTGATGATAAAAGCCTATTAAGCTATTATGGCTAAAAATTGTAATTAGTCCGTCTTTTAGCTTATTCAAAAATAAGAGACACGTATTTTTCCTTTCTTCATTCAAATAAACAATAGCAAAGATACAAGGCAACAAAAGTTAGGAGTGGGAGTCTTTAACGTCACTCGCTCCCGTAAAAATGCCGCACCGAGTGACGTCACGCGCAATTTCAACGGGCTATAACTTTGGAGTTTTTAGTCTAATTTACGAATAAAAAAATACGTGTCTTTTATTTTTTAATAAGCTACAAGACGGACTAATTACAATTTTTAGCCATAATAGCCTATTATAGCATTAGTTCCATTTAAAATGGAACAAGTAATATTGAAACTAGTGGCTATTTGGACTTAACATTAATATGTACCATTCACAGTTCCATGGTGCCACCATGACAACTGATAATAGAGGTAATTTTAACACCAGTCCCATCCATCTATTTTCTGGACACAATAGGAATATTAGGAATAGGTCAGCAGCGTTATAAATAGCGCAACAAATAAAACCTACGGCGGGCAAATCAGCCATAATGACTATTATAAGAATTTGTAGAAGATGACCAGTAGCAGGCTCCCGGATCACCCCGACTCGAGACAATTTAGAAGAGTTCATTGTCCTGAGTGTCAACCAACAGATCGTCCGCGCTTTAAGCGAGAATACTAACGAACGACATCGAATTCATAAAAAAATGTATTTCCTTACATGTACTTTATTTTAAGTTAATTATTTCAGGAAAATGGTAAACAGTCGTTTACTGCAAGTGCACACGAAATAGATGTATAATAAAATTCATAAGTATGTGATTGTGAAATAAAGTCCGTCTTATCGCTGTAAACGATCTCTTCCAGACGACTTTCGATATTGACGAGTCACAATGTTCATAGACTTTATCTCGTTTCCAACTGGGTTCCTAATTGAGTGTCATTTATACTGTTATGCTTGGGCTACATTGGCGGGCGAAGTTCTCGTCACGTTAACACACTAAAAACATCGAGTATGGGACTAATCATGGGGTAAGGCTAGACGATACTGAAATTACGTAGATGGATATATAGATATTATTATTTATTGCACATAAAACTCGACAAAGACAAATCGAAGTACAAATTAGGCGGTCTTATCGCTTTCAGCGATCTTTTCCAGAAACCTTTGGCTGGAGGATAAATTAAAAGAAGCCAATTGCCAAATTGAAAACGCGTAAAGCGATAGATAAATAAATATTACTTGTACGTCAATATATTTTAATATTTAGTTATAATTATTTAGTTATGTTTGGTGTGCAATAAAATATATCTATCTATCTATATTACTAGGGCTATGGGATAAAATAAATATATATAAAATACATCCGTAGTGTAACCCTAGCGAATACTGTAACAACAAATCCCTTTGGTGCCCGGCAGTTTACCGACAGTATCGCGATAATAAATCTTATTCATCCGAACTGTACGCTTTGCAACGTTCACTCTGCCACACTCGTCGCGTTAACAAGAACATTCGCCGTAGCCCGTTAATGTAGCCCCAGCATTACACGAATAGCTATTAGAGATAAATGGCTAAAACAAAAGAGCCTCATGATTATATCTAAAAGTCATTACAACTGAATCTCTAAGGAAATATCAATCATATTAACAGTTAATTATTTATATCAGTTCAGTAACTTTTTTCGTTGTTCTGCTAAACTGATTGTAAGTTTTTTTTTACAAACGGTATCTACTCGGATCGCAATAACAAGACGTCGATTGATAAAACTTAGCTGCAAGAAAGCTCTGCGTGCGGTGACGAGAAATAATATAACTCACCGGCCTGTTTCTTCCTACGGATGGAGTAAGAGCACAGATTAATAAATAGTTATCAATTAAGGGATTTTCTGAAGTTTCAGTTACCTAGGCGGGGATAGGGTGTAGCCAAACGATAAATGACTACCGTACCGTATTATAGGCGATTGTTAGTGCCACCTGGGATGTCAGCGACCTATGATCATCTTTTCGCCCAGCGTTTGCCTAAAATTGCGACCAAGTGGAGAGGCCTATGTCCAGCAGTGGACTGTGATAGGCTTATAATGATGATGCCTTATAAAGTCCGAGTGTGTTAGCTCGCTTCATAATCGCCATGGCTGACCTTATTCGCGTTCAGTGGGTACAAAACGATAATTTACAACAAACATGGGTGGCCAATAATTAGTGTAAGCAGCTGACCTAGAAATGTTCCATTAAGTGCGGTTTACATGTTTCGATTTTGTAGGCAAAGAGATTTTGCCCTTTTCGGGGTTTTCCTGGGCTTCCGGGGCGGGGTTTTCCGGGGCCAATAATTAGTGTAAGCAGCTGACCTAGAAATGTTCCATTAAGTGCGGTTTACACGTTTCGGCTTTTTAGCCAAAGAGATTTTGCCCGTTTCGGGGTTTTCGTATACGTCCACATAAGTTAGTACAATTTTAAATGCCTAGGTCGTTCACAGACAGTAACAAGTGGAATAGACAAAACATATTGTACTCGTATCGTCATCATCATTCTGCACACGTCCACTGCTGGACATATATCTCCCCCAATTTGGGGGATTTTCCTTAGTAATCACGCTTGGTTGGGGTTGATGACCGCAGTAGGTTGTACTTAGGTAAACGCCTGCCCGTTTCCTGATAATCCCTCAGTCGTCTTCTACGTCACCCATGGGATAAGATAGGGTAATCCTATTCTAAATCTGGGAACCATATAGACAATTGTGTGACTGGGAAATCGGTGGGAATACACCGCGATTCGAACTCGGAACCTTAGCCATTTCGCCACTTAGCTCGTCAATTCGTAATGTGAACTATTTTTTTTTAACTGTATTGCACGAAATGGTACAAAAGGCGAACTTAATGCTAGGAGCATTATCTACCAGTCTCACCTTTGGATCATGCAGAGAGCAGAAATGTGTGCGGTTAGTGTACAAAGAGCGTAGCTGAATACCATAGGCTGATGACGGGCAGCAGCGTCACCGGAGCGAGGAGGTACGTCCTGCGATCGCCAACCCGCCTCCCCAGCTTGGCGTTTAGGGGCATATCCTCCAAATGTTTGCCCGGAGTGGCGAGCAACTGGAGAGGCCTATGTCCAGCAGTGGACTGCAATAGGCTGGTGATGATGAGTGTACAAAGAGAACACTATCAAGAGGCAAAAGTGCCAACACCGAGACAGTTTGAAATTAATTTACATGTACGCCTAAAGTCGTCCCATGTAAACGCAACATACATTCGCAAAATACATATCTCCACCATAAAACCGCCATAATGTCGGTTGCGGCAAAAGATGTAATGTCGTGTAATTATAGCTGAGCGCGCAATTTTGCAGCGTGAGTGATGCTGATGACTAAACAGGTGTTGCTAGGACTGTGCCCGTCAGCCTAAGGGCCTCATCACGGTGAAGGTTTTAGGTAGGAATTTGAAAAAGAAAAAGTGTGTTGCCAGTAATCATCGTCTGTCTTACATTGTAATGTATTGCAGTCTACTGCTGGACATAGGCCTCTCCAGTTGTTTGTCACTTTGGGCAAGCACCTCCAGGTGCTACTAGCCTCCAGGCTTTACCCCTAATCGCCAAGCTCGGCAGGCGGGTTTGCGATCGCAGGGCGTAGCTCCTCGCTTCGTTGACACTGCTGCCCGTCATTATCATCATCAACAGCCTTTAGCAGTTCTTTTCCTTTTTTTTTATAGTGGCTCGACATAATGGCTTCCCTACGCCTGATGGAAAGCGAAAGAAAAGCCCAAGTCGCTGTGACAACGGGCAAGTAACTGGTCAGTTACCTGTCAGTTGCCACCGCCATGTCGGCCCAACCCCAAACCCCCACGAGCTCCGGAAACCCTACTCACCGGCAGAAACACGACCCAGAGGTCATTTGACTGCGGTATTCTATAGGGTGGAGGTCCTTCCCCGGACGGGCGGCTCAATTCGAGCGAAGATTCGCTATGCCCTGCCTCTCTTACTATCAAGTTCAGTTCTTTGCTGGACAGGCCTTTCCAATAGGTAATTTGCCCGTCATCGGCCTATGGTATTACCTATCATGATCGTGATCGTTATACCACCACTATTCAATTACCAGAGCCTGGGTTGTTATACCACGGGCAGGTGAGAGTGGTTTGGAGCGAAGAGCCCGTTGGCCTTCTGAGCAGAGGTCACAATGAGCGGGACATTTTGAGACTAGATGGCGATGTGTGGCCTGGCGTGACATGTCCTGGGTTATTTATTTATATTATATAATGACAAAATATGGACGGGAATGACTTGACTACACAGACTGGAAATCGGCATCTCTAACTAACACAGACTACCATCGTTCACAAGTTCGTATTGTGGCCTAGTCTAGATATAACCTAGAGTCTATAGAGCAGTTTTTATTGTTATAATTTCCCACGGCCCCAAATTGCATCAAGCGGAACGTCGCTCTGTAGTCAAATGAACGGTCGGTGAGTTTTGTAGGGTTGTTAGGTCACGGGAAAATAGAAAAGGTCTACGAAAAAGTTCTTAACCCTATATTTTCCACGGTGTAGATTAGATTTTTGGCCTTTAACAATGAACAGTGAAGCATGACTGTTGCTTGAGCAAGATGATTTTATAGGTATATTTTTCTGTAGGGTGATGGAAAAGATTTTTTTTTTTTATGCAAGAGGTGGCAGACGAGCAAATGTGATACCTGATGGTCGAATGGAGCAGGCGACACCGCCCATAAAGACACCCGCTACTCAAATCGACATATTCATTCTTAATTTAAGGGTTACTTACTTGTCGGTGGAGCAATTTCTAGTCCTCTCTGGACTCTGCCAGCGCCTTTACGTCTTCAGATGTTATGTCTATCACTAAATGAGATGATCCGGCAGATATTTATTTATTTATTCGGAGAGGCCTATGTCCAGCAGTGAACACTTGTTCGTCTGCCGCCTCTTGCATAAAAAAAACGTCTAGGCCTCTTTCGCTTTCCATCAGGGCATCAGCAGGCCACTATGCTGTCTTCGCTATCTTCTTCAGTCCAAAAAAGAGTCACAGAGCGGAGGTAACCCTGCATTTACGCGAATCCCGGATGGCACAGTTTAAATGCATAATTCTCATTGCGGTTAACCTGTTCGCAGAAGCCCATTTTACTACTGAAAGAACGCCGCCGTGAATAATCCCTGTGTCACGCCGAGAGGCCTTTGTGGATTTTGCTGAGTGGAGTTAATTTTGCTGTCGCCATTTTGATTTGGGATTTTAATGAAAGGCGTTCGTTGTGCTTTTGTTTTTGACAGAGTGTTTAAGGGCAGAAAGTGAGTTCATATTATTGTTACTAGCTTTTCAGTTATCTCGGACAACCTGTAAATCTTTGCCCCTACCATTCATAGTCGCCGACAATGTATATTGTCCATCAATGAGCCACAAATGATGGTTGATGGATGATATTTTTGATAATAACGAATTTCCACTAACATTTTCATCACTCGATTGACGATTCCAAACTTGACCAAATGTCAATAACAAGGGTTCTGTGGCTTAAGTTCGAAAATGTAACAAACAGACAATTTCGCGTATATAAAATTTGAACGGATAGGGAAAACTTGGGCACCTTGTGTAATTTTTATAAGAGTTTTCAGGATGACCGCCGTCCACATGATGGTAAGCGGTCGTGAGGTCCAAAAGTTAGGTCGACAGGCATAATAGAATAAACCCATTGCGCCTGTAGCCCTCACCATTCATATTACTAATCAACATTAGGGTCTAACGCAGATTCTGTTGAGCAATTTTTAATGATACGAAACGATCTCCAATAATTCCGACACAGTCATTCTGTCCAATAATTCAGATCAGATTCATTCAATATAAATTGTTACTATTAAAATCCTGTTGCCGGAGGATAGATAGACCTTTTAATAGTAAATCTTTACTTGTTTAATCTCCTTCTGCCATGTTTGTGTGGAAATGCATAATGTCTTCAACGGTTATTCACTGCTAGTGACAATGTTATATGCAAATTGTTTTGAAACATTGAACGCGCTTCAGTAATCCAAGACGTATCGGGTTTGCGATGGGGCTGGGTCTTACTAGGGTGCTAGACGGAGCTATATAAAGAAGCGACCTATCATCTTTTCGCTTCAAGCCAACCTCACCTGCCCGTGGTGCATCCTGCCTGAATAACAAACGAGGCGCTGGCAACCGACTGGTGGCGGTATAACCATCACGGTGTGGTGTAGGTAGCTAAATATCACAGACCGATGATGGGCAGCAGCGTCACCGGAGCAAGAAGCTACGCTCTGCGATCGCCAACCCGCATGCCCAGCGTGGAGATTATGGGTATATCCTCCAGATGTGTTTGCTTTAAGTTGCGAATAAATGGAGAGGCCTATGTTCTGCAGTGGACTTCAAGAGGTTGATGATGAGACGGAGGTATTGAATGCTACAGTCGCTTCTGACAGAATATTTCCTAGGCATTGTACCTTTTCTGACCACTGTATAAGTCATGTACGTATAGTATACAGATACGGTTCATATCAGTTAAGCCTAATGCCTGTTTAAATCGGCTAACTTCTGAATATAACAAAGTTGAAAAGTGTACATTTATAGAAACCAAATTGCCAGCATGCGTATACCAAAAGAATCTATGTTAAACCCTGCTATTCATGCCAAAACTCAACAGTTTCTACGAAAACTTTCCTCAAACGTTTGCGTTTAAAACTATCTCCCTCTCTGCACCTGAACACAAACGTGAAAATTTGCGTTGCAACTCTCAGATATTTGTTTTTTTATAGTAACTCGACATAATGGCTTCCCTACGCCTGATGGAAAGCGAAAGAGAAGCCCAAGTCGCTGTGACAACGGGCAAGTAACTGGTCAGTTTCCTGTCAGCTGCCACCGCCATGCCGGCCCAACCCTAACAAAGTCAGAACATTACACTTGCCAGCCAGTGGCCGGTGCCCCACGAACTCTGGAGACCCTACTCACCGCCAGAAACAATTCGGAGGTCATTTGGCTGCGGTATTCTATAGGGTTGAGGTCCTTCCCGGGACGAGCGACTCATTTCGAGCGAAGATTCGCTATGCGCTACCTCCCTTAAGCTAGAGCAATGGTGGCTCAGTGAGGTGTCTCCTCTCGGTAACAAGATGCCGTTCCGAGCGGCCGGTGTTGAGGTACGCACCCTTCCAATTGGAGTGCGAAGCCGATACGTTTGGTGGCTGTGTTTGAAACGTACCTCGTGTTACCCTGTAATATGAGTCTAGGTATCAAACGGATTCGAAATCTTAGTATCGACTACACAAAACTTGTATAGTAATAGTTATGTGCATAGTAATAGTTATTATGTACGTGTAATTACGTAAGCTATGAATCAACATATAACATTTTTATTCTTTATTAGTTCTTTTATTTTATTTTATTTTTTTTTGTTTTGGGTCTTCCTATAAGTCTCATCATAATTATGTACCTATTAGTTTGTAGCACACTACCTTCTTACTGTTTCTGCTTAGCCCAATGGTTGACTGGTAGAGAATGCCTACGCGGCATTAAGTCCGCCTTTTGTACAAATTGTTATGTGCAATAAAGATTAAATAAATAAATACAAAACTTGGGTTACGATGATTCGATCTGATCTTCTGGAGATTCGATCGCTAAATCAGGCGTCAGATTTGCTCGTCTACCGCCTCTTGCATAAAAAAAAAGCCAAAAAAATTGCGCGTTACGATAATGTTTAATAACGTGCCTGTGCCTGTTAGAATATTTGCGCGTTTCGTTAACATCCAAACGTCCGTTAAGAGAGGTAGGGCATAGCGAATCTTCGCTCGAATTGAGCCGCCCGTCCGGGGAAGGACCTCCACCCTATAGAATACCGCAGTCAAATGACCTCTGGGTCGTGTTTCTGCCGGTGAGTAGGGTTTCCGGAGCTCGTGGGGGGTTAGGGTTGGGCCGGCATGGCGGTGGCAACTGACAGGTAACTGACCAGTTACTTGCCCGTTGTCACAGCGACTTGGGCTTCTCTTTCGCTTTCCGTGTAGGGAAGCCATTATGTCGAGCCACTATAAAAAAAAAAAAAAACGTTCTGTCAGATGCTCGTTATGATAACATTTGATAACGTGTCTGTCAGATTATAACCGAAACGTGTTATAAAGTTAGAAAATCTGTGAATTATAATAATATCCGATCCAATAGTCCAATACGTCTATTAACTTGTCCGTCAGAAAATAAGCTCGTTACGAAAACATTTGAAAGTTAGATTAACCTAAGGTTCAATAGCTTTTTGATCGTAATTTTATAGCGCCATCGGCATCCAGTATTCGAACTGTAGACATAAGCAAATGTGGCTAGTTAGCATTTTGACTTTGATCCTGGTTGTGAGCAGATGTTCTGCGGAACTAGTTTTAAAGGTGCCCTTCTAGGGTTGCCAAATGGTGGCCATGTTGCTTTTGTAGTGCCTTTGTTGTTCGAGATAAAATTAACTCCATTATTATGGATTTTATGATCATATTTAATGTATGTATTAAATAGGCGAAAGTTTCGGGGTATATTATCTTATTGTAATTATCACTAACTCGGCTTTTAGAAAAAAAAGCCTGTTACTGTAAAGTTTCATTTAAATTCGTTCAGTATTTTCGGTATGCAGGAATAACAAACATCTATCCATACAAACAAATTCTCGAATTTATCCATACTAATATATAATATTATAAATGGGAAAGTGTGTCTGTCTGTCTGTCTGTATGTTTGTCTTTATTTCACGGCAAAACGGACCGACGAATTGACGTGATTTTTTAAGTGGAGATATTTGAAGGGATGGAGAGTAACATATGCTACTTTTTGCCCCTTTCTAACCCCCCCACTTCCCTAAAATGGAAGCAACGCGGGCGTAGCCGCGGGCACAGCTAGTACATGATATTTTCTCGTGTTCTCCGAGTGAATTCTCACGGGTAACATTGTATATAATTAGTTATAAGTAGATAAGTTTATATGATTATGCTACCGCATTAGATTGTGACAGTGATGAAAGTGTAATTTAAGTTGAATAAATAAATTATAGCCAAATACTTAATTTATTACGTTGGGAACCCTGTACATCTCTTATCTGGCACTCTCCCTAGTTTATTTAGTCGGCGTTTACCACAAGATTATTGCAGTGTGAATATTAACCAGTATAATTGACATATAAAGTTTGCATCATCATATGGCGAAGAGGATAATGCTCATTCTATTTTTAACACTGTTTTATGATTTTGCACGACAAAAACATGAGTAACTGGCATGTGTACATTATTTTTTAATTCGATGACGTCTCATTAAAATATTTGTTGTTGAAGTATTTTGGATATCCTGGGTTATGCTCCAATTTGCTTGGTATTTTCAATAGAATAACAAAACAAGGTCATAATTTTCTTGACAGAAAATAAATAAAATATATATAATTTATAAAAGAAGTGTTATTCTTCCATCATCTTTCAAAAAATAAATTTTCTATGGTCACATAGAAAATTTAATTTTTAATGATCGTCCAAAGATGAAGAAAGAATAACACTTCTTTTATAAATAGGTACTGTGGGTTCATTTTTGTTGAGTTTCTTGTTGGGGCTCAACTAATTATATCGTGTATTAATTTTAAGTGTAGTATTCAGCTAAGTGTTGGCAAAATAACATCGATCAACAACGGCGTGTATATTTTATTTCCTTCAAATTGAATTCTGTCATTGTTTTTTTTTTATCAGCTGCTTTGCATATTTATTTGCGATTAAACGGGGAAACGGTTGCACTTTACCTGTTTCTTCAACGGGTTGCGGGGAGTCTTAAAGTTTTATGCAAGCGTTTAAATGAATTTCGAAACGGCGTACCCACTTTAAGTACACTCCATATTAAAATTGTATGGTTATTTCGTAATCGATTTGCGTTTGTTGTTGTCGGTGAAATTGGCGAAAATTCGCTCCGGCACGACGGGAGCGGAGGCGGAAAGATCCGTTGTCCTGTTTCAGGAGCATCGATTGGCGTTGTGGGCGGTTTGTGTGCGAAAATGTGTTGTATGGGCTGTGTTTTAGGGTTGGTGTTCGGTTGTGGGCGAGTGGTGGTTAGGTCGTAAGGTGGTTGGGGCGTGTGGAGTCCACGCGGTCCGCCGGCTCTGCAGTGCCGCGCCGGTCGCCGGCCCAATCGCTCGCATCCCTACGTTCCGTTACACGGGATCTCGTCCGTTCGATAACGAAAACAGTCGACGCGTTGCGGTAGGACGTAGTACAGTGCGTCGCGTCTTTTTTTTACCGAAAACATGTAAAGTGCTAGTGCTTTTTGTATGTCAATAACGAAATTGAGTGCTATAGCGTTTAGTGACTAAGTGCGTGTTAAAAAGTTGTTTATAACAACGGTTTGTATTAATTGTAAATCAGTCGGTGACGACGGAAATGTTTTCGCAAAAGGGTATAACTTGTGACGCACTTTAATGAGATTGAAGATTTTTTAGGTCACATAAGAGCAATTTTGTGATATATTATTTGATTAAGATGACATTATTGCTGGTTTCAACAGCACAAAACAACATATTAATGAATTTCAAACACGATCTCACAACCGCTAGTATATTTGCATATATTTCGCGTAACGAATAATAAATTCATGATGTGACAATTACAACGGGTCATCAACTTTCTACGCAATTAGAATTCTGTCATTAGAAGTTTCATGATATTATGGCGTTTTAATACGGATGATGACAAGGTATGAAAATGAAGAAAATAATTAGTCCGTCTCTTAGATAATAAAAAAATATAAGACCCGTATTTTTTGTTTTGTCGAAATAACAAGAAAATACTTAGATATAGCGCATTAAAGTTACGGAGTGGGGGCTAACTACGTCACGTTAGAGTATATTTTGTACTCTAACGTGAAGTCATGTGACATTTAAAATCAATGTATCTTCGTAAGTTTTTGAACAAGAGGCAAAATAAAAAATACGTATCCAATATTTTTCATTAATCTATCTGATGGACATTAAATTATTTTTTAGTCATCATCCCTATTGCAATATTTTACACAAAATCATTTTACTGCTGTTTTTCCGAAAAGCTCTGCGTATACAATATTGTTTTTTACATCGCAATGATACTACAATAGTGTCTTAACTCGAAATATGACTTTATCCAGAATTGCCTAAAATCTTACTATTCTTTTCCTGTTAGATAATTATAAACACATTCATTTCAGTAAGGAAACTGTATGATTTTCATTTCAGTTTTAAATATTTTGCGTTACGACGTTATACTCCCCAAATTAAATGTACAGCAGTGGACGTCTGCAGGCTGAAATAATGATGATGAAAGTATATAAGGTTGGTTTATTTGTGAACAGTCATTATCCCAATCACGGTATATTCCTAACTGAATATGAGTTAATTAAACGGACCACATATTAGGTTTTTGTGTAGACGAGCCACGGTTGATGAAAACCAACTCAATATTATGTCTGATTGTAATTGGATCCGAATCAAACTACATAGAGGTATTCCGTTAATTGACTATTTGACGAGGGTTAACGAATTCGGACGATGAGAAAGGGTGTTTATGAAATATTTGGGATATTGTCCCTATGCTAATAGGGACTTTGACTTCTGTGGTGCAGTATGTAGAGCGTTTTGCGCTCAAGCGCAGACGATCCGATGGTGCCGGTCTTAATTCACTGTATGGCCAATTTAGGAAACGAACTTTTCTAAATTGGGTCGGGTCTCGGTATTCTAGTAGGCCTCCTTAGGCTTATACTTCTCCAGACAAGAAGTGCCGGTTGATTGCCATCTGCGGCTGGCCAAGGCAGGCAGGGACGCGGCCGCATGCTTCGGCGCTGTCCCTGTCCTTGCAAGTTGCTGCCCACTGGCGACATTGCAGGTCGTTTAGTGGGTATGCCCCTTCTGTGGGTGTGAGTCACACACATAATGCCAACCCCATTGCCCCATTGGATGCGGCCTGAAGTTTCTTAATGCGTTCCCCTGTAAAAAAACCTAATCATAGTCATAACCTGGAACTCATAGCATATAGGAAGACCTTATTTTGAAACCAGGTTGAACAGGGTCTGACGCATAGTAACCCTTAAGTTTTTTTAAATAATTTTGATGACACATACATTATGTAAACTCATGATTGAACACTGCTACTATTGTTTACGAGATAAAAATAATTGTTTAAACATACATTATTGCTTATCTAGACTGTAATGTAAGTAGGTAGCTCGAGCATTTGTGTTAGGGTGCGTTTTCATGCTGTACTGCGCACAGCTAACAAAAATTTACCAATTGCTCAACTCAATTTACAGAAAAAGGTAATTTTGTGCAATAAAGAACATGTATCTATCTATCTTCTATCTTTTCGCTCCAAGCCAACCTCACCTGCCCGTGGTGCATTCCGGCGAATAACAAACGAGGCGCTGGCAACCGACTGGTGGCGGTATAACCATCACAATTTAATGCGTAGCTTAATACCACAGACCGATGACGGGCAGCAGCGTCACCGGAGCGAGAAGTAACGTCCTGCGATCGCCAACCCGCCTGCCCAGCGTGGCGATTATAGGCATATCCTCCAGATATTTGCCCTGAGTGGCGAGCAACTGGAGAGGCCTATGTCCAGCAGTGGACTGCAATAGGCTGGTAATGAAACTTTTAATCTGAGATCGAACCCACGGTGGTTCAGAAACTAGATTTACTACCAAATTCAGGGCAAGTCTAATAAGTACTTATTATAGAACAATGGACTAATGATCCATCTCATTATTTTAGATTGGCTTCGAAACCACGACCCCCGGCTAGGGAATTAAGGTCACAATCTAATGAGCCGATCTAGAATTAAAAGAATCAAAATAACCTATGGTGCTATTAAGGTTAACACAAATAAAGCAAATTTTTTTGTTACCTGCCCGCTTTTAACTAATGACTGTGTCCCAAAAGTATGATAAAAAAAGAAACAAAAATACAAGTCTATAGCACAGTATCTTTGAGCTAAAACAGTAAAATGCTCATACTACCACTGAACGATTTTTTTTTCTTTATGGCAGAGGGGACAACGTCTGAAGGTCACCTGATGGACACACCAGTCGAGTCACAGGTGCGTTGCGGGCCCTTGAGAAATTTTGTAGGTTCGCTTTTAGAAGGTCCGTAAGTCGTATCCATTCGGCTATAGGCTAGAATTAGTTTTAGAAACTTCAACTCATGATGAAGAAACAACGAAGGGATACACTGCACTCCTATTCTATTATAACAATGACTTCTTACCACTCTGATGAGCATTTTATTGAGTAAGAATCATGTGTCACTGCGAACGAAGTCGTAGGCACCAACTAGTACATGATATTAGTAATTAATAGTTAAATCGCTTTCTCGTTTTTAATTTCTTACAAGATGGTCCCCACTACCAGCAATGCATTTCAAAAGACTTGCCGCAGTCTCAACCTCCCCGAAGCAATTAAATCTTCCTTTTTGCGTAATATGTCTACTATGAAAATAAACAGCGGTTACTACACTTGGCTGCACTGACTATAAACTTGCTAAAGTATTCACAATACCTGTGAAAGATGTCTATGATCTTAATTTCAAGTATTCGATCTGAGTGTCAAGTTTTTGCCAGCGTCAGAGCTCTCGTAAAGTTTCCGATGAAGTGTCACAATTCCCAAAAACGAATATCAAACTGAAAGTTTTCGAATCCGAGTCGAATCTTCTGAGACGATTGTGGATAACTGGTAAAGAGTTAAATTATCCTTATTCATCATTGACTGGCTGGGTGGCTCAATTGGTAGTGACTCCTGCCTTCTGAACCAAGGGTCGTGGGTTCGATTCCCACCCGGGACAAACATTAGTGTGATGAACACTTGTGTTTGTTCCGTGTCTGTGTGTTAATATTTGTATTTAAGTATTTATTTGTGGTACCTTCGTTGTTCTGATACCCGTAACAAGTGCTTACGCTACTTACTTTGGGATCGGAGCAATGTATGTGATGTTGTCTAATATTTATTTATTATTCATCCGACTTTGTTACGCTCAGGTTTCATGTCGACGTTCCCATGTTTTTGGATCTTCTCCAACCGACTATTCAATGATTAACTCTCATTCAATTATACAATAATCGTTATTACCACTGTGAGTGGTATCACTCTTCCATCCATCAATTGAAACTCATGTCGATGAGGTCATTAGTTGGATAAGTTTACTAATTTTATTGCCGCGTGAACTTATTAAGCACACGACTTCTCTTAAGCATAATCTCGGTATAGGAATGGGGTGCAATGGGCTCTGTTGATTTTAACTTTGTTCATCCACATTGCTTCTACCTTTGGTTTCTTTTAAAGTTCAAAATTAGAAAAAATACATACTCATTTGTTACGTTGCAATTAAAAAATTTGTATTTATGTAAGTAAGTATTTATTTGTGGTACCTTCGTTGTTCTGATACCCATAACACAAGTGCTTAAGCTACTTACTTTGGGATTAGAGCAATGTATGTGGTATAAACTATGCTAATTATGTGATATAATATATGCAAACTATGCCGAAGCTTGTACTATGGGTATAGACCACTGATAAACTTACTTAGATACTTTAACTTTTGTTTTACTTACTTTTGTTTTGGCATCAGTGATGTTGCCACTATTTGTTTAAAAGTTAATTTAATTTGTCATCTGTCTGCCGTATTTTATCAGGGACATTCCTAAGAGGCACTTTATCTTATCCTTACGTATAAATGGGCCAGTCTGAATTATTTCTGCCAATGTCAAGGCATACATCAAGTTATGTAAGAAATTCTTTCACGTTCTCTTTAGATTACTTTTCCCTCAGAGCCATATTTCTCAAGATTCTTATAAAATCGACCATAAGTCTTTGGACGGATATAAAGTTAAACGGTTGAAGTCTTAATTGGAAAAGTGTTTTAAAGTTTTTAGTTATTGCGGCTATAGATAGTTAAAAAAAATCAAAAGTTCTTTGATTTTGTTAGATTTAGGTCTGTTTGAATTTCGATTTGTTTTATTGATTTCCTTATTTTTGGTCAAGAAGATGTCTATAAATAACATCTTTTGAACGGAGTGGAGCATTTATAAAATCGATTGTATCTTTTTGCAAGAATTCTGGATTCTTCTTCTATAGATCTTTTCCTAAATATTCTTTGATGATGAAACCTACTTACTCGCCAAACCGCCTGCCAAGCGTGGCGACTTGGGCAAAATTTCTACAGCAGTAAAAGTTATGCACTAATGATGATGGTAAAATTTTCCCTTGATGATGAATGATGATTACTGATCTTAATCTAGAATTTCTTGTGAGTTGCTTTTTTTAGTATCAGGTTAATCTAGATCATCATCATCATCAACATTATCAGCTTCTCACAGTCCACTGCTGGACATAGGCCTCTCCCATTGTTCGCCATTGTGATCTATGTATTAATCAATGCAGATATTGTCTGACATTTATAGTGCAGTCAATGAAGCGAAAAATACGGGCTAACCTCCGAATTTTTTTACTGTGATCCGATTTGCATGAAATTTTGGAATTAGGCTCATCTTACCATTAACTTCAAAAGTGAAAATGATTTGAACTCCGCCACCACCATGGGGGTGGTTGCCACCCCTTCTCGGAGGTCAATGGTTGTTTTTTCAAAATAACCTCGGATATCGATTGAAGATCTAATTTTAAGCAAAAAAGTTTCTATAAAGTTTCTCGAAAAATCTAATACTTTTCAAGTTATTGGCAATTGAAAATTCGCAAATTTTTCACGATTTTCATCAGTTTTTTTCAAATATCTCCAAAAATATACGTTTTATCGAAAATTTTATAAGGAACGAAACTGTAGCAGGTAAAAAAATGAACAATTTGGTTTTTTACAAAGTATTCTAAGTGCAATATTAAGCTAGATATTAAAGATCAAAGCCGTTTTTTATTTTATCTGAAATTTCATCGATGTAGTCAATGCCATCTAGCAGCGAGCAAATGCATTTTATGCTTTCTAATCGAAAAGGGTTTTGTAGTGCTTGAAATAAGCTTTAAAATGAGCTTTATCAAAAGTCTTTTGCACGTAAAATAAGTGAGCTATATTGCAAATAAGCGGAGCATCGAATGTTTTTTCTTTTCAATCAATGGGTTTAAATAAGTGCCATTTCCACCAAAACTAAAATTAATCATATTCCGCCTAGAATTAACTTTATTATGAAGAGTTTTATAGATTGTATTAGTTTGGCTGCTTTAGGACACATAGCTTTCAAAAAAGTCACGATTGAAAAAAAATCGAGAATTTCAAATTTTTAAAAATCCCACCCCTTTTTCATAATATCTCAAAAATGACGACAGATACGTATAAAAGTGTAGGGATAAAAAATTTAGATATTTTTCTGACAAACAATTTGGTTTTTTTGTTTTTTCTATCAAATAAAAATTGACGGAGATATGATTGTTTAAAGAGCGCGTGGCAGCGCAATCACAGCCTCCCTTAATCGTGACTTTTTTGAAAACTATGTGTCCTAAAGCAGCCAAACTAATACAATCTATAAAACTCTTCATAATAAAGTTAATTCTAGGCGGAATATGATTAATTTTAGTTTTGGTGGAAATGGCACTTATTTAAACCCATTGATTGAAAAGAAAAAACATTCGATGCTCCGCTTATTTGCAATATAGCTCACTTATTTTACGTGCAAAAGACTTTTGATAAAGCTCATTTTAAAGCTTATTTCAAGCACTACAAAACCCTTTTCGATTAGAAAGCATAAAATGCATTTGCTCGCTGCTAGATGGCATTGACTACATCGATGAAATTTCAGGTAAAATAAAAAACGGCTTTGATCTTTAATATTTAGCTTAATATTGCACTTAGAATACTTTGTAAAAAACCAAATTGTTCATTCTTTTACCTGCTACAGTTTCGTTCCTTATAAAATTTTCGATAAAACGTATATTTTTGGAGATATTTGAAAAAAACTGATGAAAATCGTGAAAAATTTGCGAATTTTCAATTGCCAATAACTTGAAAAGTATTAGATTTTTCGAGAAACTTTATAGAAACTTTTTTGCTTAAAATTAGATCTTCAATCGATATCCGAGGTTATTTTGAAAAAACAACCATTGACCCCCGAGAAGGGATGGCAACCACCCCCATGGTGGTGGCGGAGTTCAAATCATTTTCACTTTTGAAGTTAATGGTAAGATGAACCTAATCCCAAAATTGTATACAATTCGGTTCACAGTAAAAAAATTCGGACCTATAATGCTTCATTGACTGCACTATTATTGTATGTTCACTTATCACTTACTCCATATACAACGCAACACACAAGTGATGTAGGCATAATCTGTCTCAATTATCGTCCTTCGTTACATGATGTGTAATTGTGCAATCACACATGAAATGACATACTCTCTGACCCGTGTAAATTGACTGTTAATATGTCATTATATAGGGTGATTGGAAGATGGGTGCTAAGCTTTAAGGCCAAGTATGTAACGGTAATTTATAACCTTTTCAACTATGGTTTCTTTAGACGATCTATCACCGGCGGCTTTGCCCGCGTGAATGTTAAATACTTATAAATTATAGCCTATGTGTCAAACTTATGTATGAGCTATGTTACTTTATAGTTTCATTCAAATTCGTCCATTAATTTATAAATAAATAAATAACCCAAGACATGCCACGCTGGGCCACGCAGCGCCATCTAGCCCCAAACTAAGCCGAAGCTTGTACTATGGGACTAGACAACTGATAAACTTACTTAGATACTTTTTTTTTGCAAATAAATACATATTATACATAGAAAACACCCAGACCAATACAAACAGACATGTTCATTTTTCTTGAAAGAGTAAAAACATCCTAATAGACTTTCGCAATTATAATATTAGTAAGATATCCTAGTAAGATATATATAATATTAGTAAGATAGTCTTCTTTTTTCGGTAACATTCTGAGCACCGGTATTCTTACAGTTTTTGGCCTCATTAAAAAACGTTGAAGTTCATGAAATTCAAACATTTGTCTATAAAATTCTAATGATTCAGATGTTCGAACATGAACAGAATTTTTGTGATTTCATCTGATATTTTAATGAAATCGCAAGAAATGTTTAAAAATATTAAAAATAATACAGAGTTCCAATACAACCGTAGCCTAAATGGTTCCAAATTGTCTATACCCACTTCACCTTAAAGTTTATCACCCACCTTCCTATCACGCTGTATCTCCCACTACAAGCGAGCTATAGTAGGTCGATCGATCTAAATATAGGAACAATTTGCGATATAACAGTACTCATTAATAACCTACCGTGTTTCAGTATTGAGATCACTCCGTTCTGCCGATGTTGATGTTTTGGTTTTAGTGTACGGATTTTGTAAACATCTACTTGTTTTTGTTTATTTTGTGCCAGTGAGCTAATTTGGATGGTGATATTAGGTCACTCTATCTAGAACTTATTTTTACCTAATATGTATATTTAAACATGCAAATAGGGCTCTTGTTGTGTTGTATGGAAAACTAATAGTTTTTTTTGCACATTTAAAATTGTACAAAAGGCGAACACAATGCCGCGTAGTTATTTCGCTACCAGTCAGCCATTTAGCTAAGCAGATACAATACACGGTGATACTGTAAAAAAATCTTTTTTTTTTTTTATAGTGGCTCGACATAATGGCTTCACTACACCTGATGGAAAGCGAAAGAGAAGCCCAAGTCGCTGTGACAACGGGCAAGTAACTGGGCAGTTACCTGTATGTTGCCACCGCCATGCCGGCCCAACCCTAACCCCCCACGAGCTCCGGAAACCCTACTCACCGGCAGAAACACGACCCAGAGGTCATTTGACTGCGGTATTCTATAGGGTGGAGGTCCTTCCCCGGACGGGCGGCTCAATTCGAGCGAAGATTCGCTATGCCCTACCTCTCTTAAATCTAATTTAATCTGTTAAAGATACTCGTACTATGTACTGAATATGTTGTTTGTTAATTATGTGACTTGTGACTCAAACCAAAAGTTTTAAAATGATATCAACATCTTCAGCGGCAAGTTAATCTAAATTAAATACACAGCTTTTTGTAATCATATTAGCAACCAAAGTGCCAAATGTATCTAAATGTACCAAAAAATATTGGTAGTATTTTTACTAAGAACAGCCAATGTTTTTAAAACAAGAAAGCTCCCCGTTGGAAATAAATATGAAGGTGCTAAAGCTGCCTTTGACACCTTTGAAACTGTTCAATTGAAACTTTTAAAACTCCTTGTCGTTGTGTACAAACAGTGTCCATACATAGATGTTTACATACTCATGATGTTATTAGCTGCATAAATGGATCATGGATGCGGTAAATACGACGTAATGTATCTTTTTTTGATAATCCCATAGAAACCATTAAGGATTTTAATGTACATTTGTGGTTAACTGCTTAAAAAAACGATAATTTAAAAGCAAGATTGAATTTCTAAGTACCAACTTCAACTTTGAATGCCAATAGGGAATATGCATGACTTTTTTTTATGGATTTATTGAGATCTTTTGTCTTCCAGATACATAAATATCGAAGAATTTTTAAACTATCTTTTCTATTAAGCGAGTTATAAAGCGTTAAAGTTATTGATTAGACAGAGAGATCCGATGCGGTAGTTGACGTCACGTACCGTAAGCGCCGTACTAACTCCATAGAAAAATCTGTTTCGCGAGAGAGAGACGGATATATTCACTTTCAATGACTGTATCTCGCCCATTTTTCAACCAATTTTGATTTTGTTTTCACTGTTCGTAGTAGATTTTGATCTATTTTACGATAAATTAGTAAATACCTGAAACTATTTTTCATGCATATTCCCTATTGCTGGTTCATTTTGCAATAATTTTTTTTTGTGCAATACAAAATCATTTTGGTATCCATAAAAATCATATAAAATCAGACATAGTGTTGTGTCCAACATGTCACCAAATGCTAGATATACTAGCTTGCTTACATAACCAGTAGTGTATGTGTACAATTAACGTCCAAGCTGATATGTTAACACCCTTGCTGTACCCAATCCTTTGAACATGGCGGGAGACAGGAGCCGGGCAATCACGTCTCCCGTAAATCCCTGCTCGAAGGTGGGATCACGCTGACTGAGACCAAGATGGATGGTGTCTGCGGATCAGTAATGTAAACTCGAGCTACTTTTTTATAATATAATTAGTAGGTTTTGTCTGCGGCATTGCTATTGAATGTGAATACAGCCCCTATTAGAAATGATTTTCTAATAGGGGCCAGTTTTTGGAACTCCCAATAATTGTTATTAACTTAATGGGCCATGTAAATTTTTACAAGCATACCCAGAAGAGAAAAGACATGATACGCTGGGCCACATAGCGCAATCTAGTCTCAAACTAAGCCGAATCTTCTACTATAGGTACTAGACAACTGCCAAACTCAAATGTTAAGCATACTTTTTTTTATAAATAAATCCATAGCAAACACCTAGACCAACACAAACAGATATGTTCATATATCATGTACAAATCCTTGTACCTACTGTGTAGAGCCACTGTGTCAGAAGCAGTTTTCACTATCACTGAACCAACTTGGTTCCTCAAAACGCGCTTGGAGTGTTGTATACTTTAGTGCTTCACCTTAATTTTATACTGCGCTTTAATCTTCCGATGCTATGCTATGATATTATAATGAGGTCGCAATGCGCAAGCATCTGTGTGTTGATCGCGTAAACGCGATACGTGCGCAGCGGCGCCCCCTGCTGCGTGTCGTTGACTCCGTGCTGGATGCGCGGGCGCATGGCGCTGTGATTCTGCGTCTAGTGGCTAATTAGCGGTTGGGTCTTTAAAGGTCGATGGTATGGGGGGTTCAGTGATAATGGGTAATGAGTTTTGTATAGTTGAAATTGAGTCTGAATGTTTATGCTGAAATAATGTACGCTTTATGTGAACTTCTTGCCTTGCGTGACGGTTTTGTGGAATCAACTTTCTGCGACACTCTTTCCGAAGATCTTTAGGAACCTTCAAGAAACGAGCGTTCTCCTATTTAAAAGGCCGGCAACGACCCCAGTACTCGATTTAAGTTGCCATCCATGGGTGGTGTTGATTGCTTAACATCAGGCTTCACATTAGCTCGCTTGCCGCTTCTCGCAAAAAAAAAAAATTGTTTGTAGAATTTTTATTGACCAATCGAATAG
Organism: Conogethes punctiferalis; assembly: GCA_031163375.1. NCBI lineage: Eukaryota > Metazoa > Arthropoda > Insecta > Lepidoptera > Crambidae > Conogethes > Conogethes punctiferalis. The sequence goes on from CM062099.1 coordinate 6,039,602, forward strand.
TGTATAAACAGCAGACTTAGGCGGCTTCAAAAAGCGAGCCTACAAATTTCTCAAGAACCGGCAATGCACCTGTGATTCCTCTTGTGTTGCGGTGTCTATGGGCTGAAGTTACCACTTACCATAAGATGACCTTCAAGGCCGGATGCCCCCTCTGTCGTTAAAATATGAATGGCGCGTAGGCATTTTCTATTATTACAGTATTTTATGTCTATTTGGATTATTCTCTTATTAATTATTTTTAAGAAAAAATTTAATCAAATAATGAATCCAAGCTTTTGACTATGACATCACCTGCCTATAATGTCATAAAACTCTTTGGGAGTTATCCGATTTGACTATAAAAAGTAACTGTCAAATTCTAGCCTAATTAATGATTATCATAATATTATCAAAGCTTTTATACCTGTATATGTACAATGCTTGATTTTTTACAACTGTTAATTAATCGAACAAATGCTGCGGTTTATATGTACAACAAAATGTTGCTATGAGATTCCCAATTAACTTTGTAAAACAAAGCATCATTATTAAGCATCCACTCTAGATTATACAGTACTTTAGTCGTTGTCCTACATCATTCTAGTCAGTACGTAATCGTATTGATTGCACGAGGTCGACGGCCTATTGTGATATAATAGGTATTTTACTCAAACGTGCCTGATGAATCATTCATGTGGTGGCTGTAAACGTAATGTCATCGTTTGGTTTGGAGCTTTACGTGTATTTGTGGTTCTGTGTTCGGTTCGCGCTCCCTTCAAGTTCAGTATCGGTAGTATAACCCAAGACATGCCACGCCGGGCCACACATCGCCATCTAGCCCCAAACTAAGCCGAAGCCTGTACTATGGGTACTAGACAACTGATAAACTTACTTAGATACTATTTTTTTAAATATTGTATGTACTCGTAGCAACCTTTCATCACGTCAAATCCAAAACGGCCCCGGCAGACTACAATACGGGTACGTGACGCCACTTTTGCTTTCCGGAAAGATTGCTCAAGCTCAAGGTCCTCAGTAATATAGTACGGTAAATAATCGAGCAGTATTGTTTTAACCCAGATTTTTCTATTGACGACTGAAGTTTAACTGAAAATAGTGATTCCGGAAGTCAGTAAGAAGTAATACTGAGCGAAGTTCTAGCATAAGCTATCCTAGATTTTTCAGTCTGTTTTTTTAAGGCGATAGAAAAATCAGAGCTCCAGCGCTCAATAGCAAGTGGTAGTAGGAAAATCTCATAGCTATCTAATAAATGTATGAACTACCAAGGTTGCGCAGGAGTGGGCGGGACCAGTCGGGATGCACGTTGCAATTTTGTTTTCAAAATAAACGCTGCACAATTTCGATATTTACGATATCTAAATTACTGCTATCTTATCTCTTCCGGCATCGGTTGCTCTTGCGAAATTCCTAATGCCTATAAACGGAGTTTCGATTTCGTTTTAGAGATATTTATGTAAATTCCCTTAAGAGTACTTAATGCATGTGCGTGCATACGTGGTGCATACCTGTTGATGACGTTTATGTTATAAATAAATGGTATTATTATTTGTGTTTCTTTTTCATTATTATAATCAACATCTTCTTAATAGCACTTAACCAGTCCATTTAATTTCGGTGAATGTCATTTGTCTTTTGAATCAGGTCTGGATCCAGTTGGTTGTTGTCTATAATCACAAATTTCTTTGATAAGATCGGCCTAGGATAATTGTTGTTTTGGAGTCACAAACTATAGTACGATACTATATTCGTACTAACTATAACTTTGAGACTTAGGCTATGCAGATTTCGTTCCTTCGTGCTTTTTCATAAGTTTCAGGAATCTATTCGTACCTAGTCTCAACTCCAAAAGGAAGGGAATTTTAAATGTAGTCGAAATGGTTATTAATTATTCCTGAAAAAATCGCTGCAGCTTTGGAGACCATCACCGTATTTTCTGTTTCAAAAAAGTTTATTCTCAAATACACTATTTTCTTACAATTTTTCATTGTGTAAGAAGTTTTTATGATAAATAGTCTTTCTTTTTTTTCTGTTAGTTCATTTCCCTATACTCCGCGTATCCTTTCATAATTGGTTAAAATATCTAGCACGTTGATGTTGACATCGACAACAAGGATTTAATAGAGCTTCTCACATGAAATCCACAAAACCATTTGCGGTATCACTCGCAGCTTCGTTTCAAGTTCATCGTGAGATACAGTGTTTCATTCGGAGCTTCATTTATCGTATGATTCAAACCGACAGTATATTTGCCCAGAGGAACACTCATTACTGACGGAGCGCGTATCACTTTCCCTTGCTTTGTTTATTTGCTCGTTACAAATTGTTTGATCAAAGCTCGTGAAGCGCTAACTCGAAATATTGCGATGCAATAACGCCTTAAGGTCTGGATACACGTAAGACACGATTGCGATTGAAATACGTTTAAGGATTGGTTCTCCTTTGTGACTTATGGAATGGATTTACAGAAATGGAATATATAACAAAGCAAATATGGAATTATCATGAGTAATAGCCAGCTTGCAGAGTAAAGACAAAATTGTGTAATTAAGTAGTATTTGTAAATTAGTTACACGAATTCTTGCATTCTTGCTGGCATATGTGTTTAATTTCTTCCTTTTTTCCTCCTGCTAGGAAAGAAGGAAGGAAAAATACACTTACTTTTCATGTCTCTAATTGAGAGTAAATTCTTGCTGATACTTAAAAATTATTAAATTAAAAATTAAAATTTCTGGACTTAATTTAATGTTTAAAGGTTGTAGATCTTTTCATCCAAACTGCTTGGTTTGGATGAAAAGAGTCATCAGTCAATTAGTTTTTATGCATCAGAATAGTCAGAAGTGTCTGAGAACATAACCATAAACCAAGAGAAATCATATCCTGCAAAATTCCTGATATTGGTTCTTAACTTCTTAAGTCTGTAAACATGCTTTTAAAGTGATGTAAGTACCATCTTGTAAGCTAGTAACATTGTTAATAGGACACAGTTTAGGGATAATTTTGCTATTTGTGTATCACGTCTGCGATTAATCAATTTCTATTACGAATGGAACTTCATCTTCAAGCTTGCCATCAGCCTTATCCCGAACCTCATTGTTTTTTACGACGACGCCGACTCCGAACGGTGAAAGCATTTGCCTGTAATTGATTTCTTGTATGCGAACATTAGTGTGTCAGGATCGTCGGCCATTATAATGAGTATGAGTCGTAATTTAATACGATGTGTCGGTGTAATGGCTATAAGCTGGTTTTTGTGTCTGAAATTCTTGGGGTAAAAAAGTTAGGATAGAGAATGGATGGATATAATCAAGTGGGCTTTTTGCCGGAAGAGTTAGTGCAACCGTTATGTTTTCATAGGTTCATAATGAGGAAAAATGTTGGTTTGTAACACATAGCTGGAAAACGAAAGGATAAAGAAGAATTTTAGAATCGTATAAAATTCCACATATTCGGCAATTTTAATTACTCCTGTCGACCTAACTTTTGGACCTCACGACCGTTTATCATCAGGTGGAGTGAGGTCATCCTGAAAGCTCTTCTTGAAAAAAAACTTCTGAAGACTGTCGTGTGCAAAGAGAAGTCTCTTTGATCAGCTTCCAGTTGCGACTTGTGCGAACGGATATAATTTAGGGACCTACTTACATAAAAAAAGCCTTTAAATTTCTCAAGCACTTCAACGCACTTGTGACTTCCCTGGTGTTACGGTATTGATGGGCTAAAGTATTCATATACCATTGGGTGACATTCAGGTTCATTTGGACCCATGAAAATAAACCTTTAGACATCGAGACCGTACAGAATTACAGATTACTGCGCGATCCAAAATAATTTTATCCAGAGGACTCATTTGTATCCGAAAATACTCAAGGACAAAATGGCCGGTCCACAACAATGTGCCGGCCGGAGTCTGGGCATTGTGATCAACATTTGCATGACAAGGGACACGCGCCAGTCTGGGCCATTCATTAGCCTATCTGTAGCCGGTGTTGAAATGGCCTTGGGAGCGGGCAGGGCGAAGCGGTATTGTGTTTTGGTGATTGGTATATGTGTGTACAAACGTGTGATGGTGTATCTAGTCATATTTCTTGGTTACAATGCTTTTCTGACGGAAATGAGGACAGATTAGCAAATAGGAATAGACTATTGAATGACCTTGTCCAGCCATACTCTAAGTGTGTTTAGTCTAACCCTAGGGTTCCGCGATACCCCTGTCGGGGTTCCGCAAAAAGTTAGAAAAAAAATCAAAACACCTCTCTCTAGTCGACCGTTGTGACGCGGCGTATCACGATTCACTATTATTATACTTTTTATGTAAGTAAGTAATAAGTAACTGATACATCTAATTATGCTTATTAATAAAAAATACACTTAAAAACCATTGTTTTATTGTAGGGTTCCATCAAGTATTTTGCTATCCAAAAGGGTTCCGTCACCAAAAAAGATTGAGAACCGCTGACCTAGTCTATTATCTATTTGTTATGATTCTTTTTGTGATGTTAGGAAATATTGTTGCTTACGATGGAACGAGCTTATCCATAAAAAACAGATACACTCTCGCATTGCAAACCTGAAGATTGTAGTTCAGTCGCCCACTCCAAACAGAGAGATGGACACATTTTTCCACTATGGAAGCGTCTCTCGCGCAAACGTTTCAGTTTCTTAGCCGGGGAAAATGCTTTGGCTTTTTGTAAATTTGGAGGCCAGCGTATTCACTCTCGCTATTGCTTATAATAAATTAAGAAGCGGTCGGTATGCAATACATTTTAAGACACGAATAACGTAAAAAAAGAACACATTTTTGTTCATACATCCGTTTGGTTTGGATATGCCATGCCACAATACCAGTAAAACAATGCGTCTTGCATTGTCGCAACCAGTTAATCTCCTGATTATATGAATACGATTACCATTACGTTCTGACCACGCCTCCCTTTTTGTTCAATGGTACATTTTTAAGTCTTGTGGTTGTGGTTAGACAGTAACTTATTGGGTTCCATATTGTAAGTAGCGCGATAAGTCTTTGATTTAACGCGACTAAAGGTTGTGACGTTGCTAAAGGTTGCGGGCTTGTACGGAGCGCTGGCGTGGTGTGAATGGTTTAGATCTTTTTTATTATTCTTATGGATGGTGATTGTTGTTTGATGTTGAATGATAACCACTAGGGATGTAAGGGAGCCACCTATCATCTTTTTGCTCCAAGCCAACTTCACCTGCGCGTGGTGCATCCTGCCGAAAAACAATCGAGGCGCTGGCAACCGACGAGTGGCGGTATAGCCATCACAATTGAAGCGTAGCTTAATACCACAGGCCGATGACGGGCAGCAGGGTCACCAGAGCGAAAAGCTATGCCCTGCGTCCCTGTGGCGATTATGGGTATATCCTCCAGATGTTTGCCCTAAGTGGCGAACAACTGGAGGGGCCCATGTCCACTGGACATGGGCTGGACTGCAATAGGATGATGATGATGACCACTGGCTATCATCATCTGCCTGCAAACGACCACTGCTGGACATAGGCCTCCCTTAATGACTGTTGTTATTTGTGAGGATTTGCCTTAGCCACCACACTTGGCAGGCGTGTTAGTGACTGCAGTAGGTCTTATTAGAACTCAGGTAAACGGTGCTACTCATTTCCTGATATCCCCTTTGTCGTGGGGTGGATATTTCACCCTAGATATTTAGATGGTTCTTTTCTAAATCCATAAACCACACATGCTAGTCGTGTATAATAAATAGCGTATTTTTTTACTTAAGAGAGATGCGATAGGTACATTTTATCGCGGTACATTTTAACCCGTCAAAAGCCAAAGGTCAACTTATCTGTGCCCATGCACTCAGCTCGTCCTTTGACCTTTGCAGACGCCTCGTCACAATCAGTGTCACCCCGCATTGTCGCTAATTCGTGACTGGTCACGCCCTGTGATTGTCCCCTGACCGATTAAAAAGAAACCGGTAAAATGCTTCTCTAGTACTTCACTAATCCATCAAAGAGAGACCTTAGTTGTTTTAATAGCATGAGCGCAGCCCTCTCTTTAAATTGTATAAAAACAGAAGAAGAGAAGACGCTAGGTTCTTTAAAATTGTCATGTCTACCATTCTAGTCTATCCTTCATCTACAATCGTAGTAAAATAATTGGGAAGGGAAAACCATTTTCAAAATTCGCACCCATGATTGACACTTTCATTACAGTTGACAAGATAGTGTTATAAATACAATGTTTTATAGTTTCACATTTCGTCTACCTACATAATTACGCCCGGTAAAACGTTTTATTGTTAGCTAAAGACAAACTTTCCAAATGATATTTATTTACATTTGTTCGTTATTGGAAACACATTGGATTTGGAAAGTACCGCCAAGTCGGGCGGAATAGGGATGTCGATACTTTTAGATTCTTTTTATTTTATCATCATCTTCAGCCTATCGCAATCCACTGCTGGACATGCCTATGTCCAAAATGCATATAATAATAAATAAATAAGACATGCCACGCTGGGCCACACAGCGCCATCTAGCCCCAAACTAAGCCGAAGCTTGTACTATGGGTACTAGACAACTGATAAACTTACTTAGATACATTTTTTTTTGTAAATAAATATGTACATATTATACATAGAAAACACCCAGACAAATAAAAACAGACATGTTCATGCACACAAATGTTTGTAATGTGTGGGGATCGAACCCACGACCCTTGGCTCAGAAGGCAGAGGTCACTACCAATTGAGCCACCGAGCCAGTCATATGTGGCCTCCTTGCTCATAATCAAACATAATCATGCTCATAATAATCAGAGAGGTAGGGCATAGCTAAACTTCGCTCGAATTGAGCTGCCCGTCCGAGGAAGGACCTCCACCTTATAGAATACCGCAGCCAAATGACCTCCGGGTCGTGTTTCTGCTGGTGAGTAGGGTTTCCGGAGCTCGTGGGGGGTTAGGGTTGGGCCGGCATAGCAGTGGCAACTGACAGGTAACTGACCAGTTACTTGCCAGTTGTCACAGCGACTTGGGCTTCTCTTTCGCTTTCCATCAGGCGTAGGGAAGCCATTATGCCGAGCTACTATATATAAAACAAACAAACAAACAAACAATCAAATCTTTCCTCTTTATAATATTAGTTTAGAAAAAAACATCAGAGGCTTTGTCCATAATCGCCACACTAAACAGGTGGGTAGGAGCACGCAGGGCGTAGTTTCGCTCCGGTGACGCTGCTACCGTCATCCGCTTGTGGTATTTGGGAGTAGTCGTAGCGTTCAGGAAATACCGCGGCTAGGAGCTCATTCCAGAGCTTGTATCCTCGCATAGCTGTGCGCTATGTATGCGGATTAAATCTTGGAAACGAACAGTACTTGATTCATCAAAGCATCGATTAATTAAAATCGATTTAATACCCAAATATTCTCGATAAACAAATCACCATCCTTGCGGCAATCGTATTTATAAGGAAAGGAACAGTTATGCAAATGTCCACTGAGAACATTGCGGGAACACAGTTGTAACTGTTAAGTTAATTAAATGGCTTTACAATACGCCGACTAGCGACGAACCGCTGTGTTACTCTTGTTTTTAATTAATTAGGTAACATTTTACAATTCTGTCGAACCATTACCATGTGGAACTTTCTTTTAGCACACGCCCTTTCGTTTATCGGGATGAGACGAGATGTATTGGTTAGGTGGCATGATAGAAAGGGGGAGGTCATCATCCTGCAAACATCCACTGCTGGACATCATCGTCATCATCATCGGCCTATCGCAGTCCAATGCTGGACATAGGCCTCTCCAGTTGTTTGCCTCCTAAAGCAAACGTCTGGGGCATATACCTGCGCTGGGCAGGCGGGTTGGCGATCGCAGGGCGTAGCTTCTCGCTCCAGCGACGCTGCTGTCCATCATCGGTCTGTGGTATTTAGCTACGCCTACATAGGTCTCCCCCAATTACAATAGGCTATTATGGCTAACAATTGTAATTAGTCCGTCTTTTAGCCTATTCAAAAATAAAAGACCCATATTTTTCCTTTTTTCATTCAAATAAACAATAGCAAAGATACAAGGCATCAAAAGTTAGGAGTGGGAGTCTTTGACGTCACTCGCTCCCGTAAAAATGCCTCACCGAGTGACGTCACGCGTAATTTCAACGGGCTATAACTTTGTAATTTTTAGTCTAATTTACAAATAAAAAAATACGTATCTTTTATTTTTGCATATTTAATATAACAAACAACAAGGAACTTAATCGTAGTTGCTTCCATTGCAATCTCCGGTTTGTTTCAATACCATTGCACGAATTCCGGAATCCGAAGACAGTGCTAACTGTTGGATAATCAGGTTGTGGTAGACGCGACTAACGAGCCGAATAACGGCATTATCTGCAAGCAAATCAAGCTATTACCCAGCCTTCACACGATACCATCTATCGACTAGTGCTGCTGTTGGGTGAAACTATCGATAATAATCTATTTATCCTGTTTATGTATATGTTCTGAAGAATTGTTTAGTTTATCTAACTGCCTGCAGCTGAGTTTCTTCACCGCACCACATGTAACCCACTGCAATTTCGTCCTCCGACCAAATGTGATGCCTGATGGTAAGCAGTCAACTTCTGGGGTCGCTGCCGGCCTTTTAAATAGGAGTACGCTCGTTTCTTGAAGGTTCCCAAGTCGTAGCTGTTCGGAAAGTCTGTCACAACAAGTTGGTTCCACAAAACCGACACGCGAGGCAAGAAGTTTAAGTTGATATTGAATTTTAGTATATGCTGTTGATCTACCGACAGTTTCGATAAAATACGAGTATCCCCATTGCTACCACACAACCCTATACTAGCAACGATTGTCCGCAACAGTTTCCCACGTTCCATACTTTTGGCTCGGCATGCCGATTGTTTAGTATGAAGTCATTATAATTGGCTATGAAATCATTGTACCATTTACATGAAGGTCTATTAGCGGATGTATTGGACCATACCGCATTCCTATACTTTACCTATTTATGTTATTGTCGCAGCTAACCTTAAAAGTATTGTTAGTAATGGAATCTTGCATATTCTCATGCCGTCAAAAACCACTATACAGGGTGGCAAAAAGATTGACATAAAAAAACCTCGAACGTCCAAAATTTGTATCTACTTGCTAGCTGACATCTTTACCGTACGATACAGCTTAGAAATATTTGGGGCTAGCGAGCTTTATAAGCTTGCCTCGTCTCGTGTATACTTAATATGTATCTGATATGATAGGGCTCGAACGCCTTATTGAAACACAATAAATAAAAATCAGTGTAAAAATCTAATATTAATTCGAGTCCAATTTATCCTTTAATGTAATAATTACTGAAAGTGTTATACATAAAGAAAGAAGTTCAGTCATCCGTATGGATAACTAAAAATGTAAGTCACACAAAATATAGAGGAGAAAGGTCTCCATTTTTCTTTATAACGCGAGATTTGGAGGAAGGTCAGGACACCCGATACCCTTGTCAGGCAAGCGACCTTTAATTGCGTACACCTTAGTGGTAAGTCCTTTCACGGGAATTACATTTCGGCCTTGGTGTTTGGAAGTGGCGTTCCCGAAGTTTGTAATACGAGGGACCTATATAGAGTAACTTGACATGAACAGAACAGTTGGTAAACTGACAAATTTCCTTTATGTAGGTAGATATACGCTACGAATGTTTAACGGCCAAGTCTTACACCATTAACTTTAATAGTAGAACCTTAGACTTTGGGCTTAGGCATGACTTTGTCTACATTTCATTACTTTTCAGGGATAAACAAGCAGCTCCATCGAGTTGGCTAGTATTTTACCGAATGTTTTTGGTGGGATCTATACATACTATACATTTCCAACAATTGTCAGTGACAATATCAAAGTGTCAGTTTTTGTGCAATTTGGACTGTAAGTCGTGTTGTATCAGGAAACGAGGACCAGAGTTTAAACGTGTAAATGCTGCCTGTTTCCTGATATTCCCTTAATCGTAATCTTAAGTCATGGAATGCCCTTCCAGCTCATGTGTTTCCTTCCTCTTACAAATGCTGAGTAGGCGGGGCGTGAAACGGCATCTCACCTTCGGGGTGAGCCTTCGGGGTGAGGGCGAGAGGTGCAATGGGTTTGTTTTATTGTGCCTGTCGACCTAACTTTTGGACCTCACGACCGCTTACCATCAGGTGGAGTGAAGTCACCCTGAAAGCTCTTCTTATAAAAAAAATCATCTTTTACGACACCCATGTGATCAGATGGGGTGGTCCTATTCTGAATCCGGAAACCACACTGATCAAGCCTAAGTTTATTTATAAAAGTACTACACAGTGATGTCGTTTTAGCAAATACCCATTATCTTATTACATTGCTTAGTCGACTGGAAAGAAACATTTTAAATGCAGAAGAAATTGCTGTTTTTGAGAGAAGTTCCTTGAAACGCAGACTTTCATTGCATGTAATGTATTTGCACCTGACTGAAGATTTAGAATGTCGCGACCGAGCGAGCAAGGAAACGGAGTACTTTTAGCGTGTAAGCTTTTGAATTTTAGATTACGATGGAGTAGTTGGTAAGTAGTTTAAGGTTCCCGAGATAGGGTAGGAAAGAGGAAGGAGATTGGGGAAATTATTGTAGAATTCTGCTTGAAGCGGAGTGTTTTTACAAGGTTTCACATTTTCTCTAAATTTTGTAATTTGTCTAAATCGAGAAAGTTCGCCTATAGACTACTTCAACTGTTAGACATCGACATGTACATATATTATATCTTACTATTACTATAGATGGATATTCTTTATTGCACAAAATACAAACAATTATAGACAAGGTTTTACAGACAACTAGTGGTACAATTTAGGCGGCCTTATCGCTAGTAAGAGATCGCTTACCAGACAACCTTCAGGTGCTGAAGTCTATATGCGATTATTTAAATGAAACGTGAAGATGTATCAAGGTCACAAAGTTTTAAGAGTTTTTAGACCAACAGAACTATACGATTGGCATGAATTCTTCCGAGTTCCAAATATTTCCAAATGTCTATTCATTATTCCTTTAAAATAAACGTTCAGCTGCTTTTCGAAATGGATACGACTTAGGCACCTTCAGAAAGCGAACCTTTAAATTCAAGGGCCGACAACGCACCTGTGACTCCTCTCACGGCCGTATTCACAAACGTTACTATGCGAGGCGCGGACGCACAGTGCCCAAAATCCTATACGTTTTTGGGTACTTGTGCGTTCCCGCAACGCATAGTAACGTTTGTGAATACGGCCGTGAGTCTAGGTGCTAAAGTGATCACTTACCATCAGGTGACCTTCAGGCCCGTTTGCCCCCTCTGTCATAATAAAAAAATCTTACTTATTATAATCATGTTGCATTGAAGTGTCGTCACTTTCTCATGAAGGACGTTAAGCTATAAAGAATAACCATATATCAGCCACGTCCGAAATTTAGAACAGTATCGTTCTTATTCCAACCTTTACATTCAGTACCTGGTTTCCAGACTACGCAGGCCATGCATGTACAATTGGCTGATCTCAAATTGAACAGCTACGGTAGCGTTTTGTGCCTGGCAACAGTGCCAAGTTTAGTAAATGGGGACGTTAAAGATCCAGACACTTTGAAACGGCTCGATAGTAGCGATGGCAGTTTTGTGAAGTGCTTTATTATTAGCGGAAGACAAGGAGCGGCTTATTAAACTTCTATGAAAGTTAAAGGGCCAGATCCGACCTCTCACTATTTTCTGACAGGCTCGGTGGCTCATTTGGTAGTGACCTCTGCCCTCTGAGCTAAGGGTCGTGGGTTCGATTCCCACACAGTACAAACATTTGTGTTCATGAACATGTCTGTTTGTATTGGTCTGGGTGTTTTCTATGAATATGTATTTATTTACAAAAAAAAAAGTATCTAAGTAAGTTTATTAGTTGTCTAGTACCCATAGCACAAGTTTCGGCTTAGTTTGGGGCTAGGTGGCGCTGTGTGGCCCAGCGTGGCATGTCTTGGGTTATTATTTAAGACTCTTCGCACACGACTGCGGAAAGTCTCGTATCCTTATGGCTTCCGGACTTAGAAAAGGACCAACTCATCTTATCCCGTGTTTGTCGTAGATGATTAAGGGAATATTAGGAAAGGGGCATTGACCTGGGTACAAATAAAACCTACTGCGGTCACCAACCTGCCTCCCAATGTGGTCACTAAGGCAAATCCTTCAAATGACAATTGTCATTGGGGGAGGCCTATGTCCAGCAGTGGACATTTACAGGCTGATGATGATGATAATAAATAAATAAATACCCCAAGACATGCCACGCTGGGCCACACAGCATCATCTAGCCCCAAACTAAGCCGAAGCTTGTACTAAGTATATGGGTACTAGACAACTGATAAACTTAATTAAATAGTTTTTTTTTGTAAATAAATACATATTATACATAGAAAACACCCAGACTAATACAAACAGACATATTCATGCACACAGATGTTTGTGCTGTGCGGGGAACGAACCCACGACCCTTGGTTCAGAAGGCAGAGGTCACTACCAAATGAGCCATGGAGCCAGTCAATGATGATTTTGAAATGCAAATTGGGCGCGCAATGTCAGTTATCTTAGTTCTTTCTTAGCTATATCTAGCACATATTGTGGTAATACGATTATAGATCTTCCTGACTCGCAGTTTCAGCTTGCATGTAACCATTTATCCTTTAAACTGAAAGGCTACTCGACAAACGGGTCTCGATCTGAAGATGCCGTCTGCGAAACTGAACAATTCTTAAATTCGTTTCCTTGGTGACTCGTGCTTCGATCGACAGACGTGCTTGTCGTAGGAAAGTAGATACTCGTACATATACAAACGATGACTATAGTTCATTCGCGTTAAGAAAATAGTGACTGACAGGTCACTGACAGGCCACTAGCCAATTAAACGCTAGAAATTATAATTTTAATTTAAATTATAATTTCTAGCGTTTTAAATTATAATTTCTAGCGTTTTAATTGGCTAGTGGCCTGTCAGTCACTATTTTCTTAACGCGAATGAACTATAGTATAAATACTAATATATAAATGATTACGGCAATACCTAATATACAGTTTTTTAGGAAATCTAGTATCATTTAATACTTTTTGCTTATCTTACCTTGGCATGGCTTCTTCCCGAGTAACAAAACAAGAGAAATCCATCCATCCTAAACTAACTCTTGCGCATTTATAATATTAGTAGGATAGATATTGCGCATATAGTAATTCTAAATCTAAACTTCTAAACTAATATTATAAACGGGAAAGATTTGATTATTTGTTTGAAATGAATAGGCTCCGAAAATACTGGACCGATTTGAATAATTCTTTCACTGTCGGAAAGCTACACTATCCCCGGTGAACATAGGGTATATTATATTTATAAAAACGTTAGGGATCCGTGCTAAAAGTTTAATAATGTAACCCAAGGTGTGAAAAAATTACTAAAAAGCCATCTTTCAAACTGACGTGTATTGAAAACGTTACCATAGCAACCTAAACTGTTATGTCATGTAAATGAATAACTATTAAGAAATCGTACTTTTATTGTTACTGAATTACTAGTACAAATACATATTAATTAGCGCTTATCTAAAATACCTCAAGCGAAGCAAGGGCGGTTTGGCTAGATATATTGTTCGCGAAAAATCTCGGATTTTAAAAACATCTACCAACTAGCGGGACCGTAGAGAAAAGTTAAGCTAGATAACGTAGAGCTTTCAGTTAAAAGCTTCGGGGATTGTGGAACAATTAACGGGGAACTCGTTACACAACGTGACTTCATCGGGAGCAGGGGATACAGGATCTTAGAGGCACTGTAAATATGTGTGTTGAAAGTTTTAGTACTGAAGTGTACATGCTGAAGAAATTGGATTTTTGATGTGGATGGTTTTACTTGTCATATCACGCTTACGAAGGGAAGGTAAATAAAATCTATCTATCTATATCTATCTTCTTCTATCTATACTCTTCTATACATCTTCTTCTTCTATCTATCTTCTATCTTCTTCTTCTTCTTCTATCTATATCTTCTTCTATATCTATCTATATATCTTATCTATACATCTTCTTCTATTCTTCTTCTATACATATAATAAAAATGTAACGAATCGGTGTCTGTACATGGAAGGTATATGTGAAAAAATAGTATAGGAGGCCTTTATAAGTGCAATAGTACCCAAAACAATGATTTTTGGAATTTTTGTCTGTTTGTCGGTTTGTCTGTATGTTTGTGCACGCTAATCTCAGAAACCGCTTATCTGATTAAGATGCGGTTTTCACTAATATATTGCTGAAAGCTTCCCTTAACATTTAGTGTTTGTTTCATATTAATCGGTCCATAAATAAAAAAGTTACGCCGATTTAACTAATCACGTCGAGCCTGCTGTACGCGTAATTTTTAACAATTAAAATCACTTCCCAAAGAAACTATTCCACGCGGACGAAGTCGCGGGCGCAGCTAGTAATTAATAAATATTAGACAACGTCACATACATTGCGCCGATCCTAAAGTAAGTAGCTTGAGCACTTGTGTTATGAATACGAGAACAACGACGGACCACAAATACATACTTAAATACAAATACGAACAGCCAGACACGGAACAAACACAAATGTTTATCACATGAATGTTTGTTTCGGGTGGGAACCGAACCCACGACCGAACACGTTCAGGAGGCAAGAGTCACTACCAAATGAGCCATCGGGACAGTCAGTCAATCTGCCATCATTAGACAATAGCAGTCCACTGTCGGATTTGGGCCACTCTAGTTGTTCGACTGGGCAAACATCTATGAAATATTCGAATAGATACTGCGAGTACAAGCCTAGAATTTTCTTGCGGTGTTTATAGGCTGAAGGGATCACTTATCATCAGCTGACAGCTACAGCTATTTGACTTAAAAACAATCATCATCATCAGCCTATTGCAAATAAACTATGAATATGCTAATAGAATAAAAACAAACAGAAGAAAAACTCTTTCAATACACATTCCAAATATATGTATATGTACATACATATAATATTATTTGTGTTAAAGTATCCTGGTACGAAATATATTGACTTCCAATTTCCTAAATACTATAAGTTAATGCCAAGTACTACAAATTGATTAATACAAGCCCCTGTATTTGACAGATATACTCTAGACGCCGTCTTGAGCGAAATTAATTATTATTTGAAAACGCAAACTATTTAGTCCGTATTTAGACTGCGGAGAGAACTACGTATTCTATGACGTTGATAACTCTGGAATAGGGATGGGAAAATTGTATCGAAGTAGATTAAAATGTCGGTGATCGATGTTTCAGTAAAAATATTTGGCACGTGTTCCACGAAGGCTGTAACGAAGAAATAAATTAGCTTAAAATCGCGTAAGATAATTAAAAATCTAGGTATTTCTCCAATCCACTGAGTATTATACTCAAAGTAACTGATGTTAACCGACTGGTATAACCATCACTATCGAAGGCGTAGCTAAATACCATATGCGGAAGACGGGCAGGCGAGTCATCAGAGCAAGAAGTTACGCCCTGCCATCACCAACCCGCCTGCCCACTGCCCAGCGCGTCGATATTGGTAAATCCTCCAGAAGTTTGAGTAAAATGGCGATTAACTGGAGAGGCACTGGACTGAGATTGGTTGATGATGATGAACTGATGTCAACTTAGCAAACTTTGCTTAACACGTTGACCGCCATGCCGGTCACCGGTGACCGGCAAACAATAGTTTTTCTATTGTGTCTAGTTTCTCGGCAGTCAAAGACTTAATAATGGAGCAAGGACCCAACTTAGGTCTTCAATGTTTTTAAATTAGGTTTCTGTAAGGACTGTTTTCTCTTTATACACTCACCGCACATAATTTCTACTCTCTGCATGACCCAAAGGTTGACTGGTAGAGTTATAAGCTAGAGGTATATGCTGCTAGCATTAAGTTCGCCTTTTGTACCATTTTGTGCAATAAAGTCTAAATTAATAAATAAATTTTTTGGACTTCCTTTAATATGGGATCCTTGAAAAGGGGCGTGGAAGAGCAACTTATGGCCCGGCATGGCGATGGCAACTGACATGGCAATGGTACTTGCTCGTTGTCGCTTTCGTAGGCGTAGGGAAGCCATTATGCCGAGCTATTATAAACAATCCATCGACATTCGCGCCTCCATCCCTACTCCGGACTCACGGTAATTCCAGCAAATTGCTACCATTGTTCCAGGGCGCTCTCCCGATTGCCAAGTTGAAAAACTTGGCTGGTCGTCCGCAATGAATGAAATTTGCGATTAATTCCTTCATTGTTGACTTTGGAATCGGATTGTTGGCGGTTAATTTGCCACGTCTCGTTGAAGAGGGCCGAGGTTTGCTAATTAAAGGTTTGATTGCGAGTTCCCCACTTGATTTTTATTGTTTATTAGCTACTGCCCGCGGCTTTGTGCGCGTGAATGATGACCCAATGAAATTCTCTGAAATTCCTGACGCGAAGCGAGAGCGGGATCCTAGTTCTTAATAAAAACATCGTCAGCCTTAAAATCGTTGTTTACGAATTAAACAGCTGATTCATCTGTTTATAAAGCTATACCAAGCATTAAGAGAAGCCGTTTGATACACGGCCGCTAAAAGTTCGAAGCACGTAAGGAGTGCGGCGGCATCCTGAATATTATATCAAGTAATCAGTTAATTAGTAGGCGCGTTGGGGCTCGGTGTTCCTTTGTAGGCGGCTCGAAATTGGACGCGGCGCTGGAGTAACGGAAGCTTGGTTGTACTCATTGGATGTAAGGGAACGACCTATCATGTTTTCGCTCCAAGCCTTTCGCACCTGCCCGTGGTGCATCCTGCCGAATAGCAAACGAAGCTCTGGCAACCAAATGGTGGCGGTATACCCATCACGATAAAGCGAAGATAAATACCACAGAGCGGTAGCGTTACCGGAGCCGGAGCGAGAAGCTACGCCCTGCTGGAAAGCCCCGAAGTGGCAGTATTCCGGCTGAAACATCTCGGCCAGCCCGGCACTCTCCAGGCTAAAAGGCCTGCTGAGGTTCTTGGATGAGCTGGCGTGGGGGAATGAAAAACCATTTTAGAATGTTAAGTAATTTCGGCCCACCTACACGCAAAATGGGCGCAAAATGCCTGGTTGCGGAAACTGGCCCGTTTAACTAAACTACACCCTGCTATTGCCTGCCCAGTGTGGAGATTATGGGCAAAGCCTTCAGATGTTTGATCAAAGGGGCGAACAACTGGAGAGGCCTATGTCCAGCAACGGATTGCGATAGGTGATGATGGCCTAAGAAGTAATTAATTCGTAGGCGCGTTGGAGCCCTATGTCCCTTTGTAGGCGGCTCGAAAATTGGATACGGTGCTGGCGTATCGGGAGGTTGGTTATAAAGTGTTCATTAACATTTCAAGGAAGCAAGCAGAGGGACAAATATGCCAGGATTTTGGGCTACTGCGAAACGTAGTGAAGGACGCCCGGAGGCCAGGCGGTGTGACGATTTGAATGTTAATCAACAACTAGACGAGGTGGCGACTACGGCGCGACTTACTATAGAAAGAAAGAAAAAAAAAACAAAAGTTTGCCAAGGCGCGCGAGCCGCCTAAATTACCGCGATCGGTACCGCGTGTGTCCACTTTGCGGCTTCAAACATACTTAAGTTACTCCGATGCAAAGTACTTAGCTTAAGTACTTGTGTTGATTTGCGCAGGACACAGGCGCAGGATGACTGACAAGTACTGAACGCGAGAAGCCCAAAAGAGGTGAAAGTGGAGAACAAGTCGAGGTGCTTGTGTCCAGCAGAGAACTGCAAGAGTTCACACCATTGAAACGGACTTTACCAATCAAATTCGAAGGCCTATTCTGCTCTCATTTAAAAAAAAAAGTTATAATTTCTCTAGTACACCAATATTGACGGAACCAAGTAAACAGAAGCGTTAAGTACACGTATTATGATTGAGCCAAAAATAAACATTGGAATATCTTGAGTATTGATTGAGCTAAAAGGATATTACAAATAGTACTTTATAGCTTTCATTTATCCTTATATTTTAGTTATTAATATTCGATGAGGTAAATAACAGTATAATTGTTATTTATGCAGCTATCCCTATGACATTATTGAATATTACAATCAATGTAGGAAAAACATGTAAAAGTTATGTTAATTATCACTATTATTAGTGCATCTATGTCGTCATCTTGGGCTAGTCGTGTCAAGCGCCAATGGAAGGCAAAATTGTTGCATTCGGAACCCGAATTGACGCCAAAGTTACGCTTCCACGCTTATCATCATCAGCCTATTGCAGTCCACTGCTGGACATAGGCCTTTCCAGTTGATCGCCACTTAGAGCAAACATCTGGAGGATATACATCATCATCATCATCAGCCTATTGCATTCCACTGCTGAACATAGGCCTCTCCAGTTGTGTTCGCCACCTAGGGCAAACTTTTGGAGGATATACTTATAATCGCCACGCTGGGCAGGCGGATTGGCGATCGCAGGGCGTAGCTTCTTGTTTCGGTGACGCTGCTGCCTGTCATCGGCCTGTGGTTATTTAGCTACGCCTTGTACCGTGATGGTTTTACCGCCACCAGTCGGTTTGCCAGAGCCTCGTTTGTTATTCGGCAGGATGCACCACAGGCAGGTGACTTTAATTTTAGATTGAATGTTAAAGGTTTCACCACATTACCCGAAACAAATGCCATTAGCGAAATTATAAGTACTCCTGAACATAAAGTGGCACATAATGAAAATCACAAGGATCTATTAAATGTTCAACCGGCAAATAATCACTTACATTGTGCTGCCGGCGGCTTTACCGACCACTACACTCCATTCACGCCAAATGTAATTGCGATTTAAATGAAAATAAACAAAAAAACAACGATAACTCACAATTCGCGTATAATTGTTGTACCATTAACGCGAAATTGATTTATTTCCGCCATTTTTGGTGTTGTACCTGATTTAATTGCTGTACGAAATTTATTGGAATTCATTTTATGCTTGGTTCGTCAAGTATTTTTGGGAAGTTTTCTTTATTTGTGAATGTGGAAGGACACAGGTTATGTGTTATTGGTTGGATTCTTCAATCGTGTTAATTACTACTAGTTCTAGTTATCTTCATTTACTACTAGTCCGGACAATTATACCATTATCCGAATTATTGGCGAAGCCATTCCAAATTATCGCTGTATGCTTAAATTATTCAATCATCGTCAGCCTGCAAAAGTCCACTGCTGGACAGTCATATGGGATGATTGGCCATTGGCCTTAGTGAGTTAGGCGTCAGTTAGGCACGCTTGGTAGGCGGGTTGGTGACCACCACCTAGGTAAACGCATGCTTGTTTACCCAGGTAAACCCAAAATATATTCAGTAATTGCTGTTAAAAATTATCTAGACCTAGAATTGCCTAAGATGACGCGGGTAACGACTAGTAGATTTACAAATATATAAGAACATTCATTACTTAAAAGTATTGCAATAAGAAATATCAGCTATTGAGAAATCGGTTCAAATGCACGAACTAACGAGATTGCCGGCGAAATTCATCTAGCTACATGGTACGAAAATATTTTCGGCAGTAATGCTGTGTGCCTGTATATCTCCCATGAACGTCCTGTAGGATTAAGCTCATATTTTCCCAGCAAACGTGCCGTATCGCCGCTTCTACATTTTACGAAAGCTGTGATGTAAAATTTTCGGAATTTCTCGTGGTATTTCAAAGTTCTTTTTATTACTTGCCGTTGCTGTTGGAAACAAAGTAAGCTATTTCATCCTTTCTCCGAGTTATGCTATATTTGTAGCGAAACGCCTGTTATTTCTAAGGTATGATGAGGTTTCTCCATTAAAGTATATTGAGTTTTCAGCCAAGTAGGTACACAACAGCGGTTATGTGTTGGTTTTAATGCAGATGTTGTTTGCAAAAATGTTTTTATTATTTTGTTACTGGATAAAATGTAAACAAAAAGAAGTGCGAAACGAGGACATTAACAAAATGGAATCGAGATTGATTTGGGCATGGGATTATCGAATCCCATTCCTAAATTCCATTATCCTTCCCTTGGGTGTTTGTTTGGCTTCTTGGTATCGAACAAAATGTCACCAAAACACAAGGGAAAGTTCACAAAGTCGTCTGGTTTGTTATGTCACCGTAAAATTGTAAATACCATTAGATTATAATCTATCTTGCGAGATTGTAAACTGTCGAAAGATTGTGAACCGTAGCAAAGAACTGCTTACAATTTAACGCATTATTTTTCTGTAAATCGTGATCGATCAAGGTGGAACTGTTGATAATTTAACACTTTTCTGTTAAATATGCCACCAATTACTAAATAGTATTAAAACAAGTCGCTTTTGTCTGTCTGTCACTATGTATGATTAGATCTATAAACTTACACAACGGATTTTTATTCGTGATTCAAGAGGAAGGATGATAAGCAGAATACATGCATATTACATGAGATTATCTGTATATTAGAGAAACACTGATAATGTTCGAGATTTCTGAAATGCTTTTGATGATTCCGTAGCCAAATGGCAAAAAACGGAACCCTTATAGATTCTTCATGTCTGTCTTTCCGTATGTCACAGCCACTTTTTTCCGTAACTCTAAGAGCTGTAACTGTGGAAACTAGGTCATCATCATCAACATCATCAGCCTATTACAGTCCACTGCTGGACATAGGCCTCTCCAGTTGTTCGCCACTTAGAGCAAACTTCTGGAGGATATACCCATAATCGCCACGCTGGACAGGCGGGTTGGCGATCGCAGGGCGTAGCTTCTTGCTCCGGTGACGCTGCTGCCCGTCACCAGTCTTTAGTATTTTTTAGCTACGCCTTCAATTGTGATGGTTATACCGCCACCAGTCGGTTGCCAGCGCCTCGTTTGTTATTCGGCAGGATGCACCACGGGCAGGTGAGGTTGGCTTGGAGCGAAAAGATGATAGGCCGCTCCCTTACATCCCCTAGGAAACTAGGTAAGTAGATGTATTCGGTGAACCGTAGAAGATTTTTATATAAAAATGAAAAAAAAACAATAAATCTTTGGGGTTCCCCATACTTCACCATTCCATTTAATTAGATGTGGTACGGAACCCTGCGTGCGCGAGTCTGACTAGCACTTGGCCGGTTTTTTAAGTATGTACTCGAAACGAAGCGAACACTGGTTGCTAGTTATCTTATAAAAGTTTTTCGACTCGGCTCCAATTATATCACTAATAAGGCTTATTGTCTAACCAACATCAACTCAACGTTCCCCAAGTCGAAGATCCAAGTGTTCCGCTAATGACATCAACTCAGCCGGCGTCTCCCGTTATTGACAGGGGCTATTGTTCCTGTCTCCCGGCTCGGTGGAATGCGCTATATTATCGGCAGCGTCCCGGGGGAAGACGACACGCCGCTGTCGTTCCACTAGGGCTGTCCGTCCAGGTCTTGCAGGTCAAGACCTTGTTAATATTTTAGTCACTTGGTAGGATTCCAGATTTATTTGCCACACTGGGCCACACAGCGTTATCTAACCCCAAACTAAGCCGAAGCTTGTACTATAAATAAATAAATAACCCAAGACATGCCACGCTGGGCCACACAGCGCCGTTTAGCCCCAAACTAAGCTGAAGCTTGTACTATGGGTACCTAGACAACTGATGAACTTACTTAGATACTTTTTTTGTAATTAAATACATATGATACGTAGAAAACACCCAGACCGATACAGACATGTTCATGTGCACAAATGTTTGTACTGTGCGGGGATCGAAACCTGGTCTGAACCAACAGAAGACAGAAACTGAACAGAAGACAGAGGTCACTACCAAATGAGCCATCGAGCCAGTCTCACCTCGGGAAATCACCGCTAGATTTCTATTTTTCTATTCTGTCTGGCCCGATGGCTGATTTGGTAGTGAACTCTGCCTTTTGAGCCAAGGGTTGTATACTTAAATACATTTTTTTTTGTAAAGCGGGAGTCGAACCCACGACCCTTGGCTCAGAGGGCGGAGGTCACTACCAAATGAGCCATCGAGCCAGTCATGCGATTTGTGAGTGATCCTACATTACCATAGTTACCGGAACACGTGTTTCTTTCCATTTATAAAAGAAGTTAGGAAGCATTTTACAAACCTGCATGGCTATGGCAACTATTTTATAGAACCCCGCGTACCAAACGCGACCTAGGTCGACTTATTGCCATAGATTGTTACATCCACGGTTACCTGTCTCTTGTCACGGCGACTTGGGTTCTTTCGCGTTCCATCATTCGTAAGAATGCCATTATCCTACTATAAGTTAAACGGTGAGGTTAGAAGTCCTTAAAAAGTAATTATGTCTTGTAAATCATCGCTTTTTTTGAAGAAAAAAAAGCAGAATTAAATACAGCGCGTGCTATAAATTTACTATTTAGGCCTCGTTAAAAGAGACGCACTTCGACCAGCAGTGAAGAATTAAAGGTTAGTTATAGAAACGCTCAATCAAAATATCGACAGGCCACTATTGGACGTCTGACAACCCTGCACTAGACTGGAATTTTAAAGGAAAATCAGAGGACTCTCCTAAGGAACCGTTGGAAGCTCAAATATTGTCGATTTTCTATTGGAATTGAAAATGTTCACTGTTCTCTTACTTGCACCTGGACAAAGGGTTAGGTTGGAATGGAAACGTTTTCTATATATGGCACCAAACGTTTCAGTCGGTTTTCGGATTTAGAAAAGGACTATCACCAAGGAGTGAGGTCATCCTGAACGCTCTTTTTATAATTCAGGCTCGATGGCTCAATTGGTAGTGACTTCTGCTTTCTGAGCCAAGGGTCGTGGGTTCGATCCCCGCACAGTACAAACATTTGTGTTCATGAACATGTCTGTTTGTATTGGTCTGGGTGTTTGCTATGTATAATATGTATTTATTTACAAAAAAAATGTATCTAAGTAAGTTTATCAGTAGTCTAGTACCCATAGTACAAGCTTCGGCTTAGTTTAGGGCTAGGTGGCGCTGTGTGGCCCAGCGTGGTATGTCTTAGGTTATTTATTTATTTTAAAAAATCGTAACTTCGAAGTCCCGTGGGATTACAAATATCAATCCTGCGAAAAGCCGAAATTATCGGGATCATGTCTAGTTCTTCAATCTCTACACTTGTTCCAACATTCCACGCAGTACTTCGTAAGTAGACAATAAACGCTTGCGCCGGTGGTATGTGTTGTATATGTTGTTTTGATCGCTTATTTTGTTTTGGTGCCGGCATTCCCCGTCTAGTGAGGACACGCGATAAACACTGCTCGTGTCCGTCTAATTCTGGAGGGGATCGGACGATTTTATGGCGAGTCATTAGCTTCAAGTTCACTGAACTAATTACGGTGGTTGGCCAGCGGGAGTGAAGATATGTCGCTTAGATTAGCTGAAGATGTTGTGAACCTATTCATCAACAGCTCATTTATGTCCCCACCGATGACTCGAGCATACTCTAAACTGGGACGAGATGGCCGTATTTAGGCATAAGGCAACCAGGCTCGCCATTAATTGCATACTTTTGCGTGTCGTGAGCGTGAAACGGTAGTTATAAAATAATCAAAACATATGATGAACTAGTGACCCGCCCTCGCATTTAAGTGGCATTTAAGTAAGAATCCCTAATCTCCCTATCAATAAATATAGCCTGGGTTCCAATGGTGAAAGAATTTTTTAAATCGGCTTTTGAGTTTATACATTACAAACACACATACGCAAATACAAATCTTTCCTCTTAATAATATTAGTGTAGATAAATGCCGAGACACACTACTAAGCACCCAGGTGCTTGCGGGTGGATAGTAGAAGGGAAAACCTTAGTTTGAGACCAGTCCCACTATGGGTATAAGATAATAATCGGCATCTCTCACAACGCCGAAAGAGTTTAAGAAAATCCATTTCCTAAATTAACCCGACTGGGAATCAGAACCGGATCGGATCAAGATAGCATAGCACCACCACGACCGCAAAAATATTTTGTGTATCGCCACTATATCTCTCACATATCGCTTAGCTTACTCTGGACCAATAGCCAATTAGTGCAATTTTGTTAGACTAAACGACGCATGTTTACAGTTGTGTAATTCATCAGGCGGTGATGACGTCCAAATTGGCTCTAATTAAAATGCGCGCTTAATTGGAAACGAAGCGATTTTTTTTTGTATTGGCAACGTTTTTTATGGCTTTGGCTCTTTGGCAAACGGCTTAATAAGGAATGCAATTTGCTTGTCCCATTCACATGTTATTTATATGGGTTCGAGTAAATTAATATGTTTCTGAATCATATTGATACTTATCATATTCAGGCATAGGAGATCCACTGCAGGACATAGGCCTCTCCCAAAGACTTGTACAACGGCCGGTTGCAAGCTTCTTGCCCCATAAATTCCTCTATTTGTCGCTTAAATTAAATGAATTTAGTAATAAACTTTTAAAATTGTCTCGGTTCTTAGTGTTCTGGAAGACATCCCCAGTTATTGTCTGGTACTAAGTACTATATAATAAAAATGCCAATAATGTACGACGACTTTGTAAAACACAAAATTGTCTACAAAGTTACGTACAAAATAATCTTAAATGCCTGAAGCGAAGAGAGGACAGGTCGCTAGTTATATTACTACCGTTTCACGCCCGCTCAAGAGTCAAGATTCGAGAAATCATACGATTAATCATTAATCACTCTCGCGATGACGTTACAATCGACCCAACTAATTAATGAGCCGCCTTAATTGGTTCTAAATTAAAAAGTTTGACTTCACAGGGCAATCTCAGAAGCCAGATAAGCTTAAATTACCTCCCTCCAGTGCTTTCACTTTGAGCGGTATATTTAGAGGCAAATTTTGTTATCAAATTTTACTTTGAAAGTGAAAGAATAGGACTCTTCCCTAATTGTTTTGTACTAAAAATGTACTTATACTAATTTCATGGTTTCAAGAATCGGGACTTTTATTTTGTTAGTAAATATGGGTTGCTTGTAATTTACTATGTACTAACTGGAATAGGGATGTTTCTAGGGTCAACATAATTACATTATATTTAGTCCGAAATTTAGATTATAAAAATAAATTAGACATGTAGTTTTCCATGTTTAAATTTAAACAAAAAAATAACAAAGATAGGCATTAAAATATAGGAGTGGGGGTCTTTGACGTTACTTAGTGGCGAAAAAACTCCCACTCTGTGACGTCACGCGTGATTTTAACGGGCTATATCTTTTTCATTTTTGGTCTAATTTACAAATATAATCGCCACGCTGAGCAGGCGGGTTGACGATCGCAGGGCGTAGCTTCTCGCTCCGGTGACGCTGCTGCCCATCATCGATCAGTGGTATTTAGCTATGGTTATACCGCCACCGCTCGGTTGCCAGTGCCTCGTTTGTTATTCGACAGGATGCACCACGGGCAGGTGAGGTTGACTTGGAGCGAAAAGATGATAGGCCGCTCCCTTACATCCCACTGATCATTCGCTGATCAATGTTTAATAAAATGTTATTGTTCTGCGCAATTAAAACAGGAATACTAGCGTGTGGTATTTGATTAGCATTACTAAATAAGTTTCCGCTTCTATAAAGCTTACATTCTAGATACCTGCGATTAAAACTTATTTACTGCGATGTCGAATCGGGTCGCCGCCTTGCGTGAGCCAAGCCTATTTGTCGCTACTTTGATATACGCGTAGTGATGTGAATAGGAAATATCGATATTGAGACATGAAGTTTTCGTGACTTAACGTGCATATTAAGCATAGTGAGCTATTGACTGGCTCAATGGCTCATTTGGTATTGACCTCTGCCTTCTGAGCCAAGGATCGTGGGTACGATTCCCGCACAGTACAAACATTTGTGTTCATTATCATGTCTGTTTGTATTGGTCTGGGTGTTTACTACGTGTATTTATAACTTGTATTTATTTACAAAAAAAAAGTATCTTAGTAAGTTTATCAGTTGTTTAGCACCCATAGTACAAGCTTCGGCTAAAGGAGTCTGCCCACTATACCGTATCATACCATGACCGTGCTATGAACGTGTCAGACAAAAAAGTATTCTTTGTATTGAAAACTATGAGACGATGCCCATTAGACCGTTCCGTCACCGACCAACACCGTCGCGTGCCATGCACGGACAGTTCAGAATTGTCGGCGAGAATATTTTGCCGGTGGCGGTACGCTCCGCGCACGGCACGCGACGGTGCCAAACCGATGCCTGCCGGCAGCAAAACGGTGATAATACGGGTTATAACCGCGTATAAGGACCGTTATAAACGCGATAATGAAACGGCTTCCTATGAATAGTCACACAAATTACGGGTGGGCAACATACGGGTTGCATACGGACACCATACCGGCATCATACGGGTTGCATACGGACACCATACCGGCATCATACGGGCATCATACGGGCATTAAACGCCGTCGACTCGTTTCAGTGGGCAAAGCAAGCCGTATCGTATTACCTTCCGTGCTTGACACGTTCATAGCACGGCCATGGTATGATACGGTGTAGTGGGCAGAGACCTTTAGTTTGGGGCTAGATCACGATGTGTAGCCCAGTGGCATGTTTTGGGTTATTTATTTACTTATTAAATGTAGGGATTTTACTTTCTATGAGTAATACGAGTACGTCCTCCTGTCACCACTACGGGCGAAACGCCCGGCTAAAAAAGGTATGTATAAATCGTCATAAGATATGAGCATATCTTATGACGATTTAACTCGAAAAGGTAAAATTTTTAATATCGATATTATTTATCACTAGCAACGCCCTGCGGTAATAACCCACGGTTTTCCGTTCCCGTGGAAAATTTGGGAAAAATTGTAGCCTATGTGTTATTCCGGATCATATAGTATCCGCCTGATTAATTTCATTCAAATCCGTCCAGCCGTTTAGACGTGAAGAAGTAACAAACATGCTAATGTAATCATTTACCCCTTAAATGTTAGTTATTTCATTTTCTTTAAATAGTGTTAATAAACCGCCAAAGCTCGTTAAAACTTAAGTACGATATAATTTTTCAGACATATAAGACATCTTTGAATGCGGCGTACGGTCGCGTAAAGACAAATCAGGTCATCCCGTCTGCATTGTTGTGAGTAACGACCAATCAATGCGTGACGCATCGCCGGCGGTAGAGCGTCTGACCAATCACGTGGCTATATCGACTAATATCGCGAGTGTCAGTTCGTTTGTTATTAATTAAGCATTTATTTACTCTTTATTGCACATAATATACGGGATGTAAGGAAGCGAACTATTTATACTATCATCATTTTGCTCCAAGCTATTCTCACCTGCCTGTGGTGCATCCGAATAACAAACGAGGCTCTAGCAACCGACTGGGGGCAACACCAGTGCTTAAGCTATTTACTTACTTACTTTGGGATCGTAGTGATGTACGAGTACATATGTTAAAGTCAACATAATCTTTATTCGTATAGATTTAAAAAAAACACTTACAAATCGACAAAGCTACCACACCGGTTCGGAAAGTAGCATTCTACCAAGAAGACACCGCCAAGAAACTCGTGTAGTTGCTCTTTTCAACATAGTGTTCACATTATTATCATCACATTCATACTTTTAACTACTCCACGTCATACAGTCTAAGGCTTTCTGAAACCTTACAAAATTAATTATGAATTAGACTAAAAATATAAATAATTTGACAATATGTGATATTTATTTTATGGGTCATTCAATCTCCAGCTATCTCTTACAACACACAACCTCAAACGGACAAACCCGCGCACGGAAGCTATGCCCTAAATGCGCGGGCGCAGGAAGCAGGTGTCACGTGCGCCACCTGGCGGCGCGAATACCAAACGGGGCGGCACAATGACCTGTCTGGACAGTTAGCGGGCAGGCACGGTAGGCCTTGTTTGGGTCGACACGAATCGGAAATGCACTTAGGTTAGGGCTCGTTTTTTCACTAGAGATGTGCCTAGCATCATACTGCTAGGAAGGTCTGAACAGTTAGCGGACAGATGTTTTTGGTCGACCCACGAATCAGAAATGCACATAGGTTAGGGCTCGTTATTTCACTAGAGATGTGCTATGTTGCTAAGAAGGTCTGGACAATTAGCGGTC
This sequence comes from Conogethes punctiferalis, assembly GCA_031163375.1. Classification (NCBI taxonomy): domain Eukaryota; kingdom Metazoa; phylum Arthropoda; class Insecta; order Lepidoptera; family Crambidae; genus Conogethes; species Conogethes punctiferalis. The sequence continues at coordinate 6,067,652 of CM062099.1, forward strand.
ATATGCTGAGGTCTTGTTTGGGTCAACACGAATCGGAAATTCACTTACGTTAGGGCTCGTTTTTTTTCACTAGAGATGTGCTATGCTGCTAGGAAGGTCTGGACAGTTACCGGGTAGACGCTGTTGTAGGCCATTTCTGATATGTGAACATATCAAAAATGCACTTAGGACTCGATAAGGATGTTGCCGACCAAGAGCTAAGCTAAGTTACTTTATGTACAGACTGCAATCTTTGCGAATAATAAACTCATAGAAAGCTGCGTCAGATCAGTCGAGGTAAGCTAAACTAACTTTGCTTAGCTCTTGATCTGCTACCGGATCTGCTGCGAGGTTAGTCTGGACAGTTAGCGGATAGACGCTGTAGGTAAGCCTTGTTTGGGTCGACACGAATCGGAAATGCACTTAGGTCTTACATTCATTATCGCTTTATTTTTTTTGTCGGGATTACCTTTACGCATAAACCAGGGTCCTGGTTACGGGACATCTGGGTTATGTGGGACTCGCTCCTATCAAGCGGACTACGTACTAAATAAACCCAACGTGTCCGTTACCAGCGCTTGCGGTGATGTCCGGGCTAGGACGGACTAGACACAATACCCAATAGTGCGGCAGCGCTGCGCCGCCCAGCGTGGACGGCACACCTCGAGAGGACGGTGTGGTGTCCTCCCTACATCTTACGAGGCTGCTAACCGGAGCTCAAGGATCCTCCCTCCCTTTCAATCGCGCCTCGACGCCCAAGACCATTTAGTGCAACAGTACCCTGAACGAAAACTAAGAAGCGAATCCGATTTCCAATGGGCATCAATTCAAATAAGGCCTACGATCAACAACGTCTGTCCGCTAACTGTCCAAACCATCTTCTGAGCACATCTCTGCTGGTAAAGCACCCTTGAGGAAATGAAGACGAAGAGAAGGGCGGCGAATAAGACAAACGTATGGTGAAATATGAATACATTCAAGAAGACGTTTGCGTCTAGGGATTGCAATCCGGAAAACCGGATCCGGTAATCCGGCGGATCCGGCGTCAATATACACTTACCGGATCCGGCACCAATATACCGGATCCGGTGACCGGATCCGGTAATTGCATATTTTGGTAAAATACCTGCGCTATTGTATGAGTAGGCACTTTAAACATGTTGTGCGTGTGCGTGCGAGTCGTTTGACGCTGAGTCGCACCGCGCGGCGCGCCTCCACCCCCCTATATTTTATTTTTGAGATTTTTCTTTAGTAATAATAAAGGTGATTTCGTATTCGTATATACTTATATCGTTTTTTTTGACTGGCTCGGTGGCTCAATTGGTAGTGACCTCTGCCCTCTGAGCCAAGGGTCGTGGGTTCGATTCCCGCACAGTACAAACATTTGTGTTCATGAACATGTCTGTTTGTATTGGTCTGGGTGTTTTCTATGTATAATATGTATTTATTTACAAACAAAAATGTATCTAAGTAAGTTTATCAGTTGTCAAGTACCCATAGTACAAGATTCGGCTTAGTTTGGGGCTGGGTGGCGCTGTGTGGCCCAGCGTGGCATGTCTTGGGTTATTTATTTATTTATTTTAACATTTCCTTAACAGTCCAAAGTTAAGTTTTCCTGGTTAGATCAATCCGGTCGGATCCGGCCGGATCCGGCCGGATTGATGGATATCCAGCCGGATCCGGCCGGATTGAAAATGAGGCCGGATTGCAATCCCTATTTGCGTCGCATGCCGCGAGCAATATCGTGTTAACAAAAATATATATATTTTTTTCTATAGAGTTCCAATATATAACAATCATTGTATAACCCCCACAATTCCCTGGAAAAAGCTTTTGATTGACAGACGGAAATAGAAATTATCTTTAGATGGTTTCCTTTTGAGGTACAAAGCTCTAATATTACACACGTGCCTGTAACAATGACGTGTGTTCGTGGGGCTTCTGGTTAATTTCAATTGTAATATGCTTTGCTAGGTATTTATTATTATAGCTTTTTCAAGTGTATTTCTATTCGTGTGTACATTTTAACACATCCTGTGGGTGACGTAGAAGACAAGTAAAGGAATACTAAGAATGTAACCCGCCTGCCAAGCGTAGTGATTAAGTCAAGAGAGGTAGGGCATAGCAAATCTTCGCTCGAATTGAGCCGCCCGTCCGGGGAAGAACCTCCACCCTATAGAATACCGCTGCCAAATTACCTCCGGGTCGTGTTTCTGCCGGTAGGTAGGGATTCCAGAGCTCGTGGGGAGTTGGGTTTCTGGAGCTCGTGGGGGGTCGGGCCGGCATGGCGGTGGCAACTGACATGTAACTGACCAGTTACTTGCCCGTTGTCACAGCAACTTGGGATTCTCTTTCGCTTGCCATCAGGCGTAGGAAAGCCATTATGTCGAGTTACTATAAAAAAAGTAATTATTGATATTTACTTGTTAAAACTAAACAACAAATATGTAACTAAGCATAATATATACGAGTAGTAATGTACTTGACATTATAACCACAATGGAGCTTTATGCTTCCATAATACCGTTTAATATTGAATAACTCCGAGAGAAATATTATCGTTCAAATCTATAACGTGCACACACGATACCGAATTCACTTCGCAAACAAATGTCGAACTTTGCAGACCAGTCATCGATTTCCTTATAAGTTTCGCGCTTTCAAGCAAACAGGTCACGAAATAACATTCTGAAAATATTCACCGTACTTCGTGATACAGTGCAATATAAAAAAATATCTAGAATAGAACGACTATCGCATCTATTTTTTCTTAGAAATCTGTATTACAGATATACAAGGATATTACGATATAATATGCGTGACATTCGACTGGCTCGATGGCTTATTTGTCTCTTCCTGACAACCTTAGGGTAGAGCTTACTGGGAAAAATAAAGGGTGAGGTAAGCTATCAACTGAATGTGTATTCTGCATCACAATTATTTATTTAATCTTTACTGCACATAAAAAATTGTACAAAAGGTGGACTTAATGTCGCGTAGGCATTCTCTACCAGTCAACCATTGGGCTAAGCAGAAACAGTAAGAAGGACTCCCTTCTTACTGTTTCTGCTTAGCCCAAAGCACACTCGTGCTACAAACAAATAGGTACATATAAAAAAGAACTAATAAAGAATAAAAATGTTGTATAAATGTTGATTCATAGCATACGTATACGTAATTACATAAACATAATAATTATATATACAATTCCCGGAATAGTGCAAGATTGAGACACACTTTTAACGCACATAATTTCATCCTTATCATTTTGATAGTTGGAGGTCTTCCACGGTGCGTTTTGCGCGCAATTTTCTGCCTCGTGCAACCGGTCTTTGGAATCAGCTTCCTGCTGCAATTTTTCCGAGTGGATATGATTTAGGGACCTTCAAAAAGCAAGCCTATAGATTTCTCAAAGGCCGGCAACGCACCTGTGACTCCCCTGGTGTTGCGGTGTCTATGGGCTGAAGTGATCACTTACCATCAGGTGACCTTCAGGCCCGTTTGCCCCCTCTTCCATAAAAAAAAAAAAATAATAAGGTTCGTTCCTTCATACATTTCAGTGCCGCGGGCTGAGTAAAACAAATTCATTTTCCTAACGCATCGCTTCGCCGCTGCATTTTATGTCCGGGATAGCGGGTGATGTTTAGTGCCGTTTTACTTGGATGCAACTTAGTGCAGCGTCGGGATGCACTAAAGTCTTGTAATCTTCAAAATGTGCACACGAAAATGGAGCTTTCGTGTTTTTGTCAGTAGGGGAGACCGGGTACAAAAGTGACGGCGGGTCGAAAGTAACAAATGCTCGCTAGATTTATACAATGGGCGAAAGGTCGCTTTGCCGCCTTCAGGTATAGTCAGGACACAGGACTATCACCGGAAGCTGATAGAAACTGACAGGTAACTGATCAGTTACTTGCCTTGACTTGGGCTTCTCTTTCGCTTTTCATATCTTTTTTAAATAGGGTAAAAAAAAGTTACTGCGGGATGCGCTAACGTATTGTATTTTTTCTAAATGTGCAGGCGAGAAGGAAGTATATATAGTGTCTTGAAACAATTGCTTTCTTTCTACACCTACATTTGTTTTGATTGTCTTTTTATTTATTCCCAAGAATGAGTAAACTTAAAATTTGTATTGCAATTAAGACTAGCATTTTGATTAAATAGGAAAAAATATCGCCTAATTCAACGATCTTGAGCTGCGAAATCATTATTTCGAATGCAACTAACTTTAACACTAAGATTATTATGATGACGAATTTTTGCCACCAATTAATAACCATAACAATGAACGCACTGCACTAACTTTATCTAAACAGGAAAAAAAGAACGGATGCTACATACTCTTTGGGATGATGACACTGACGCAAAAAATATCACTTTGCGATAGCATTTTTTATAATGAAACGTTTAACTTATATGCACTAATTACGTTCAGTCTGAACTAAAAGTGTTTGAAGTGAGATCGTGTTTGTAAAGTTTTATTCTCTTGAATAGAACTTGGCTGCCACGCTCCCTCGTGTCTAGATTAAAGTGTTGGTGCGGAAGTAGGTGCGTGGATACCCTTTTGTGAAAACATGATTGGAGTCTGACTATACCCAATGAATATTTTTAGCGATTTCTCTATGTGTTCTCAGTACGAGTATTATATTCTATCAAACTGGCCGTTGCGGCTGGTGTTGCGGTGTCTATGGGCTGAAGTGATCACTTACCATCAGGTGACCTTCAGGCCCGTTGGCCCCCATGTCATAAATAAAACTTTATATTGCAGTGCCCCTAGGTGCAGTTAGGACTTTTTAATCTCAGAATAAAATTTAATAATCGAATATACATACTTATTAATAACTCTGTGTTCGTATGTTTTCTGTTACTTGTTTTAATATTGTCCCATTTTTATGTGATCCTGTTAGGTTTGTTATTGGGTTGGTATGATACACGGTAAAAATTACCAAAAAGTTTAGGGACGAAGACCAATTTTACTATATGCAGCTATTACAGTTAAGTTTATTGCGCACTTGACTATTAAATCAAAAAGTGCATAGTAGTTTTCAGATAAGTTAATTTTACTGAGAGCACAGAGAAATCGCTACTCCGACAAGTCTCCTAAACGCATACTTTTCTTACAGAACAGCAGCTGATCACAAAGGGAAACCAAATAGTGTCGTAACGCATCAAAAAGTGAACTGTGATCGCCTAGACGGCGTTAAATCTAGTGTTAGCCTACTAAGTGCTTCTTTACCAAATATTTATACCCTATTTAACCAATACAGTTAAGAGAGCCTTAACTTTAGAACGAATCGTAAAGGACCAAATTAGAATTTTTGTAACCATTTTGTATAATAGTGTACGGACGCCTTAATTTTTTACCAAACACGTAGATTTGATAGAGCTTTGTACCCAAGTTGTTAAATAAAAATACCGAGTGACAATAGTGCTTAGAAATATAGTGTGGAAAGGATGAAATATGTTGTGGAAACGATGAAATATGTTGTGGAAAAATACGAAGTGAAAATTGTTTTTGTGGAATAGTGTGGGTGTTGTGAGATTTGCAATGGAGCGGTGCGATGGATTCCTCGTGTTCCGCAAGCCGGTGTACAGGGTGTTCCAGTATTTGGAAACGTAAGTAGATGTGTTAATTAATTAAAAAATATCTTTTAGACTACTTTACAAGTGTAAACATTGGATATATGAGCCACGCTAGAGCAAATTGAAATTTATAATACTCGTAGTTAACTGTGTAAATGGCCTGATGGCCGTTGCTGAAAGAGGCATGAAGATAGCGTATACGACGATACGTTATGTAAGAGGCATCAACCGCGGATGCCTCCCGGCTTCCCGGCCTTCCCGGCCTCCCGGCGTCCTTTAGACGCCTCGGCACATGTTGAATGAGATCCCTTAGCATCAGCGCAATACTTGTTCCCTGTACGCAACTCTATATAATGTAACGTGATACTAAATACATAACTATTCTATTCTAAGGGTTAATTGTTTGCAACGCAAACTCATTTTAAATAAAAAAAGAAAGAAAAACGTGATTAAGCCAGATTTTATTAAATCCGAAGCCAGACGGGGTGTGAGCCAAATGTTTTCCAAACTCCTCAGTACAAGTACTCTTCAGACGAAAGCGGTGGCAATGATTCGACATACGAAACCGCTTTAAAATTCAGTACTCGTTAACACGTGTGAGAATTCTCATGAATGAATTTTAAGCCCAACAAGTATGAATTTGCATCGAGTAATAAAGTTTTTGCTCGTTCTTGTTAGCAGAAACAACATTATTAAATCCGCTAGTAACATAGGTATGTTAAGTTATGTTACTGTTTGAAGTTATAGATATCCTTCATTGCATTAAATACAAAATAATACAGAAAGTCTTGTGGTACAATCTAGGCGGTCTTAAGCGATCTCTTTCAGACAACATTCAGGTATATCAAGTTACCTAGAACTGAGCGAAAAGTACCAGGAGCGCATAAATGTGTTAGAATTCTTATTAACTAACATTACGTACGTTAACGGATGCGTTAATGTTGGTTAAAATAGTAACGGTATTCACAAACATTACTTTGTGACGCGCGGATGCACAGTGTCCAAAATCCTATAGGTTTTTGAGAACCGATAGACTTCTTACGTATCTATGAGCTCCTGGTATATACGTAGAAATATTTTTAAAAAGAAGCTGAAAACTCTAGAAATCCCGTAGTTTACTACACTTACGACTCCCACAAAAAGTGCTGTGCCGGCGATTTGTATTCTTAATCCTTCACCTTGGATATATATGTTCATTTATTCGTTCTCAAACGAATTTAATGTTGGGCCACCGGTAAAAATACGGAACTTCCAGTCCACACTCACTTACATGACTCTCAACACCGAAAGGGTGGTGTGTTTTCATAACGCGTTTTAAATATAGACTCTTTAGGGGGAAGCTAAGTGTTTTTAAGTGTGCTTTTGTTTTTATTTTAGCCGAACACACGGCTGCAAATGAGATCGTTAAATTAAACGGTTTTTAGTACGAGTTGATTGGGGATTATTGGCGCGTGTTTTATTATGGTTGTAAAACCGGTTTTGTTCAGCCTGCAGTAGGGAAGGGTTAATGCTGCATCGTTTGTATACTTGTAGCTTGTATAACAGCATTTTTTTCATTTACTAACAGCCAAAAAAGATTTCAATATAGTGAATCAATAGGACCAACTAGGTATTGTACACCGTTTCGAAAAATTCAAAATCGGTTGACCAATCTCGGAGATGTATCGTATTAAACATACAACAAAAAGAATATTGATTCAGTGAAATTGAGAACCACTTTTTAAGTCGGTTAAGAACGCAGCAAATAGGTAGTTAAAATAGTATAAGGTAGCTAAAACATTTTCCTGTATTTTGATTTGTTGAATTGATGTGTACTTGAATGCAGCTAGATTGGGCAGCGTTTGGGAAACTACGTCGAGTCTTTTCATTGTCGATCCTACAGTGCTTAAAGACAAAAGTCTTCAACCAGTGCGTCCTACCCGTTATGACATACGGTGTCGAAACGAGAGCACTCATGGTGCAACTGGTCCAAGCTAAAAGTTACCCAGGGAGCTATGGAAAGCGCTATGCTCGGCGTCTCTCGGCGGGATCGAATCCGAAACGAGGTGATCCGACATAGAAAACCCAGGTCAACACTCCAGTCTCTCAAGCTGAAGTGGTACTGGGCGGGCTATATCAGCCGCAGATAACCTTTGGGGGGAAATGAGTTCTAGAGTGGATACCGCTTCTCTGCAAACGTAGTGTAGTTCGTCCTTAGATCAGGTAGAGCAACAATTTGCGCTAGATGGCTGGCTAGTGCTGGATGCAAGAAGCCCAAGATCGATAAAGTGGAGAACAGTTAGAGAGCCTTATATCCAGCAGTGGACTGCGAAAGGCTGATGATGATGATGATTTATAACTAGCATGTTATGCGACAAATAAATCTTACTCTTTACTAATAATAGTCACTGGAGCAAAAAACTACGCCCTGCAAACGCCAAACCGCCTGCCCAGCATGGCGATTATGCCCTATGTCTAGCAGTGGACTGCGATAGGCTGATGATGATGAATAATAGAACAATCCTATAGAATTACACGTCAAAACAGTTTTCCCCCAATACACCGAGGACAAATAGACTGTCCAATATACAACATAATGTCATTTGTCAAATGTTCTCCCTAAAGATTAAGTAAAAACAACGGCAGGAGGCAGACGGATGCATAGCCCGAATGGGTTCTGCTGTTCAAATTAAATCAGCTCAAATTTATTTTCGCTTCATGCAACTATTTCATGACTATTTTTTGGACCAGAAGACCAGACGTCATCATCATCAATCTATATAAGTCCACTGCTGGACATAGGCCTTTCCCAATGTTCGCCACTTTGATCGATCCTGGGCTTCTCGAATCCAGCACTTGCCAGCCGTCCTGCGCAAATCGTCACTCCACCTGGCCTGAGGGCGTCCTACACTACATTTACCACTACACGCCAGAAGACCAGACTTGCTGCACCAGAAGTGAGGATTACAGCTAAAGCCATAATCCTTACTAGTCTATAACGCAGAAACTAAAATGCGATAGTTTGTTTTACTAGTACGACTATTTATGACTATTTCAGGACTCTTTTTGAGGATTGTCAAAAATTTGTTTTATTGAGATTTCAAATATGAGGATTACAGCTTGAAGCGTGCATCAATTTTTGCCATTTTTGTTCTGAGACCTTAAAAAACCTAACCCGTAGCTAAAAAGTAAATTCCTACAAAGCTTACAATTCCAATAAAGGTTTTCTGCTTGCGGAATTCTAAAAAAGGTACTAAAGAAATATTTCAAATACAAATATTAGGAGGGTCCGTTCTGTCATCCCTCTCTGCAAACGTTTTTAAGATATTCCCGGCCAGCCGGCGGTTAATTCACGTAATGGAGTTTTGGAACTCCCATCAAGTAAATGTAGCCGCCATGGAAATGTACCAAGGATAGAACGGCATTTTTTAAAAACAATTACAGCGTGTGAACTGCTACAATTGGTATGCTAGAGGGAAAAAAATGTTTAACAAAGTTGTTAAATCATCATCATCGGCCTATTGCAGTTCACTGGTAGACATAGGCCTCTCCAGTTATTCGCCACTTCGGGCATACATCTGGAGGATATACCCATAATCGCCACGCTAGGCAGGCGGTCGCAGGGCGTTGCTTCTCGCTCCGGTGACGCTGCTGCCCGTCATCGGTCTGTGATATTTAGCTACTTATTGTTATGCTAGTCGGATGCCAGCGCCTCGTTTGTTATTCGGCAGGGTGCACCACGGGCAGATGAGGTTGGCTTGGAGCGAAAAGATGATAGGTTCCCTTATATGCTACGTTAAGCGACACAGGGCCGTTCTATCCTCGAAACATTTCTGTGGTAACCGCCTATTTATATCTCGCTGCAGGGCACCATTCTATGACAGTGCAAGCAAACTTACGGCGTACGCCGCTTTTGTCTACGTTGTACGATGGATACCAAATTGAGTGGATGATAAATAGAGGGACGTTGAATTGGATTTATTTGAGTCGTTTGTCGTTGAATTTGTAAAATTTGATAAACTCAGAGGACTTGCACAAATTTGCCGAATACTTTGGCGTCATAATAGGTTTAGTCTTTCTGCTGCATCTTGATAACTAACAATTGATAAAATCTATGGGATCTAAGGGAGCGACCTATCATCTTTTCGTTCCAAGCCATCCTCACCTGCCCGTCGTGCATCCTGCTGAATAACCAACGAGGCTCTGGCAACCGACTGGCGGCGGTATTTTTTTTTTTTTTATAATAGCTCGACGCAATGGCTTCCCTACGCCTGATGGAAAGCGAAAGAGAAGCCCAAGTCGCTGTGACAACTGGCAAGTAACTGGTTAGTTACCTGTCAGTTGCCACTGCCATGCCGGCCCAACAATCAGAAATAACCATCAGGATTGAAGGCGCAATGCGCAATGGTTCCGTAGCAACAAGTAACATTAATATAAAGTTGTAGTTCAATTCGTTTAACTTTTGGTATAAGTTTGCTTGATAATGTAGTTTTTTAATTTTATCATTGGGGTTTGGGGTGGAAACTATTCTCTTTTAAATGATACCTATTAGAGACTTGTGTGCTTAGGTATACTTAATAATAAATTTATTTCCATAAGGCATTTTCATTTTGATACCTATTTCATATCAGATGAAGCGTGCATTAGTTACATGATAATAACTTACTGTAAGCTGGATTTTGAAAATTAGCAAAGATTATGTTCACCGCTGTGCGTTTTAAGCCAGAAACGATTAAACTCCGAACATTTCAGAGACAGTTCTGTCATCCCACCGTCTGCAAACATTTTTAAAGACATTCAACCCTCGCAGTTGGTAATTCACTTAATGGACTTTTCAAACTTCATCGCTAATTAGCTTTCCTTTAATTTCCAGGCATATTTATTGCTTCCTTTAAGATTTTTAAGCGGTTTGAATGGTTACGAATGGAGCAAGAGAATTTCTTTTGCAATTGCAAATTAAAAATATGAACGCCAGTTGAGTTTTGGGTTGGAATGGGTTACCATCTTTCTATACTTATAATAAATCTGTAGAGAGGAACTCTGTACATGAAATATATTTTCAAAATAACTATCAGGGGGTGATTAGTGATCGATACTGATGCCAAAAATGCAATCAGTAAAATTTTTATCCGTCTGTATGTTCGTTATTTTTTATCTATTTTTGTATGAAAATCTTAATGCGTTTCACCGAATACATCTATTTCCCAAGTTTCCACAGTATAGCTCTTATAGTTACGGAAAAAAAAGGCTGTGACATACGGACCGTCTGACAGACATGACGTATCCACAAGGGTTCCGTTTTTTGCCATTCGGCTACGGAACCCTAAAAATTTTAAAGAAAAGGAACCTATACCTACTTGATTGCTTTTAATACACAACTGTATTTTGGTGAACCCCAAAAGCTGTCTCGGTTCAGCGTCGTTTCCCAGCTCCTTACAGTTCCGATAAACACAAGCGTTACCCCTTTCCTGATGCGAGGCGTTAAAGTCATAAGGTGAAATATCGCATGACATTAAAGGATATTCGAAGAGGGATTTATTCAGAGCGCGCGTTTTCGGTGCAAGGGGAAGTGAGGCTTGGCAGCTTGCGTCGTCTTACGTTCAGAGATTTACGGGAAAGACGAGGCGGGCTTACGGTCATTGTGTATGCAATAGGCGATTCGCTTTATCGCAAACTGTTATTGCTGTTGTCGGCTGTTTAATATTTGCTTATGTTGGCAATGCCACATCAGACTTTGTGGTCTTTCTTAACAAGATTATGCAAGAACATTATCAGACAAAATCACATACATTGCTCCGATCCCAAAAGTTAATAGCTAAGTAAAACCGATAATGCCGCCTTATTTGGTACACATAGATGTAAACGAGATATAGCTACAATTAAAATGACCTAAAAAGCAGAAAAATTGGAACGCAAAACATGAACTATGCTTCAAAACATGAATTAACGTTCAAAAAATGAACTATGGGGAATAAATGAATATGAAACATGAACTATGGTTCAAAAGATGAATTATGGTTCAAAACATGAACTATGGTTCAAAACATGAACTATGGTTCAAAACATGAATTATGGTTCAAAATATGTACTATGGTTCAAAACATGAATATGGTTCAGGTTTTGTATTCCAATTTCTGTTTTTGTTAAATCCAAAGTATGTAGCTTGAGCTCTTGTGATCAAGATACTTATATACTTTGGAATCCGATCACTCTATGTGATGTTTGTTCCATATTTATAGATATATAGATATTCTATATTGGACGAAACTAAACATTTATAAAAAAAACATTACACAGACATATAGTAGGTCTTATCGCTGGGAACGATCTCTATATTGATTCGATTTATATTTTTTTTTTACGATTTCTAACATTCATATCATAAATCATATCAAACGTAATATAATGTTTCCTGACCAATATACCGCCCCCATAACACTTGTAGTTTAATTCAATTAAGCAGAGCAATAAAATAACAATAGGAGCGGCTCTTATACTATGACATATCGCAATATTTCACGCTTAAGCTCGTGTGAGGGACGCGAGTGCATTTCCTATAATGCACCGTGACGTTTGCCCATGTTATATGTAGGGGTGTCCGTAATATGGCGTCCGTAGAGCGTCTGGTGAGGGATGTAAGGGAGCGACCTATCCCCTTTTCGCTCCAAGTCAACCTCACCTGCCCGTGGTGCATTCTGCCGAACAACAAACGAGGCTCTGGCAAACCGACTGGTGGCGGTAAAACCATCACGATAGAAGGTGTAGCTAAATACCACAGGCCGATGACGGGCAGCAGCGTGACCGGAGCAAGAAGCTACGTCCTGCGATCGCCAACCCGCCTGCCCAGGGTGGCGATTATGGGTATATCCTCCAAAAGTTTGCCCTAGGTGGCGAACAACTGGAGAGGCCTATGTCCAGCAGTGGACTGCGATAGGATGATGATGATGAGAGCGTCTGGTGGGTTAGTGGTAAAGGCAGTTAAATTTCATACAAAAGAAAGCCGGTTCAACAGTAGGCTTCTCCCAATGGCTTGCTCGATGGCTCATTTAGTAGAGTCCTCTGCCCTCTGAGCCATGGGTCGTGGGTTCGATTCCCGCACAGTACAAACATTTGTGTTCATGAACATGTCTGTTTGTATTGGTCTGGGTGTTTACTATGTATAATATGTATTTATTTACAAAAAAAAAAGTATCTATGTAAGTTTATCAGTTGTCTAGCACCCATAGTACAAGCTTCGGCCTAGTTTGGGGCTAGATGGCTATGTGTAGCCCAGTGTGGCATGTCTTGGGTTATTTATTAATAATGTTTGCCACTTTGATCGATGGCGGGCTTATCGCATCCAGCATTTGCCAGTCGTCCTACGCAAATCGTCACTCCACCTAGCACGAGGACATCCTACTATCTGCCCTTTAGAATACCGCAGCCAAATGACCTCCAGGTCGTGTTTCTGCCGGTGAGTAGGGTTTCCGGAGCTCGTGGGGGGTTAGGGTTGAAGCGGCATGGCAGAGCCAACTGACAGGGAACTGACCAGTTAATTGCCCGTTGTCACAGCGACTTGGGCTCTTTCGCTTTCCATCAGGCGTAAGGAAGCCATCATGTCGAGTTACTATAAAAAAATTGTCTAAGAGTCTATATGGCAATGGACCTCCTTAATCAATCAACAGTTAAAGTGTGTAAGTTTTTAGTATCACTATAATCACTAACGAGACCGTTTTATTTCTTTAAATAATTTATTAACCCCAACCCTATTCCCCCTTTATGAATCACCGCCCGGGGGTGGTCGGGTGTGAAGGGTGCATATGGCGCTCACACGTTTTGTTACGCAATTTTCGCACAAAACAACCGTCTCTGAACATTAGGTGTATTGGGGCAGTGATCGAAGTGGGGTGACTGAGTGTTTTTGCGTTTTCACCTCGTTTTTGGAATGGGTGAAAATAATTTGGTAGTTTTTCTGGGTTGCTTTTTACGTAACTCTGGGGGTAATGTAATTTACTTTATTGATTGATTTTATGATTTCCCTTATATATTCTTTATTGCACACCAGTACACCACACACTACCTTAATATTTCTATCTACTTAGCCCAATGGTTGACTGGTAGAGAATGCCTATGTCGCATTAAGTCCGTATTTTGTACACTGACCCGCTTCGCTTAGCATCAGGCGGGCCGGCAACTATTTTGTTAACCCAGTAGTATAAAAAAAACTTATTTCATGTACAATAAAGATTAAATAAATAAATATAAATAAACACAACTAACCAAATCGATCTGGACTGCAAGATACTCGTAGCTTTGGCTATACCCAGACTGATCCTGATACGCGTTCGGAGTCTTTTCACGGGTGCCTAAAGTAGCTAAATGACGAACTTTCCTCAATGTTGCTCCAAAAGGTTCCTATTAGTGAATAGATCAATTTGCCTAATAGCCCGGCGTAATGGATGTGTTGGTTCACCTAACTTCGAACCGGCCATGTTTCATTACACAAATGGCCCTACTTTCTGCGCAGTGTTGCCATATGCTGGTTTTTATTTTTTTTCATTACGTTACAATCAAGATGTTACAATCAATAGGAGCAGAGCAAGCAGTGAAAGAAATTGTTGGGAAAACGGGAGAATTGTGTATCTGTATGTTTGAACGCGCATCACGCAAAAACTACTGCATGAAATTGAATGCGGTTTTCACCAACGTATTGGAGGTCTAACCTAAAATGCAGGCACCGGAAGTCCGTTATTTTTGAAACCCGATATCCACGCGTGCGACGCCGCCGGCACAGCTAGTAAAAAAATATATTGGACACGTATTTTTCATATTTTCATTTAAACAAAAAGTCCCTAGTTTAGTTCTCATGTACTAAACCATCAATTTCCCCCAATTAACGGCTCCTATCAGCAAACGGACCCTGGCAACACTTTTCAGTTGCGTGTGTTTGTTTACCTCGCGGTTCAATCAAGAGTAATGAGGGCAACGTTTGTACCGAATCGTATCTGTAGTTAACTTGTTTGTGCGAACGGTTGATTGATTTGCCCTGCAGTGATTTGAGTAGTTTGTGATCAGTGTTGCCTGTGGTCTGAAATTGAGTGTTACAAAGTTAACGTTAAAATAATGTTGACTGGCTCGATAGCTTATTTGGTAGAGACCCCCGCCTCCTGAACTTGGATCGAACCTGCGTCCTCTGTACTAAAGGCAGCAAACTGATCGTCAAATGACATACAAGACATGCCACGCTGGGCCACACACCGCCATCTAGTCCCAAACTAAGCCGAAGCTTGTACTATGGGTACTAGACAACTGATAAACTTACTTAGACACTTTTTTTGTAAATAAATTACTTACATATTATACATAGTAAACACCCAGACCAATACAAACAGATATGTTCATGCACACAAATGTTTGTACTGTGCGGGAATCGAACCCACGACCCTTGGCTCAGAAGGCAGAAGTGACCAAATGAGCCATCAGACCAGTTAACTACTAGTATAGGTAATAAATACATATATATATATATAAGGTATACCTTCCGTATACCGTAAAGTTTTACCATTAAACACAAAAACCCCATGTTTTGACTATTTAGAAAAGATTTTTTTTCACAAGTAAGTAGGTTAATATACCGGGTATCGACATCCGGAGCCTTTAGGGAATTGAAGGCTTCAAACAATAATCCCTTCACATTGCGCCACCGAGCTTGTCTAGAAGACTTTTTATTGTAAGTCGAAGGTTTTTTAAAGGAAGATTTACAAATCATAATATAGATTCTATCTCTTGGAAAGTTTTATAATCTCTTCGAGTTCTTTCAAATACCTCTTCCTTTATATATTTTTATCTCAAGACTTCCGTGTCGAGGGTCCCCAAGCAAGTGAGTCAGTGAGCACGGCAATCTCACTTTTGCCCGATTTGGTCCGACCCACTTTCGTCAGTTATTAATAAAGTTTGTCTCGAGAGGATTGCGACGGTCGAAGTATAGAAATCTACGTTTGCGAAAGAGTGGTGAAGTTTTATAAGTAGTTGTGAAGGGAAAGGGGTCTCGAGGGAAATATATCATTGGTTAGGTAAGTTAGGTTTTGACAGAGCTAGACGAATGCTGGGACTGCACTGTGTTTACGGTTGAAGGACTTCCTCTAGAAGCGATGCTTCGGTGCTACCCGCGTCCCTGCAACTTGCTGCCCACTGGCGACACAGGGGGGTGGGTATGCCCTCTCATTTTGGGAGGTGTAAGTCCTACACACTATATCGACTCCTCCCGGAAGCGGCATGAAGGGGTCTAATGCATTCCACACTAGAAAAAAGAAATGTCAGCGCCTTTGTTCCGATGCTGGGGTAAAAGTATTTGTTCTCCCCATATCAATAGTGTCCGGATTTAGAATAAGACCACCTCGTCTCATTCCGAGGGTGTCGTAGAGGACGACTGAGGAATTCAGGAAACTGGCAGCAGCGTTTACCACTACAACAGCACGACCACAGTATGTATGAACTTGTACAATCATGTACCAACCCGGCTGCCAAGCGTGATGACTAAGATGACTAAGGTGGAGGTCTACGTCGACTCGATTTTGTAGTCTTATCCTATTAAAACGTCTAATTCAAAGACAATTACGTCATTCAATAATCCTTTTAGCAAAGTTACCAAGATTCAAGAAAACTCTGTATACATATTTCCCGGCGCTCCCAAACTTGGGAATATCTCAAATTATTGGGTTGAAATCTAGTTGTGTTGAAAGTTTGCTCTGCATCTTCTACTTCTCGTAAGTTAGTGTGTAGAGCTGTGAAAGTTACGAGAAATTTGGTACCGTTTTATTTCGTTGTTATTGCACTATGTGAATTATTTATTTTAGGTTTAAAGAATATTTATTTTCTTATTAAAAAATCATACAGTCACTTACAATGATAAACTTATAACTGCGGGCACGTACATAATCCGTCGAGAAGGTAACAAAATTATTCGGGAACAATCCACCAGGTCCGTGTTTCGCCGTGGAAAATGCTTTTAATGGCAGGAAATACCTACTAAAAACCCCGGTCTATCTTTCAACCGCTATGGGGCGGCCTCAGAGGTCCTAGGAGACAGAGATCATGCTGCCCTGACATCGGGGCCCCGAGCACGTTCACCATTCGAATCCCCTACACTAGACTACTATGTCTGTCCACCTGTCCTTGAGAAGTACGAAGCCTTGAAGGCAGAGGTCGCCTTTCATCATCATAATCAGCCTATCGCAGTCCACTGCTGGACATAGGTCTCTCCAGTTTTTCCGGTGACGCTTCTGCCAGGATGACGGGCTGTGGTATTTATCTACGTCTTCAATCGTGAGGGTTATACCGCCAGCAGTCGATTGCCAGAGCCTCATTTGTTATTTAGCAGGATGCACCACCGTCAGGTGAGGGCGGCTTGGAGAAAAAAGATGAAGTACCAGAAATGACTTTCATTCGAATTCCTTTTTTCTTTTTAGAGGGGCATGCATAAGGCACCGTCATGCCACCTTCGGGGGGAGGTGACATGGCAAAGAGGGTATAGCTACCCCCTGTGTCGCCAGTGGGCAGCAAGTTGCTAAGACACGGGTAACGCCGAAGCATACGGCCACATCACCATTCGAATTCCCTACGCTAACTACAGTGTCTGTCCACCTGTCCTTGACAAATGCCAAGCCTTGAAGGCAGAGGTCGCCCACCTTCGCGCCATTCCGTCAAAACGCACCATTTGCATGCGCGCGCCACTCACTGCGCAGACGCACGATAATTTCAATTATTTTATTGTTTTCAAATGCGCATACGCTTGGGCGAGATGCAAAACTGCGTGGCTCGTAAAGAGTACGAGCATACAAATTGCCTTTTAATGTACGGTAAATTAAATAAATAATAATAAAATAAATAACCCAAGACATGCCACGCTGGGCCACACAGCGCCACCTAGCCCCAAACTAAGCCGAAGCTTGTACTATGGGTACTAGACAACTGATAAACTTACTTATATACTTTTTTTTTTTGTAAATAAATACATATTATACATAGAAAACACCCAGACCAATACAAACAGACATGTTCATGCACACAAATGTTTGTACTGTGCGGGGATCGAACCCACAACCCTTGGCTCAGAAGGCAGAGGGCACTACCAAATGAGCCACCGAGCCTGTCAAATTATAAACGATATTTGAATGGTGTTGGTTGAATATATGACATTTATAAAAGGAGAAACTGACATATCCACGCACAGCATAAACGGCTGAACATAGGCACTTGCAATTTGGAAGGGACGTAGCTTAGGTACCGTAGAGGTGCACTAAGAAAGGAATTACCGATATTCCCACGGGAACGGAAGTTAGCGGGAATAAATAGTATTGATTGAACCCGTGCGAAGCGGGGGTGGGTCGCTAGTATGCCACATCCAAATTAAAGCCGTAGCCCGTACGGGAGCTATAGGCGCTGGTTTAAACCAGGTAAACGCTCCTGATATTGCTTTAGTCGTCATCTACGACAACCACGAAATGAGATGGATTGGTCCCATTCCAAATCCGGAAACCACACTTATTGGATTAAATCTTGTATATTGGCCTTAAAATTGGATTTGAAACTCGCCCTAAAGGTTCACGTCTAATTTTGTTAGTTTCAAATAACCATTAACCGTTATCATGAACTTTACCTTTTACACAATAACGCGCACAAAACTTCCCAACTAAACAATTTTCATCAAATAAACATTCAAAATTCAACTACAACACAAAGTAATTGCCGGAACGAAAATGGGCGTGCATTAGCGAATTGAATATAGTCGTAAGTAACCAAATTAGGGAGACGGTTGGCAGAGCACCAGAATCGGAGTTATGTATGTGCGGTCTGCGGTACACTTGAGTTATATGTTGTGTGAAACAGCATAGTTTACATTTTGTTGTTAAGGGATATAAGGTAGCTCCCATCATCTTTTCGTTCCCTCACCTGCCCGTGGGACACCCTGCTGAATAGAAAATGAGGCTCTGGCATCACGATTGAAGGCGTAGCTAAATACCACAGGCTACGCCCTGCGATCGCCAACCCGCATACCCTACGTGGCGATTATTGGTCTAGTATTTGTATATGGTCTAAAAACAGGCTACTAAAAGCTAAAACACTAATAAAGTAGGCAAATGGTTCCGTGTGAGTGTAGGACTTATGACTTTATGACACGAGAGGTTTTATATTTAGTACTACTTATTCTAGAAATAAGTTTAGATCAGAGGTAGGTGCCCAAACTTTTTGCCATTCCCCGAAATATTGGTTTTTTCATTCTCTATGGGTAGTTATTTTATAACCAATCTAAATCTAACTGGATTCCGCAACACAGGGGATTCTAATGGGGATACCGAGCCTGATTCAAAAGAATATATGATTTAAAAAAACAACAACAAAAACAAACCAAAAAATTATAAGCAATATGTCACGAATTCATTAAATCACTCATCAGAACGAGATAATTACATAATAACCCCAAGACATGCCACTCAGTGCCACACAGCGCCATCTAGTCGCAAACTAAGCCGAATCTTGTACTATGGGTACTAGACAACTAATAAACTTACTTTTATACTTCTTTATCCGCATTAACTCTACATACGTGATAGAGTCCATATAAAAAAAAATATTTTTGTAAATAATTACATATTATGCACAGCAAACAATAAACACCCATACCAATACAGACAGTCATGCACACAAATGTTGGCACCTTGCGGGAATCGAACCCGCATCCACTTTGCAGCAGCGTTCACTACCATTAGTCCTAACTGGTCATCATTTTGACCTGAGAGCTGCTGGTTTTGACTTCTTCTTTATTCACGAGACTGGCTCGATGGCTTATTTGATAGTGACTCCTGTCTTCTGAACCAAGGATCGTGGGTTCGATCCCCACATTACACATTCAACATTCGTGTGATGAATATTTGTGTTTGTTCCGTAGCTGCACGTCTGGCTCATGTCATGACCAAAATATTATTATGACAGGCTGCTTTTGACATCTTAACGCATATTGACATCACGTCAAACTAGATCCCTGGGAGGCGCGGAACACTTTAGGAATAACTGATCTGGGCATAGCTGACATCACTCAAACATTTTACGGGACAAGCTATGGCTTCACTCACGCGATGACTCGTGTGCCGCGTGTATAGAAGTCTGGGTTAGTTCGCAATAATTGGTAGAATTCATGACCTAAAATAAACCTATTTTATAACTGTTTCGTTCGTTAGGTAGCGACCCGAACTAATGACGGGGTGTCTGAATCCTACCCAGAGAACCAGAACCAAATTAATGTGGTGAACATTTGTGTCAAAATTTGATAGAACCGGTTGTTCATTTGTTAATTAATCTGTCTTTTGAACCGAGGGTCGTGAGTTTCAATCCTTGCTGAGACTAAAATATTTTTAATTTTTTTTATCTGGATGTGATTAATATTGTATTGAAGTCAACATCGACTATTCTATCTAACCCGACTAGGCAAAGACAAAAAAAATCGACTATTTTATCTTTGCCTAAGGTTTTTGAAATGTCTATGGGGTGTGTTTTTAATTAATCTTAATTATTGGTTGTTCATATTCGATTGTTATTAAACTTATAATTTTTCTTCTTTTCAGGTAAGTTCCAGATCAGAAAATTCAATTGAAGGTTGCGTAACGTAAGACTTTATTTATCAAGATCGTTTAAGATTCAAACATTTTAAATATCCATCTGACCTTCGAACTCCATATTGTCAAAACAGCGTTCGAATATCGAACTTTTCAAAAAGTGACTCGTATTCTTACTTGCTAAATTCCTTAAAAAACGACGGTGCTATTCATTATTAACAATTTCGACTCTGATAACTTTGAAAGGACATGATTCAAATCTGACATTAGTTGTACTCGAACATACTCGAACTACAATAATGTCAAATTTTAATGAACATGTCGGAATGATTCCAAATTCGAGCAGAATATAGATAGGTAAATAACTACGCTGGCTGTTTGTTATATTTCCGTGTTCGTGATTCTTTGTAAATTAAAAATCATCGTCGATCTTTATATTTCTTTGCTTGTTCTTACATCTACTAAAATCTAATGCAATAACCTCCCTTAGCCTCCCTCGTCTGCTGCTATATAGTATTAGGTACCTAGCTCAGATGTTTGCCGCATACTGGCGGTTTGTAAAGGGCCAACAGTGAGTTTCCACTCTATTGATCACTCAGGGCGATGAACTGCGTTCTGTGGATGCGTGTAAATACATAACTGGCCCTTTTGTTGATTCACTGAGTCTAGTTTGCGGGAAAACGTAGGTTTGAGTATGTAGGTGCAATAGAGGGTCGGCGGTCTTAAATGATCGCTAAGGACTAAAGCATGTGTAAAATTATATGATCGTAACGGAAAAAGGTATGTCTAAATTAGCCATAACTATATTCTAAAGTGATATAATTAATCGTCGCTACATTTAAATGACAAATCGTACCTTACAAAACTGCTCAAGTCGAAAATTGGCGGTTTTTACATTTTAATGCCTTTGGATGGATGCCTGCTTATTGCGCGCCCAACCATTGGTCACATGATATAGATATCAGCCTATCAGAAGGCGTAATTCGAAAAATAATGTCAGCGCGTCCGTATGTCGACCACTAAACACCGTCTACTTTTTTCGTCTCCTCTAAAGTTGATAAAAATTACTTATGCTGTGTTGTTAGCTAAGGGACAAAATGTATGTTACAATATCCATATAATAAATAATAATAAATAAATATCAGACAACATCACATACATTGCTCCGATCCCAAAGTAAGTAGCTTAAGCACTTATGTTATGGGTATCAGAACAACGAAGGTACCACAAATAAATACTTAAATACAATTATTAACACCCAGACACGGAACAAACACAAGTGTTCATCACACGAATGTTTGTCCCGGGTGGGAATCGAAACCACGACTCTCGGATCAGAAGGCAGGGGTCACTACCAATTGAGCTACCGAGCCTGTCCATATGCCAAAGTGAAACTTATTTTTTTCTTTCTAATGAAATACTGTGTTTTGAAACATGAAGGCAATAAAGATATTAATGTTTTAAAAAGAGACGACTCCCATCGCATCCAGCACTTGCCAGACATCCTGCGCAAATCGTCACTCCACCTGGCCTGATGGCGTCCTGCACTACGTTTGCCGAGAAACGGTATCCACTCCAGAACTCGTTTACTTCAACGGCTATCGGTTCTGCGGCTGATATGGCCAGCACACTGCCACTTCAGCGGCAGTTGACAGGCTCGGTGGCTCATTTGGTAGTGACCTCTGCCCTCTGAGCCAAGGGTCGTGGGTTCGATTCCCGCACAATACAAACATTTGTGTTCATGAACATGTCTGTTTGTATTGGTCTGGGTGTTTTCTATGTATAATATGTATTTATTTACAAAAAAAATGTATCTAAGTAAGTTTATCAGTTGTCTAGTACCCATAGTACAAGCTTCGGCTTAGTTTGGGGCTAGGTGGCGCTGTGTGGCCCAGCGTGGCATGTCTTGGGTTATTTATTTATTTATTTATTTACTAATCCGAATGAAACCCAGAATGTACATTATAAACTCCACATGGATCCAATTAAGTATATCAGGGTACACCAGAAAATCAACCCTCTCAAAGGGAAATCGCTCAAACTTCAATTACATTCCGCCACTCGAATTTCATATTTTTACGCGTCGTTCCGATAAATCGTTCGTTCGCTAATCGAATCTGAAGTGTCGGTACGTTTTATCGATTACTGGTGTTCTAGGAATGCTGTCTGAAAACACAATGTTTAGTTGATTGAACGCAGCCTTGTAATTTGTATGTATTATGTAAATCCTATCTCATCCCGTAGGTGTCGTAGAAAACGACTAAGGGAATGTCAGGAAACGGGCAGAAGTTTACCTGGTGTTAAGTACTGGCGTACTGTCCTAGTCGATCATAGCTCACACTGTTTACTTTTTCCGAGATGCTTTTATTTGCACTGTTGATATTGAACTGTTTAGTACTAATTTTGAACTGGTTTCTTTGAACTGATTATAATATTGTATTGAATTTTGAACTGCCCATACAAAAAGCCGGTGATCTTTATCTAGATTGAAAAAACAACAATACCGCGTTGTAACTAGGCACATTGCCATCTATGCGATGTACCTATAAACTATATTTACAAACATGATAGCATAATATGCTAATTCCGCTATACAGCGACACCTATGAACTGATGGATGGACTAGACGGTTGTGAACATCTGGGTACAAATAAAACCTACTGCGGTCACCAACTCGCCTGCCAAGCGTGGTGACCATTTTTTTTTTCTAGAGGGGAATGCATGGGGCACCTTCATGCCGCCTCCGGGGGGAGGCGGCATGGTGTGTGGGACTCACACCTCCCAAAATGGGAGGGCATACCCACTAAACCCCCCTGTGTCGCCAGTGGGCAGCAAGTTGCAGGGACATGGGTAGCGCCGAAGCATACGGCCACATCCCTGCCTGCCCTGGCCAGCCGCAGATGATAACCCCCGGATCCGGGGAGCAATAGAGTGCCCCCCGGGCGGACCTCGTGCAACAGTGTGGCTGCACCCACCACACCGTTACGCCCCTATGAGTGGATCGCGCCCCCGCACTCACCACTCGGGGCACGAAGGAGAGGCTCAGAGGGCATACGATGCAAGCGTGGTGACCAAGACTAATCCCCCCATATAACAATTGTCATTGAAGGAGCCACATATCCAGCAATAGACACTATAGGACCGTTTTTTTCGTTTTTATAAACTCATTTTTCCAATTTTTTGAGTAAGGCCTTTATAAAGAGTGCGATATGCGTATATAAATAGATAGATATATGTAATTTATTACACAACACACTATACAATTGACTTAAAACTAATACCATATTTACCATACTTCACCGTTCCTAAGCTAACACGGCATTAATTTCCCCCTGTATTACTAAACCGGAGATCGTGTAAGAGTTTCCGTTTCAGCCCTCCGGTGGCTTCCGGAACATAAACCAATCGAACCTGAATGCCACCGTCGCACCTAAATTAAGAAATGCCTTTAAGCGAGCCGAAACGTTTTTGCGCTGAAACCGTTTTTTGTCGGGGAATTCAGGAGCGGTATTCTATACACGGAGTGTTTTAGCAGCTATAGTAGACTGAATAGGTTATTTGACAATTTTTTTTTGTCTTACTATCGGTAGATTACTTTTTAGGTTTCCGTAGCAAAAATGGCAAAAACGGGATTCGTCATGTCTGTCTGTCCGTATGTCACAGCCAGTTTATTCCGAAACTATAAAAGCTACATTATTGAAATTTGGTACGTAGATGTATTCTTTAAACCGCATTAAGATTTTAAAATAAAATTGGTTGGAATGAAATCTAGACAGTAGTTTTTTTTTAAACGTAATGAATCAAATTACCTAATTTTTTTCATTCAATCAGTGGTACGGAACCCTACGTGCGCGAGTCCGACTCGCACTTGGCCGGTTTTTTTATATGTAGAAATAATGGTGACATTTGTTCGTTAGCATTCTGTCTCTATGACATAAAGATACTGATACTGTAAATTAGACATAGTCAAATACCCTGTTGAAAAAAAAATATATTTATAGTAGCTCGACATAATGGCTTCCCTACGCCTGATGGAAAGCGAAAGAGAAGCCCAAGTCACTGTGACAACTGGCAAGTAACTTCGTCAAAATCCGTCGAGTAGTTTTTGTTTCTATAACGAACAGACAGACAAAAATTTTACTGATTGCATTTTTGGCATCAGTATCGATCACTTATCAGTATCACCCCCTGATCGTTATTTTGAAAAAATATTCCTTGTACAGAATTGACCTCTACAGATTTATTATAAGTAGGTATAGAAGAAGATAAACATCAAACATTTGACTTTTAACAAAATGCAATTTATTGACTATGTTGTTTATGTAGTAGTTATTAGCGGTCTGTCACTTTAAGCGATCTCTTCCAGACAACCTTTGGGTAGAGGATATCTAACCAAAAGAAAATGGTAATAATTTATTTAGGTAATGTTTTTTTTTATTTCATTATCTGTCAATTCAACGTTATTGCAATGTTATTAAAAGTACTCAGTTAGAACACTAAGTCAAATTTAAAAAAATCTTTTGAAAGGCACGAGAGAACATTCGCAAACAGAAAATGTCCAAAATCCGTGCCCGGCTCCCGACAGGCCGCCCGAGGCGCGGCTGGACCGTTTTTCATTAATTCCACCATAAACAAAACGAAAAAAGCCCCGTAATAGGAGCAACTGGCGTAGACACCCCCTTGCTATCGATTTGCGTGGGGGGCGCTAGGGATGTGCGGATGAAAGGGTAAGTTACGTCAATTTTCGTACCCTTGACATATAAGTCGAGTAGAAATTATTTCAATTAAATGTCATCATCATCAAGTTATCGCAATCCACTGCTGGACATAGCCCTCTCCAGCTGTTCGCCACTTAGGGCAAACATCTGGTGGATATACCCATAATCGCCACGCATTTGGCGATCGCAGGGCGTAGCTTCTCGCTACGGTAACGCTGCTACCCGTCATCGGTCTGTGGTATTTAGATACGCCTTGAATTGCGATGGTTATACCGCCTGCCCAGTGTGGCGATTATGGGTATATCCTCCAGATGTTTGCCCTAAGTGGCGAACAACGGGAGAGGCCTATGTCCAGCAGTGGACTACAACAGGCTGACGATGATGAGGCATTCTATACCAGTAAATCATTGGACTAAGCAGCAATTTGTTTGTACCTTGATATCAGGAAAAAAGTAATTATTACATATTTTTTTTGTACCACTCTCACACAGAGAATTTTCTCGGGTTTTTTTCTAAAATATTGCTTTTTTTTGTACCGGTCTCATAAAAGAAAATTTCCAGGTATTTTTCTCAAATTTTGCTCGAATAGCCAAACTCGGTGTAAAATGCTTTGTCCGCTTTTTTAAAACGCCTCTCCATCCGTATCGCGACCTCACTACTCCGCCCGGCCGAGATAGCCGGTGAAATATGTAAATAGTCGGCTTTAAACACTTTTGTGTCAGCTCACTGCTTGCCGGTTAGGTTCAAATCCAGTTGTCCTGCAAACGGTTCCATTGACGGTTTTTATCTGTGCTTTATACCCGGTCTTGGTTGAGAATGATCGATGAGGGTGTAATTGGCTTGAAGCATTCGGTTTGTCGTTTGGAAATCGTGCTGACGTAATGTGTAAGGTACTCGTAGCAAGCTTGAGAATACGGATACATATAAAATTTCGTTTAGTTTATAAACAGTCCTATAGTGGTGTGCTATTCTATACTCATATAGGAAATTTTGGAATAAATGACAGTGTTGCCGACTCATTGGTTTTTGATGTTTTGTTTATAAGAAGAATAAATTAGTTGTCATCAAAAATTGGCGTTCATATTTTCACCTTTTATATTTTTCTCTGATTTTATCCACAACATTGTGGTGTCAGAAGTGAATTATTCGAATTTATTACCGATTTTGTGTGATTTTGCGTGATTTTATTATGGTGAAAACAAGGAGCCAATTTAATGACCCCGCGCGGCCGGAGTCGGAGGCTGCCGCCTCTGCATACCGCTCCGGCCATTCCTCGCGCTCCCTCAGGGCTCATCAGCTCGCATTAGAAGCCGCTTATGCCCGCCGCTTACTGGATGTAGAAGCGGAGCGTGACCGCTTAGCGGCGGAGCGAGAGCGCGCAGCGGCGGAGCGCGAGCGCGCAGCCGCTGAGCGCGAGCGCGCAGTCGCCGAGCTAGAGCTGCAGGCACAGATAGCAGCCTTAAAGAGCTTCAGCTCCAAGACCAAGTCACGAACGCAGAGGTGGGTAGAGTCTTTGATAAGTAGTGCACATTCAAATCTGTCGGTTTGCCCGCAGGTCCATGATTGCACCGTGACGGGGCCCATCGAGGGCAATTGCGTGGCCGCACCCAGCGCCGCCGGTGTATCCGCCGCGGCGGGCGGACACGCGCTGCACGCGCCCCCGAGTCCTGTCTCTCATGTCGCGGCATCTTTGAGCGAGACGAGGCCCTCTGCGCCGGCATCTAGGTGCGGACGCGTGGTCGCACACGGCACCGACGGCTTGCACGCCGCGGTGGGCGACTGCGCGCTTCCCCTCGCGCCTACTGCGGTGTCGACGCCGGCCCCGCTTGCTCTCCCCTTTCGACATGAGCTGCAGTATCCTCCGAGACCTGCCTATCACGTTGCGGCGCCTTTGAACCCTGCGAAGCCCCCTGCGCCGGCATCTAGGTGCGGACGCGTGGTTGCACACGGCACCGACGGCTTGCACGCCGCGGTGGGCGACCGCGCGCTTTCCCTCGCGCCTACTGCGGTGTCGACGCCGGCCCCGCCTGCTTTTCGACTCCGACATGAGCTGCAGTATGCTCCGAGACCTGCCTATCACGTCGCGGCACCTTTGAACGCGACGAAGCCCTTTGCGCCGGCATCTAGGTGCGGACGCGTGGTCGCACACGGCACCGACGGCTTGTACGCCGCGGTGGGCGACCGCGCGCTTCCCCTCGCGCCTACTGCGGTGTCGACGCTCCGCCTAATAAAGTGTTCGTCCCCTGCGTTCCTAGGCACAAAGAGGTTCTCTTGTCTTTTTTTCCCGACCTCCTCTGCTATGAGGATGCTAAGCCGATGCTAACCATCGGTGCTGACAATCGGCCGCTAACCATTTCGCAGTCTACGGTGCGAGGCACCTCTTCTCAACCGGTAGCGGTTCGTACAGCTTTAGGTTGGGTGTTTTATGGTTGTTTCACCAGCAAATGTACGCCGCTTGGTGAAAGAATCAATTTTTGTAACACTACTGATTCGTCTTTAGAATTTATTTTGAAAGAACATTTTAAATTAGACTCTATTGGTATTATAAAGAAAGTCTATAATTCCATTGACGATCAGCGAGCCATTGACATTTTAAACAAGACTACACGTCGGCTGTCGTCGGGTCATTTTGAAACCGGACTCCTTTGGCATCTATCAGCCGTCAAAATTCCGTGTAGTTAAATGAGTTATTAAATTTCGTAAGGATAGATCATATTTATTTATATTTCATATGCCGATGCGTACTCTAGTTACATTCAGTCTAGTGACTGGCCCGTTAAGTCTTATTTCAAACCTCCCTGTACTGGAAGACTTGAAATGTCAACCGGAACAGGTAGGTGTGATCGTAGACTCTGCACATTTACTACCTTCACCGGTAGTAGCAGACGCCACTCATTTTAGTAAGTGGCTTCGGTTACCACGTGCTACCGCTCGCACACATCTGGCTTGTAAATTATTTCGGTCTTTGTTAAATAATTTCCCGCATACAAATTCAAAATTCATTAGCGCTAGGGATTTGGAAGTGGCCGAGGAGAGCTTGTTCATAAAGGTTCAGGTGGACGCTTTCAAGGAAGAATATGGGGCCTTGTTAGCGGGCCTCCCTGTTAATAAGAAAAGCCGTATAAGTAAGCTATCCTCGTGCCGGGTCAACGGTTTGATACGCTTGAGAGGCAGAACCGGTACTTTCACTAATGCCATGACGGCAGAAAGCTTTACGCATACCCCTATCGTCCTAGACGCTAAGCACAAGATCGTGCAGCTTCTTATAGCGCACTACCACGAGAAATGCGCACACGCGAATTTGGAAACTGTGGTAAATGAACTTCGCCAGCGCCATTACATTTTCGGGCTGCGCCCAGCAGTGAAGAGAGCCGCGAGATCCTGCCAGAGATGTCTGATCTCAAGATCCACACCAGCTTCGCCACCCATGGGGGACCTGTCGATCGAGCTGATGGCTGCGTTCCAGCGCCCCTTCAACTTCACTGGGCTAGATTGCTTCGGTCCTGTATCTGTCTCCGTCGGCCGACGAGTGGAGAAACGTTGGGTCGCCCTTCTTACGTGCCAACGTTGGGTCGCCCTTCTTACGTGCCCGACAGTACGTGCCGTGCACCTGGAAACTGTTGCGAGCCTATCCACGGACTCCGCTATGATGGCGCTACGAAGATTCATCGCGCGTCGTGGCTTACCACAATATGTTAGAGGTCGAGGCGCTGGTCAACACGCGTCCCCTGACGCACGTTTGCACGTTTCCAACGAGCCGGACGACGAGGAAGCCATCACTCCCAGTCACTTCCTCTTAGGCACTTCATCGCCGTACCACCACCTGGCGCGGGTTGACGACGCAGACCTTATTCGTCGAGTATGCTGGCGTAGGGGTCTTCGCTTAGCTTATCATTTTTGGCACAGATGGGTTAAGGAATATTTGCCACAGCTAACCCCACGTCCACAGATTGCGTCGCCAGCTCCAGCTCCCGTCAAAGTGGGAGATTTTGGTTTTTGTGGCAGACGGCAACCTCCCACGCGGCACCTGGCCCAGAGGGCGGGTGGTACGCGCTCACCCGGGCAAGGATGACATTACCCGGGTGGTTGACTTGACATCGTCATCGGCGACCTGTGAAGCGGCTGGCAGTGGTGGCCAACTCGACGTCTGTTTATAGTCGGCTTCCTAATTAGTGCTGTGCACGGGGGGCGCCATGTTGCCGACTCATTGGTTTTTGATGTTTTGTTTATAAGAAGAATAAATTAGTTGTCATCAAAAATTGGCGTTCATATTTTCACCTTTTATATTTTTCTCTGATTTTATCCACAACAGACAGTGAGCCCTACATAACCCAGGTGTCCCGTACCTAGGTCCCTGCTGTATGCGTAAAGGCATTCCCGACAAAAAAAGCAAAGGTTCAAGGTCAATGTTGTAATATTAATAAGAGCATTTTAATCCCTAGCATCCCACAAAACGATAGAGTCTATGATGTGTCTGGATATGTTACTCCAGCGGTACGAGGGACGCCCAAACGGGTTGTCGATGGTAAAACACTGTTTACTTAAA
This sequence comes from Conogethes punctiferalis, assembly GCA_031163375.1. Classification (NCBI taxonomy): domain Eukaryota; kingdom Metazoa; phylum Arthropoda; class Insecta; order Lepidoptera; family Crambidae; genus Conogethes; species Conogethes punctiferalis. The sequence goes on from CM062099.1 coordinate 6,097,045, forward strand.
TGTTCCAAATTGTATACTCAACGTTTCCAGAATGTATGCCTCTGTCGTGTGTATCTTCGCATGTCAGCAGAAACTATATCGGTTGATCAAACAAAATGTCTATAGTAGGTAGGTACCTTAAGTTTCCGTGTGTATTTAGCTCCGAATTTGGTTCTCAAACGCATTGGTATTGGTTTGAAATACCACGGACGGATGACGAGACTCGCAAATTTGCGCAGCGTCCGTAGCGATACGATCTTTGGAGGCGACGGTTTAGCGTTAACGGGGAACGGTTTTGTGTTAATATTTGCTGGTTTAATAAGTTTACTCTGCTACATTTTAGCTACCGCCTGAGGCGATAATTGCTTGATAGTATAGATAGTAGGCTGGTTGTGCTAAACCTCTATTTTAACAGATACATAGATTCTTTGTTAGCAAGGAGGAGGGTTTCTCAAACACTGTTCTATAGGGGCCCGGTATGTAGTTCGGGCAGCAGCGTCACCGGAGCGAAATGCTACGCCCTGCGATCGCCAACTCGCCTGCCCAGCGTAGCGATTATGGGTATATCCTCCAGATGTTTGCCCTAGGTGGCGAACACCTGGAGAGGCTTATGTCCAGCAGTGGACTGCAATAGGCTGATGATGATGATGTTTCATACATTGGGAGGTTTCGTAACTTAATACTGTTAAACTCGAGCTGATTTCATTATGTAAATTAATAGGCACACATTTATTATTAATAGTAAAATCTTTTAGTATCTTGGTATTACCCATGTAGTGCGAAAATGTATATTTTTGAAATGAAGCGGAAATTTTGTGACCTTGTGTTTTATTTTAATTACTTTTTTTTTATAAACATTACACAAAACTTGTCCTAACAATAACGAATACATAAAATCAAGAATCATACAATTTGGTGCAGTCGTTCGAATGTTATGGGCGTACATTTCAAAGATCTATTTTATTTAGACATCAAACTTAACCGAACTAGGTTGAGTTAGAAACTCAAGTTGCATTAGAGCTTTAGCTCAAGTTACGTCAAAATTTCACGAGTTCATTATTCGATGAGTCTGCAAAACGCTGGAGTCGCGACTGTCGCGAGCGAAATGGGTCGTGCCGTGGCTTATACGACGGATGACATTCAACCCTGTAGTGTAGGAGTATTGGGTAACCCGATAGTGCTGTGCAATAGCGTAGTAAAGGTTAGCTTTAGCTTCTTGTTAGCTTTACTGTACTACGAGTTTTTTAATATGTACCTAACGTTTTGAATAGTTACGCAAATAATATACGAACACTTTGTTTTATCAGAAAGTAAATGAAAACAGAGCTAATTTAACAGATATTCTTTATTGCACACCCTACAGTTGACTTAAAAAAAACCGGCCAAGTGCGAGTCGGACTCGCGCACGTAGGGTTCCGTACCACTGATTAAATGAAAAAATTAGGTAATTTGATTTATGACGTTTAAAAAAAAAGTACTGTCTAGATTTCATTCAAACCAAATTTCGTTAGTAGTTTTTATAGTAATACACATCATATATTTTTTTCAGTTTTATCATGCCCATATTTTAGAAGTTACGGGGGGGGGGGACACATTTTACCACTTTGGAAGAGTCTCTCGCGCAAACTATTCAGTTTAGAAAAAAATGTTGTTAGAAACCTCAACATCATTTTCAAATACCTATCCATAGATACCCCACACGTATAGGTTTGATGAAAAAAAAATTTTTGAGTTTTAGTTTTATGTATGGGGAACCCCAAAAATTTTGGATTTTTTTCTGATTTTATTTTCACATCTTAATGCGGTTTACAGAATACATCTACGTACCAAATTTCAATAATGCAGCTCTTATAGTTTCGGAATAAACTGGCTGTGACATACGGACGGACAGACAGACAGACAGACAGACATGACGAATCTATAAGGATCCCGTTTTTGCCATTTTGGCTACGGAACCCTAACTAGGTATACTCGTAATAGACATCTGTTGTCATCTAGTTTACAAAAACTAGTGTGATACATGACACTATGTACTCGTATATCCAAACTGCTTGTGCTATGGGTATCATATCATACCACGAAGGTACCACAAATGTATTAACGATTAAATACAAATATAAACACACAGACACGGAACAAACACAAATGTTCATCACATGAACTTTTGTCCTCGATGGGGATAGAACCCACGACCCTTGGTTCAAGAGGTAGGGGTGAGGACCAAATGAGCCACCGGGCCAGTCAATATTTGATCTAAATTTTATGTGATTTGTTTATAATTGGAATTACTTATTTAATTAATTAGCCTTATGCGATTGAATTTTACTTTTTGCATAAAATTTATTTTGCTATGATTGCAATTTTCAATGAAATGTAAAGCAATCAACAAATTGTTGATACATTTTCGTAATATTCCTTCCAATTCACATGACATCGATTATCTTTATTATCAATTCATGCGCACATTTAGCGTTCCGTGTGCATCGTCTCCGCGCCCTGTAATGAACTCATGAAATTTAGAAGAGGTCTAATGTAACTCCCTTGTTCGGTCGCATTCTATCTATTTTAACCTTTTTTAGGGTTCCGTAGCCAAAATGGCAAAAACGGGACCCTTATAGATTCGTCATGTCTGTATGTCTGTCTGTCCGTCCGTATGTCACAGCCAGTTTATTCCGAAGAGACCCCCCCCCCCCCCCTCGTAACTTGTGAAATATGGGCATGATAAAACTGAAAAAAATATATGATATGTACTATGCAAACTACTAACGAAAATTGGTTTGAATAAAATCTTTCATTCAATCAGTAGTACGGAACCCTACGTGCGCGAGTCCGACTCGCACTTGTTATTAGTTTACTTTCCTGTGGCATTGATTTGAAAAGTTAAATTGTATTTAGTTCGACGCTGTGAGATAGTCTTTCGAAGAAGTCTGTAGTAGTTTGCATTTTTAAATAGGCAATCTGTTTAAGTTCATAAAAGGGGAAGTAGGTAATTGTGGAAATTGTCGACCACTCGGTATAGATAGATATTCTTTATTTCACAAAATTATAACATTACAGGAAAGAGTATTACAGACATGTTAAAATACAATGTAGGCGGTCTTATCGCTGGCAGCGATCTTTTCTAGACAACAGTATAATAGGGAACATTTGCTAAAGAGATGGGGAAAAGTATTGTCAAGTTTTTTTTATTACTCAACACAAGCCACGCTGAGCCACAAAGCGGTATTATAGTCCCAAACTAAGCCAAAGCTTGTTGTGAGTACTAGACAACTGATAAACTTATTTACGTAGTTTTTTTAGTAAATAAAAGTCATTTGGCTGCGGTATTCTGTAGGGTGGAGGTCTTTCCCCGGACGGCCAGCTCAATTCGAGCGTAGATTCGCTATGCCCTACCTCTCTTTATACATAGCAAACACTCAGACCAGTACAAACAGACATATTTATGCACATAAATGTTCGTACTTTGCACTGCATCGTCTCTAAACGAGTCCTAATAGGAAATAACGCTAAGCCTTTTTACATGAAAAATCCCGTTTTATAATCATACCATCAGGCATAATTTGTGGCGGACCACCCTTATATGTTCCTGTTCGCGCCTAATCCCGCACCCCCGGGGCATAAAACTGTTATGGTGGGTCGTTAGCGATTTACTGCCGGCAACGCCATCTAGCGGTGCGATCTTTAAAATTGCATCGCCGGCAAATGTTCACAAAATGTTCCGATTATGCACGAGCTACATTGGCGGGCTACGGCGAATGTTCGTGTTAATGCGGGTAGGACGTTTGTAACTCGTAGTAGTGCGGACGAAGATTACCTTAGTCCTGTATACTGACTGTATTTGACCTCTTATCATCACCAGCCTATCACAGTCCACTGTTGGACATAGGCTACTCCAGGTGTTCGACACTTAGGGCAAACATGTGGAGGTTATACCAATAAACGCCACGCTGGGCAGGCGGGTTAGCGATCGGCCTGTTATACACACACGTTTTCTTCAATTTCTTTCCGTCAACATCTACGGTTAGGTTCGGCCTGTGGTACATAACTAGGTCTGTAACCGATCGTGATGCTTAAACTACCACCAGTCCGTTGCCAGAGCCTCGTTTGTGGTTCAGCAGGATGCATAACGGGCAAATGAGGCTGGCTTAAAGCGAAAAGATGATGGGTCTCTCCCTTTCATCCTATACCCGCACTCGTCTCGCACACGTCTCGCATTCGTTTCGCATTCATCTCGCATCCGTCTCGCAGCTTTCAGCGTGGCTCACGTGTACCGATCCGGACGGTAACTCGGTTTGTGTCTGACACTGACAGCCATTGTGCCGGATAAATAAGAGCTTGTAAATAGATTCCCTCGCAACGACGCCTGCTATTGACTACGATGCTATGTCTTTTCCTGTTCATTTAAACGGTTGCATCGTGTATAGTAGGTACATAAGTGTTGCTTACCACTGTTCATTGTGCAAATAAAATAACTTAAAATAAATTTAAAAAAATAACCCAAGACAAACCACGCTGGGTCACAGAACGCCACCTAGCCCCAAACTAAGCCGAAGCTTGTACTGTGGGTACTAGACAACTGATAAACTTACTTCTATTTTTTTTTTTAACAAATACATATTATACGTAGAAAACACCCAGACATATACAAACGTTCATGAACACAAATGTTTGTACTGTGCGGGAATCGAACCCACGACCCTTGGCTCAGAGGTCACTACCAAATGAGCCTTCGAGCCAGTTTAGTGTCACAATGAAAATTTGTCTTTTCCCCATCGTTCATGTAACCTGTATGTGACTCTAATAAACGCTTTTCTATTCTATACTACTCGTATCGTATAGTACAAATTAAGGCTATCTTAAATCTTTACTAGCCGCATCCTGTCCTGCAGTATGCAGTATGAAGTTAGTTAATTTTCAATACAAACAGAATAACGTTAAAGGTAGCTTTAAAGTGTAGTGAAAGTATGAAAACGACATTTATAGTGAACGGACATGCAATGAGGAGGTATTAGAGACATGTGACCACGACCGTAATGAACATGAGTGTGGCTGCGCGATGGCAAACAATGGATGAACTGGGTGAAGGATGATATCACTGAGAAATAGAGTGACTGAACCCATGACGATCATGGGATGTAAGGAAACGAAACTGAACATCTTTTCGCTCGAAGCCACCCTCACCTGCCTGTAGTGCATACTGCCGAATAACAAACGAGGCTCTGGCATGGCAACCGAATGGTGGCGGTATAACTGTCGCAGTCATCTGGTTGAATCTCCTATTCAATTGAATGGCTAGCGCGTTCATTGAATGACGACATTCAATTAAATGCCTAAAGGACAACTCGTCAAGTTATTGATTGAAACGTTCAACGTCTTGACTGAACGTCATTTTACAACTAACCGGCGGCGGCGTATTAATAGGTAAATCCATGCTGTCACACTATTTTATTACGAATAGGTCAGTTTATAGTAAATCTAATCAAAAAAATATCAACACTGTTCATATCTTTTTGATCATCTTTGACGCCATATTTGTTTTGGTGACTACTAACGCCGCGCGGGAAACAATGAACTAAATTACAATCACCTGACTGCTTTTACGTCCGCTCTTTTCAAAGGGCTACGTTTTAATCCGCTACCTAGTTGGACGTTAAGTGACGCGTGTTTAGTTAACGTTCGGTCTAGTCATTCAATTGAATGTCGCCATTCAATGAACGCGCTAGGGATTCAATTGAATAGGAGATTCAACCAGATGACTGCGACATAACCATCATGAGAAGGCGTAGCTAAATACCACAGGCCGATGACGGGCAGCAGCGTCACCGGAGCGGGAAGCTGTGCCCCCCGCGATCGCCAGCCCGCATGCCGGGTGTGGCGATTATGGGTAAATCCTCCAGAATCCAGATGTTTGCCCTGAGTGGTGAACTGAAGAGGCCTATGTCCAGCAGTGGACTGCAATAGGCTGATGATGATAATGATGGGACCATGACATCTGTTAGGGATAAATGGATGAAAAAACATATTGACCTAACCCCAGATAATAGGAGCAGGGCAGGTGAATGATGAAGTAAGATAAGTATCATAATTCTGGCTACGATCCTATAACTGTAGTATTGCATTTTTGCATGCCAACATTGGTTAAGTGTGCGGACTTTTATGTTTAACTAGCAGTGCTCGCGACTTCGTCCGCGTGGAATAGTTATTTTTTCCCTGTTTTTTTTTTACATTTTCCATTATTTCTTTGCTCCTAATAGTTGCAGCGTGATGTTATATAGCCTAAAGCCTTCCTCGATAAATGGTCTATTAAACACAAAAAGAATTTTTCAATTCGGACCAGTAGTTCCTGAGATTAGCGCGTTCAAACAAACAAACAAACTCTTCAGCTTTATAATATTAGTTAAGATTAAGATAAGATCTCATTGTACCATACTTTTTGCAAATAAATTTCTATTTCACAAACTAGATAACCACAGTATCCGTTATAACTGCCAAAATACCTTTTTTCGTCTATAGTATCCCCTTTATAGTACGGACATAAAATGCGCTGTACGAAACGTTGTAATATATTTTATTTACAGTCATGAAAGGTTTTAACTTGATAATATTCAATGTCGTTGAACTTTGTCGAATATTTAACTTTTATATTCGGGGATATTTTCAGCCATTGTGTGCAACGATTCCTGATCTGTTTGGGTTTTATTTTTCATAATTTTTTAAATGACATTAAGATGCTTGTAAAAAGGCATTATACCAACATCTAATAACATCAGCCTATCGCAGTCCACTGCTGGACATAAGCCTCTCCTGTCGCCCGCGATTTAGGTCAAACATTTGTAGGCTCTACCCACAATCGCCACGCTGGGCAGGCGGGATGGCGATCGATTATATCGTAAAAAAGAAAACTGACACCAATTTTTTACTGGCTCGGTGGCTCAATTGGTAGTGCCTTCCCTCTGCCTTCTGAGCCAAGCGTCGTGGGTTCGATCCCCACACATAACAAACATTTGTGTGCATGAACATATCTGTTTGTACTGGTCTGGGTGTTTTCTACGTATAATATGTATTTAAATTTACAAAAAAAAATGTATCTAAGTAAGTTTATCAGTTGTCTAGTACCCATAGTACAAGCTTCGGTTGGCCACACCACGCCCAATGCCACGCTGGGCCACACATCGCCGTCTAGCCCCAAACTAAGCCGAAGCTTGTACTATGGGTACTAGACAACTGATAAACTTACTTAGATACTTTTTCATGTAAATAAATACATAGGTATCATACATAGAAAAAAACCCAGACTAATACAAACAGACATGATAATAAATTCATATAAATGTTTCTACTGTGCGGGGATCGAACCCACGACCCTTGACTTACAAAGCAGAGGTCACTACCAAATGAGCCATCGAGCCAGTCTAAAGATGACTTTGAAGTCTTTCTTTTGTCCAGCAGTGGACGTTTGCAGATATTTTATATTTTGCCTAGTTCTAAGTTAATTACTTGGTGTATGTACAAAAAAAAAATCTATTTATAATTATATGACAAATGACGATCACAGGAACATTTAAGTTAAAAGAAAGCTTCCTATTTTAAATTTACCGGATATTTCTAATTACCGCGCAAAGGAAACCCGGCTTGGATAAAAAAAAACGTTAAAAAAGTCTTTATTCAAATTAGAAGCGGAGACAAAACAAAAACAAAAAACATGCCCGCCGCAAAGTTGTAATTAGATGACTTGTCAACCCGTTTATTTGTTGACCTCAAGTTTTAATTATGTCTTCAATAACAACTTTTGTCGGAATTTCTACGGCCAGATCTGAAGTTCTAACTTGTGATATACTTGGATGTTTATTCTACATTCTTTTTTGTAAAATTTGAAATATTTTTTGTTTTATTTTATTTTTATTTTATTTATTAGGTACACAATACAGATTTACAGTAATACATTTCTAACTTAAACAAACACTAACATACAAGAAGGCCATAAATCCACGTTGATGTGTACTCAGCGTGATAAGCAGCACATCGTAAAAAAATATGACAAATATCCTTATAATATATTAATAAACATAAATACTAATAAATATATATAATATATTATATAATATATGTTCTCATCTTAGTATCGTTTTCTTTCTCTTCATGTAATTTGTATGCGGTAATAAACGTTTTCTATTCTATTCACAAAGGATACTATTCGTAGACAAGCGTCATCACAACTAAAGGTCTATCGAAAGTTCCCCATTCAATATAAAAGTTCGAAAGCTCAATAGGCTGGCTACTAGATGGGCTTTAAGCTCTGAGCGAGCAAACTTTGCTCCGTAGCCTACGTATTATGTGATACCATGATAGGTAGTAAAATCTGAGTCGTTGACTCGTGGAGGCTTATTAGGTGAATGTCATGTCGATATTCTTCAAGAAAATATTTTTCTGTTAAGGAATTGAACCTAGAAAGGAAACAATAATACCCAAATAAATACTCGTAGCGAGCAAACGAAGCTCTTGAGGACTTACTCCGAAGTTTATTACCAAAGTTTTATGATACCCTTTCTATTTAGCTATTCTCTACCCAAATCTACCCATAGGTGGTCTGGAAGAGATTGCTCATAGCGACGAGACCGCCTAAATTATACCACAACTGTATAGCTTGCCCAGTTCCAATTCAATTGTTTTGGTGTGCAATTAAAAGTATCTATTTATAATTTTAACACGATATATGATGTTACACTTTGTTGGCAGTAAACTTATTGTTTGGACCTATGTTCACGATCTGGAAGAAGTTTGATGTGAGTTTAATATTAATAAACTATGTTTCTAACCCAAATTTTATTCCCTGAAAGTTTTCCTTCTATGCCCTAGTCGCATTTAAGTAGACTAATCTTTAAAAATACTACAAAAGCTTTAGAGATACACCCTCATACTTTTTAAACATTTTTAATCCTGTATTTCTGGATGGCATTCTTCCAGCATTGTTATCGGGAACAAGGCAGTAATCATATTTCATTTCGCTGACTGTTATTCAACCTCTTCCTTCTGCTACCTTTTATCCTTATTGTTAAATGAAATATTGTGGAGTTTTATTCTGTACGGAAAAGTTAGCTTGAATTTCCGAGTTCCAATCTAATTCAATCTCTCATTTGAGAATCACACTACACACACACAACATCACATACATTGTCCCGATCCCAAAGTAAATAGCTTCAAGCACTTGTGTCATGGGTATCAGAATAACGAAGGTACCACAAATATATCATCATCATCAGCCTATTGCAGTCCACTACTGGACATAGGCCTCTCCAGATGTTCACGCTAAGTGGCACCCGAAGGATATACCCATAATTGCCACGCTGGACAGGCGGGTTGCCGATCGCAGGGCGTAGCTTCTCGCTCCGGTGACGCTGCCGCCCGCCATCGGCCTGTGGTATTTCGCTACGCCTTCAATTGTGATGGTTATACCGCCACCAGTCGGTTGCCAGCGCCTCGTTTGTTATTCGGCAGGATGCACCACGGGCAGATGAGATTGGAGGCTTGGAGCGAAAAGATGTTAGGACGCTCCCTTACATCCCCAGTAATGGATGATTAGAAAAATTTTACTCATAAGGTAAAGTTGATACGTAGCCGTCTATGCCCATGTCCTATCTACATACATTAGCTACAAATTGTACATACAAGCGTGGGCACATATTGGCCGTATTTACCCGGTTACAGGGACTTATCGACCGGGAGCCAATTAGGATGATCCCGTGGGAAGCGGCGCGGATTTATCGGCGTAATGTAAACATGAACCTGCAGAATGTAATGCCGTTTGATGTATGGCCTGTCATAGGGGAACGACCTGTGGGACACTGTTGAATACTAGATATAATCTAGACCTAAATCTTTACTAATATTATAAAGAAGTAAAGTTTGTGTGTTTGTATATTTGTTGTTGTCATTGGCCTGTGGTATATTGCTACACCTTCAATCGTGATGCTTAAAAAGCCACCAGTCGGTTGCCAGAGCCTCGTTTGTTATTCAGCAGGATGCACCACGAGCAGGTGAGGGTGACATGGAGCATAAAGATGATAAGATCGCTCCTTGCATCCCAACCTTAGTAACCGCAGTAGGTTTTATTCGTGCCCACTACTGTGTATGTTATCTAACCTAATACAATATGCATGCACGCAGGCAATACACGTACAACCCATGCATATTCATACAACTGCCGGTGTAGATAAAAAAAAACCTTCTAAAAGTTGACGCAAAAACGTTCTAAAACCCGGTACAGTACGTTAAATGGCCACCAACTAAATATTCCTCTCGCAAAGTAAACAGGAGCCATTGTGGACGAACACTGAACCTGTGACAATGGCTGACTGGCGTTTGTGCTGCTGTAAGTGTCTGCTGGTATTTGAACCTTCCCGTGAGTACAAAATGTGCCTCCTACCTACCTGTATTATGTAGATTTGTATTATAAGCCTGTGGTAGAAAATCATTTCACTCATCGTTAATCTCGTACCAGTGCAAGATTTCATCCATCATCATCAGTCTATTGCAGTCCGCTGCTGAACATGGGCCTTTCCAGTTGTTCGCCACTTAGGGCAAACATCTAGCTAGAGGATATACCCATAATCGCCACGCTGGGCGGGCGGGTTGGCGATCGCAGGTCGTAGCGTCACGCTCCGGTGAGGCTGCCGCCCGTCATCGGTCTGTGGTATTTAGATACGCCTACAATTGTGATGGTTAAACCGCCACCAGTTGGTTGCCAGCGCCTCGTTTGTTATTCGGCTTCAGCTGCGACTTTTCCGAATGGATACGATTTAGGGACCTTCAAAGAGCGATTCGTTTCGGATTGATCTAGAGTACCTTTTGGAAAAGTTGTGACGTGGTGTCACCGTGGTATTTTGTGGTTTATACTTACCTGGACTGGTATGGGCTCAGGCACCTGATAAATGGATGTTCTTTGATGGATAGTTCGATGCTCGTTATCCAATGTCCCGTATGGCCATTTAACATAGAGTCCGGGAGACTTTATCAGATGGGACAGAACCACCTTTCAAAACTCAACTTCAATTTTGCTTTAACGATACGTCAAGACGGTCATTGGTAGACCGCGGTTATAGACCCGTGATCCTATAATACCAACGTCTTAAATTCAGACATTGCTATTACTCGTACAACATCACGCAACAAAATAACCTTTCCACGTTCAATATTCCGAATATGTTCTTAATAAAATCTGCTCCGATATGTCTCGGCAACGTCGGGGCAACACTTCGCAACTGTGCTCGCAATATCCGCGGGAATTTCCGTGATTGCCGCGCGTCTTGCCCCTGACACGTTTGGAGCTGAACTGAAAATGTTTTGTGATAGGTACAAAGTCTTTTTGTAATGCGATTTTTTAGAGATGTGACTGGCTGGATGGCTCATTTGGTAGTGACCTCTGCCTACTGAGTCAAGGGTCGTGGGTTTGATACCCGCGCAGTGCAAAAATTTGTATTCATAAACATGTCTGTTTGTCTTGGTCTGGGTGTTCTCTGTGTATAATAATATGTATTTATTTTAAAAAAATCTAAGTAAGTTGATCAGTTGTCTAGTACCCATAGTACAAGCTTCGGCTTAGTTTGGGGCTAGATGGCGATGTATGGCCCAGCGTGGCATGTCTTGGGTTATTTATTTATGTTATGAGTCTGAGTTCATTTCATTCATTTTCATTCATTTAGGGCGAAAAATTATAGGCCCAGAACCTGTATACGCCTACACTGACTACTGACCGACACCTAAATTCTGCCATTTTTTTTAATAATAAAACCTACTGCAGTCATTAAACCGTCAAACGTGGTGACAATGTCATCGGGGGAGGTATATGTCCAGCAACACGTTGCTTGGCAGGCTGGTGATGATGCACGGAAAAGTCTCTTAGTCGACTCACTTCACTCTGTGCTTCCTTCCTTTCATAATAAGATTGGCATGTCCCTTCTTTGGCACTCAATCCAATAACAGTTCCGTTTGGTGACAGTAGTTATTGAAACGCTGCGAGTATTCTCGTGCATGTCAACAATTTTCCACTCCACTTTCTATTAACATTATATTATTATGAGTGACGGCACCCGAGCGCTATGTTATGACTGGATTGTATGCACTCGGTCGACGTCCCATGCTCCATTATGCAATTTAAATGCAAGCAGTTTCCGCTTGTCTGGTTGTATATATACAAGTTCTCTGTATATATTGGCTGGTTTGATTGCCTAGAACGTGAACTGTTTATTACCTACAATAGGAAATATGTATGACTTTTTTGAGATCTTTTATCTTCCAGATACATCAAATTCTTCATGATAAAATAATATTTAAAAAATATGCCTATATAAAATAAATAAGAGGCCTATGTCCAGCAGTAAACTGCAATTGGTTGATGATGATGAATAGGCAGCAAAAATACAACTCAGCCATGAATGGAGGATGAAGTCTTCTTAACGTATATCATACGTGGACAACAGGACCAGACGAGGTCAGCCTCCGCCGAGAGTAACAATAATAAAAACAAACATAAACACTCGCCATTTCCCTGACCCTTGTAAAAAACTCCACAAAAACAGAATTTTCCCTTCAACACGGTAACTGTTACTCTGTTACAGGGTCCGCGAATTTGTGAAGCCTCGACTCGAGGGCCCTCGCAGGCGCTTCCTCGACTCGAGTGGCCAATTTAGCCCGGGTCACCCCGGCCTGCTAACAAGGTATCCGGCAAAAACGATGTCCAATTGAATTTGACAAGCGTTGAAAAGGTACTGGAAATATTGAAGCGTTGAATTTTAACACCAAATTCAGTGATAGTACTCTCTATGAAACCTGCTTATGGGAAGTTGTTTTCCCTTGTCCCGCCTTCCCTCTTCCGCTATAGAACCACTCGTGCTGGCCTCCGTTGTCACAGCTTTACCGTTGAAAACATCCCTTCGCGTACAAAAAAGTTCGGCAATTCCTATCTTTGCCGTGTTGTTAAAATGTGGAATTCATTGCCAGCACATGTGTTTCCTCCTTCTTCCGATATTGGATCCTTTAAACGGGGCGTGAAGAAGCATCTTATGGGCCGGCATGGCGGTGGCAACTGACAGGTGACTGGTTTGGTTATGTCCCCGTGGTCGCAGCGATTTGGGTTTCTCTCTCGCTTTCCATCAGGCGTAGTGTGGCCGTTATGCCGTGCTATTATAAAAAAGCCATATATAGAATCAATATAACCAGCAACATACTTACTTAACCTACAGATATATAGCAACAGTACATATACACATGATCCGGGACATTTTTCTTTTATCATTATTTTATATAGCGCAATACTGTTTTCGTAAGGACAACATCCCAACTTGGCTGAAATTGACAAAGTTGCCCGACTCGGCATTTTTCGAGTCAAGATTGCTTATTAGCGGAGCAGACAAGTGCGCGTAAAACTTCTAGAAAAACAAGAATAAAGTACATAGAACGGTGCCATTTTGAACCTTATGTCTTTGTGTTAAGGTCTGTGTAACGTGTGTGAATGATTGCTTTCGTACGATATTTCATGTTAGGTTATGATGTGAAGCTGTTGGTTTGGTGAAGTATGTTCGGGGTCCTTTCGAGTCAGTGGTCTTTCTCGTTATAGTCAAGTTTTTGGTAATGTTAGGTTACGTTTCGAGAGTTTGAAGCAATAACTTTATGTTGTCTTAGACGTTTAACTCTGGCTAGAGTTCTATTTGGTGAGGGAAGGTAAGCTAAGCTAAGTTAAATCCCTTAGAGAATCCCTGCAAGTCGGCTGCCCACTGAAAACACAAGGGAGTTTAGTGGGTATGTCCTCCCATTCTAAGAGGTGTGAGTCACAACACTCTTTCGTATCCCCTCGAATTCGACATGTTTCTTACATACATACATAGTGCCTAATGCATCCTCCTTTTTCAAAAAAACTCTCCGTAAAGAACGGCTAGCGGCCAATCTCTAAAAGGACTAACCAAGCACTCAGGAGTCAGTCTTTCCGAACAGTTACGACTTGGGAGCCTCAGGAAACGAGCGTACTCCGATTTAAAGGCCGGCAGCGACCCCAAAACTCGATTTGAGTTGCGGGTGTCCATGGGCGGTGTCGACTGCTTACCATTAGACATCACATTTGTTCGTCTGCCGCTTCTTGCATAAAAAAAAAACAAAAGTTATTAAAGTGCACAGATGCACTCTCTGTTCTTCCACTCTTATAATCCATGAGACGATAGTACCATGTGACTTGAAAAAGATCAGGGGCAGGACCACGTCTTAACGTACTTGCTAATGCTGGAAGATGATCACCGCCAATTTGCTGACTTTGGGCCTGTGCTACTGACTAATTTCTTGTCAGAAAAACATCAGTAACAATTTCTGTCCCGAATCCGGAACCTCTTCGTTCTTGCGGTAGAGCAATGTTGCAGTCTCTGAAATATACCGATGCTAATCTGAAGCCGCCCTTAGACTTCAATGAAAGAACATTTTGTAAGAAAAGTCCTAAGAGAGTAACCCTACAGATGCTCTTAGAAAAAATTGAAAGCAAACTTCCTCGGGGCCGTTAGAATATTCCAGACGGGATGACGACAGATGACCCTCGCTGCCATTAATACGGGTCTAGAAAAGCGTGTTTTGCTTAGTGTTTTTCCGGATATCTGTATCCGTGACCGCAGATATGCGCGCGAGAAGTAATATTCGTATTCATATCCGTATCCGACACTTTTCTCGCAGACTTACCTTATTTTTCTTTGCGTGTCGATGACAAACAAAAAATCAGACCTGCTGTGTCCAGTGCTCTGCCACTCGAATCGCACCCCCAGCCGCGGATACAAGCTCTGTTATTGAGCATGTTTTGCTACGTCATGCCAAACAGCAAATCAGATGGGACATGCTTTGCCTTATTAATTTTAAGTTATAGGATAAAAAAACTATTTATTAGTGATTACGGAAAACTAAAAGGCTATGAAACCGCGTATCTGCGGATATTGACAAAAAATATCCGTATTCGGATACATATCCCCGGATGGTGACACAAAATATCCGTGTTCGGATCCGCAGATATACAATTTTAACACCACATCACTAGTTTTGCAATGTCCGCGGATCTTCCCACCAGATTCCCGTATATGGATCCGTATCTGCGGATCTTTTCACCAAATATCCGTATGCTTATCCGCGGATATACAATTTTAAAGATCCAGCACATCACTAGTCTTGCAATGTGCTCGTATTTTATGGCAAAATGGCTTCATTTACCGCCTGCACCTGGAATTGAAAATTGTTCCAGATCCGGGTTTCACTGCATGCGGAAAGGGTAGTTGCATTTTTAATCACTAAAACTTTTATTTCTTTTTGGATGGCGATTTTCGGAAGGCTTTTTACTTTTATTTTGCACATACTACATTTACCTACACTTTTTGGGGTTCGGTACCCAAAGGATAACAACAAAAAAACCCCTAAGACTTCGCTATGCATCCATCAGTATGTCTGGCACCAAGCTATATTTTACTCGTATTTACAAAAAAATGTATCAAGTAAGTATATCTGTTGTAAAGTAGGTACAACCTTTGGCTTAGTTTGGGCTAGATGGCGCTATGTTGCCCGACATGGCGTGTCTTGGGTTATTTATTTGAGGTTTTGGAATGAAAATGAATGACATGTATTTTCCTGGCTTCAGTATAATGCAGTTGTTTGTTTGTGCAGTTCTGAAGTCCCACAGACTGCACGCTAACACGTCACCCTTTGACACTCTTTGTTTGCGTTTTCGGTGCCAGGCGTTTGCGGGTTAACGATGTACTTTTTAAGTTCCAAGCTCGCTTTTTACATAGCAACGGATTTTTTAACCCTCTCTCGGTTGGGTGATTTTGGTTTAGTTGCACAGGTGCACAATGAATGAATGTGGTGCGGAGAATTTATTTTTCATTGTTATTTTTAGTGTAATGATATATGTCTGTGGTTAGATATGATCTTATGGCCTACTGATACACATTATATGTACTATGATCTGATTAAGCGATAAGACAATTGTTTGTATATCTAATTGATTTTACATACATAACGAATGTTTAACGTTCATAATGAAAGACTCAAATTGTGTTACTTTTATTGCCAAGGCAAGACAAAGTATATGGCGGCCTGCTGCACTGGTATCTGTTAATATTGTATATTGCAACTATTGATGTAATGTGTATCATCATCATCAGCCGCCTATAGCAATTCACTGCTGGACATAGGCCTCTCCTGTCGTAATATTTTATTCTACTTTATATGTGTGCTTTGCACCGAATACATTAGTTTTCTTTTTGATTCTGTCTGTATAAACAAACAGAAATGTAATGGCAATGGCAAACGTAAACCGTATTCATATAACCAGTAATTGTATTATATTTATACCATTGCATTCTAGGGTTAAGAGCGCATTTTTAAGGGGACTAAGTGCGTTTTTTGAATCAGTGATTTGAGTAAAGCACGGTCGGGTGGGTCTAACGAATGGGGCACACGAATTAACTCCGGCTTTTACGTCTCACTCAGATGTTTGGGGACCTTTGCAGGTCCGTAGCTTTGATGTCTAGTGTGCTGTTTTGTTTGTTTTGACTTGTTCCACATCTCGCATAATTTTTGCATCTGTAAATTAATGGCCAACCCACCAACCCGCCTGCCCGGCGTGGCGATTATGGGTATATCCTCCAGAGGTTTGCCCTAGGTGGCGAGCAGCTGGAGAGGCCTATGTCCAGCAGTGGACTGCAATAGGCTGATGATGATGATGAAATTAATGGCTGACATTTTGATAAATTAAGATTTTATAGAATAAAATGGGAAACGATGTTATGGGTTTAATTTTTTTATCTAAACTAATATTATAAAGAGGAAAAATTTGATTGTTTGGTTGAATTGAACATGCTCCGAACCTACTTTACGTATTTGAATAAATCTTTCAGCGTTGGGAAGCTACATTACATACATATTATATATTCAAAAAAGTTAAGGATCCTTATTAAAACGCCAATAATATAGGTAACCCATGGTGTCGTTAGTTTTCTACTTCTTCTTAGTAGTCGGTAGTTTTCTATTTGTATTATTCTTACGGGAAGGTACTATAAGATAAAAGCTCAGGAGTTTGGAAAATTTCAGAAAATAAGTTGGCGATCGCAGGGCGTGGCTTCTCGCTACAGTGACGATGCTGTCCGTCATTGGTATTTAGTTACGCCTTCAATCGTGATGGTTATACGGCCACCAGTCGGTGTCCAAAGTCTCCCTAAAACATAAACTGTAAATATTAATAGCTAAAATTGTTTTGTTCCAGGTAAGCGCGAGTAGATGTGCATGGCATGCTAAGTAAGCGGGTAACATTCTGCCTATCCCGGTAAGACTGACACACTTTTATTTGCCGGTGGTGGGTTTGTGTGTGTTCGTATAATATGTATGTTATGTTAATTTTAGTATACTTAATTATAACATTTACTGCACTAACAGATACTATCGAGAGTAATATGTCGATTTCGCTAATATTCTGATGTTCTAATTCCACTGCGACATACATGTACACATAAGAACCTTATCACAATAATAAATGACATTTAGGTCTACATTATAATATAAAGGGCCGAAAAATTACAGGTTAAATGTGAAAATAAATCATCTCGATGGTTGGTGATCCTCCTTTGTACTTCTTGCCTCGCGTATCGGTTTTGTGGAACTAACTTTCTGCGATAGTCTTTCCGAACGGCTACGATTTGGACGCCTTCAAGAAACGAGCGTACTCCTATTTAAAAAGCCAGCGACCCCAGAACTCGATATGAGTTGCGCGCGCGTTGTGTCCATGGGCGGTGTCGACTGCTTACCATCAGGCATCACATTTGCTCGTCTGCCGCCTCTTGCATAAAAAAAAAACTTTTAAGTATACCAAGAGAGGTAGGGCATAGCGAATCGAGCCGCCCGTCCGGGGAAGGACCTCCACCCTATAGAATACTGCAGTCAAATGACCTCCGGGTCGTGTTTCTGCCGGTGAGTAGGGTTTCCGGAGCTCGTGGGGGGTTAGGGTTGGGCCGGCATGGCGGTGGCAACTGAGAGGTAACTGACCAGTTACTTGCCCGTTGTCACAGCGACTTGGGCTTCTCTTTCGCTTTCCATCAGGCGTAGGGAAGCCACTATGTCGAGCCACTATAAAAAAAACCTATTTTTACTTCTGACTGTAATCGGTTTACGCAATAAAATACAAATACCGATTACTTCGTTTTCATCCCTGCTATAGACTTATATGGTAATTGCAAACGAAAATTAATTCCTTTAATTAAATAAATTAATCATTTCGCAACGCGTATTGCAACAATATTAATGTTTTACTGCATAAGGAAATATTATAAATCCACATCAACAAGTTGTAATGTCTGGTTGTCAACGACTCAATGCGATTTGTTTACAACTCAATTGGACGTGTTGCTGTTGTAATATGAGCTTTAAGTGTGTACTGTTAAGGCTTAATTACGTTTGGTTATGTTAATTATGTATTTATGGGAGAACATGGGTGAGAAATATGTTTGCCTATCTGTCGTATCGTCTAGTAGAAGACGACTAAGGGAATATTAGGAAACGGACAGCAGCGTTTACCTGGGTACAAATAAAACCTACTGCGGTCACCAATCAGCCTGCCAGGCGTGGTGATTAAGGCAATAAATAACCAAATAACCAAGACATACCACCCTGGGCCACACAGCGTCACCTAGCCCCAAACTAAGCCGAAGCTTTTACTATGGGTACTAGACAACTAATAAACTTACTTAGTTTTTGTACATGAATACATATTATACATAGGAAACACCCAGACCAATACAAACAGACATGTTCATGAACACAAAATGTTTGTACTGTGCGGGAATCGAACCCACGACCCTTGGCTCAGAGTGCAGAGTACACTACCAAATGAGCCATCGAGCCAGTCAATCCGAAATAAAATAGTTTATTTCTATAAAAATTGATTCACTAGTAATACTTTTGCACGTCACTTTTTTCCTACTCCACAAGGCACATCCACCCGAACTTCATCCAATGAAAATTGTCATCGGGGGAGACCTATGCCCAGCAATGGATGCTTACAGGCTGATGATGATGAATATTTATCAAAATAAAAAAGATTTTCGGTGAATCCCAAAAGTTTTATTTAGGTAACGCAGTGAGAAAATCCGGCAGCCTGAACTATTTTGGACATCTGAGGTTAGGCTAGGCGCGCACTGGTGACTTTTTGTCATCGTGACAGTCGTTTCATCTCTTTTGCACTTTTAAAATGAGAAGAAGAGAGATATCTGTCACGGTGATAAAATGGCACCAGTGTGCGCCTAGCCTAGGATACATAATATCAAAAGACAAGTAGACACTCTTCGGTAGGTCTTTTAGAAATAAGATTAAATATTTTCGAGCTTTTCCAGCGCGTTTTTATTGCTTTTTTCGGTTGAGTCTCTGTCCTCTCTTCCGAGTTTTGTTGTTGATACATTTTATTGTCCTGAGTGATACAAGCCCACAACTCCCACCTCAAAAGGCAAGATCACGCCCAAATAAGTCAACGAACGAGATATAAGGAACACTTCAATACGAATTCAACAGGGCATACGAAACGGCATCAACCCCGTTATAAATGTAAATGAACGCAACTGCACAAACGGAACATCATAAATTCATATCATTCCCACCAAAGTTTCAGTTTTGACGTATACTTCGCAGACATAACAATGTCGAAAAACGCCATGTACGCCATGATTTAGGAAAATCGCCACTATGTATATGAAGTTAAATTCTACAGTACCTGCAAAGGGAGATTGTATAGCTGTCTCCCGAAATATGTCCTAGCAATGTTGATTGAAGGAAAATGCGCTTTGTTTGTGACGGAATTAGGTTGGGAGTTAGATTTGTGATGTGACCGTCTCGGTTTGACGGTCGGTGATCAATGTTGGGAAACTTCGTCTTGCCGTTAAATGCCTTTGTTTTGTAATGGCGGCTTAGAGTGATGGATGTGGCAACACGCGAATGTAAGCTGAAAGACATAGGGTTACTATTAACTTTTGAAGTGTTGTTGTTATTGCTAGTAGGTTTCTCTTATTACTGTAGGTAGATGCGATGAAAAAAGAGCCATTTTGATTGTGCCAGACATTTTGGTTCTTTTTATATAGGGCTAGCTGCTGCCCGCCTGAAAATTCCTATAAATCATAGCCTTTGTTTAAATCCAATGTATAAGCTATATTACTGTAAAGTTTCATTAAAATTCGGTCAAGAGTTCTTGCGTGAAAGTTTAACAAACATCCATCCATCTATCCAAACTAACTTTCGCATTTATAACTTTTATTAGTAGGATAGGAATGAGATAGTACCTAACCACTATGGGATAAGATGGCGTATTCCTATTCTAAATCCGAAAACCACGCGAACACAGAAAGAAAATATGTACATAATTATGGAATTTAACATTTCATATATTATGTTTTTTTTTTTTTTTTTTTTTTTATGCGAGAGGCGGCAGACGAGCAAGTGTGATGCCTGATGGTAAGCAGTCTACACCGCCCATGGACACCCGCAGCTCTAACCGAGTTTAGGGTCGCTGCCGGCCTTTTAAATATGAATACGCTCGTTTCTTGAAGGTTCCCAAGTCGTAGCTGTTCGGAAAGACTGCCGCAGGAAGTTGGTTCCACAAAACCGAGGCGCGAGGCAAGAAGTTCCTCATAAAACGTACAGTCGAGGATCGCCAGCCATCGAGATTATGTGGATGGAATTTCAGTCGGTTACGTGTGGTGCGGTGAAGAAACTCCGCTGCAGGCAGTAAACCAAACAATTCTTCAGAACACTCCCCATGATAGATGCGGTAGAGAACGCACATGGATGCAACGTCTCTTCGCAATGCCAGTGAGTCGAGTCGACTTGACAGGGTCAGGTCATCGACAATACGAGCAGCTCTACGCTGGATTCGGTCAAATGGAAGGAGTTGATACTGGGGTGCTCCAGCCCAGAGGTGGGAACAGTATTCCATATGAGGCCATATGGCCATATGTTCATGTAAGTGTGTCATTATGACAGATTATAATCAAGCGTGTCATTTGCATAAAAACTGTAAAAAAAAAAAATACCATACATTTTAAAATGTAAACATAAACATGAAATGAGCAAGCTTTATTTTCATATAGACTTATAAATATTTTATGACATACAGATGCGATAAGCCCACTCGAACAGTCAAACTGTGCGTTTCGAGCCACTTAAGCCCAATATACAGAAACAATAAACAAAAAATGGCAACTTACCTTCGTTTTCGTTACACAAGCATAACTTTATGTTGCCATAAACATGGCCTGTCAATTACCGCCGTAGTGAGGCGATGCGTCGATATTATCGACTCGACAGATTGAGATATACGGGTATGGCCGTTGGCGGATGTGGGATAGTGCGACGTACATATCGATATTTTAATTATTAATACGTAGATTTTTTAAATCCAACGAATGTTTTCTTTCTTTTATTTGGCTTTTTTATGCTGGTTACTTCTGATAAACAAAATTTGAATTTTTTCATAGTAACAGAACAAGACGTAGCTAATTATGGGATAGCACTGAAATGAGTACCTGAATCGTGTACAGTACAAATTTAAAATAGGTTAATAGCCAAGGTGGCCTTGTTATCATCACCGGCCTGCGGGGGAGCGGAAGGCTCTCACCCCTAAAATGCAAAATCCTTAAATGATTTGCCTTAGTCACCACGCTTAGGAGGCGGGTCAGTGACCGCCGTAGGTTTTATTTGTACCCATGTAAACGCTGCTGCTTGATTCGTGGTATTTACACTACGACACCCACGCGAGAAGGAGGTGTTGGAAAGGGGTCAACCAAAAAAAGAAAGTATCAACAAGTAAATGTTTGTATTTTCGTACAATAAAGAATGGCTTTGAATTTGAAATGACTTAGAAATCGGTTTTAATGAAAAAATGTAAATTGTAGACCTATATCATTAACCAACTAGAGTGTTCCGATATTGTACGATGTCCTCTTTTACGATGTATTTAGAAATTCAAAGCGTCTAACGGCCGCATTTCAATTGTGAATCTATCTATTTATCTGCGTTTAACACATTCGATAATGTTTTATCGATAACGGCACGTGTCAATGTATCGACTCTTCCCCTCACTAGCGAGTGTTGCGTAACACAAGTGCGATACGTTATCCGCGGCATCCGCCCGCCCACGCGCCTCGCCTCGCTTAAAGCCGACTCCATCGGATTTAACATCCGACGCTTTCGCAAAAGTGTCGAATTTCTTAATTAACATAGAAGCTAATTTACACATAATCATATTTGCTGTCGCTCCGCTTCGGGTATTTCAAGTAACCATTTCATTGGGATACATTTGGTAAGGATCCCTAATTTTTTCTAGCAATTAGGTACAAATAAAACCTACTGCGGTCACCAACCCGCCTGGCATGCTTGGTGACTATGGCTAATTCCCCCGAATGGCAATTGTCATTGGAAGAGGCCTATGTTTTTAAACTTTGGTTTTCATCATCATCATCATCA
This sequence comes from Conogethes punctiferalis, assembly GCA_031163375.1. NCBI lineage: Eukaryota > Metazoa > Arthropoda > Insecta > Lepidoptera > Crambidae > Conogethes > Conogethes punctiferalis. Next base: position 6,119,539 of record CM062099.1, read on the forward strand.
GCCTATTGCAGTTCACTGCTGGACATAGGCCTCTCCAGTTGTTCGCCACCTAGGGCAAATGTCTGAAGGATATACCCATAATCGCCACGCTGGGCAGGCGGTTGGCGATCGCAGAGCGCAGCTTCTTGCTCAGTCGGTCGCCAGCGCCTCGTTTGTTAATTGGCAGGATGTACCACGGGCAGGTGAGGATGGCTTGGGGCGAAAAGATGATAGGCCGCTCCCTTACATCCCCATTTGGTTTTCAGAGGTTAAATATTTATGTTCTTTTTCTAATCTGGCTTATACGATCATAATTTTTTTCACGATTTCAAATTAAATATCACGACTGTATAGATTTCTATTCTTCCTTTTCCTCAATAAGAAACCTCTGATCTGTCAATTATGTAAATATGGACCTTATGACTACGAGTTTTAACGTCCAAAATTCCACTGTTCTCTCCACTAATGTTGTTCTAATGTCCACCAATGTCTCCCTACAATCAGGAGCCAAATCAGGCGGAAACTGGGAGTCGTCAGAGGCGAATGTACACTTATTTTGGGGTACAGTTAGTGCGAAGTCTTTTAGTCATTTGGATAGCAAACAATGCTATTAGGGCTATGCCCATTAGCGGACTGAAGTGGCAGTGGATAGGGCACATAGTGAGAACAAAAGATGGTCGTTGAAGCTGAAATCTTCAAGACTGGGGACACCTTTCGTAAGGAAACGCAGCGTGGTACGCGCTCCATATAACTATCAGGGGGTGATTAGTGATTGATACTGATGCAATCAGTACAATTCTGTCTGTCTGTATGTATGTTCGTTATAGAAACAAAAACTACTCAACACATTTTAACGAAACTTCGTACAATTATTCTTCATACTCCTTGGCAGGTTATACTCGTAGTATACTCTGTAGAGTATTGATTGTAATCTGTAAATTGTAATAGGAGCCAAGCAGTGAAGGTCTAAATCTACTGCATGGAATTGAAAACAGTTTTCACCAATGTATTGCTACAGGTCAAACGTAAAATTGAGGCACCATTTTATGTAAGTCCATAATTGTTTAAACCCGATATCCACGCGTGCGACGCCGCTGGCACAGCTAGTCCTTAATAAATTTCTGTGATTCAACCTTCACAGCCATAAGTAGAGGAGTAATAGGGGGAACATCAAGATGAAGATAACATTAAGTTTTCGCTAAGCTACCAACTTGCCGCCACAGTCGCGACGTTACCGACTTAGCACAATGGGCTCGGTAGCTTAACAATGCACTTAAACTAATGGCAGTGAGACAACTCCTTACAATTACAAAATTGAACATCGTTATCACCCCTTCCACTGCTGGACATAAGCCTCTCCAATCCTTCGCCGCTTTGCCCAATCCTGGGCTTCTCGCATCCAGCATTTGCTAGTTATCTTTTATACAAATCGTCGATTCACCTGGCCTGAGGCCTTTAGGCGCGAAACGGTAAATAAGCATAATATTAAACTACTAGTATCTTAAAATGGTTAAGGAGCGAAAAAGTAAACATGTAAATGGTTATATATCAAAATGGTAAAAGCGCAAAACTGTTAAGAAATACTACTGTCGCTACTTTCAATGAACTGGAAAATAAAAGATTGTTAGGAACAGTTTATATATATGTCACCAGCAAATAGTAAAAGTCGTAAGTTGATCAATTTCCTAGGTAGTTGATTAACTTCCGGAAAATAATAAACGGCAGTTGAAATGTATTATTTAACGTATGTATTTTAGTAAATTGATCATTTTACGGGGTCTTGCCGTAAAATCATCCGACGAAGGTGAGGTGAACGTTGATTGGTTCAATGGCTCACGTGGCGTTATCCCGGCAACCAATCAGGGAACAGTGTATTAAGTTACGGGTAATAGTGTACCGTTAAATAGTACATTGAGCAACGATTGGCCCATTTGAGGACGATTTTACTTGTGTCAAAATCATAAATTATTTAAATGACTGTCAGGCTACCGTAAATTGATCAACTAACTAAAATCCATTGCGTTAAATAATACATTTCAACTACCGTTTGTTATTTTCCGAAAGTTAATCAACTACCTAGGAAATTGATCAACTTACGATTCTTGCTATTTTCCGGTGACATATCTAACAGTACAAAGTCAATTTTACTAGTACACTACACTGTGCCAATGCTGTAACTGCTCATTCAAAGGGCATTGTCTTAACGTTTAAGGCGCTGTTCGCTTAATGACTCCTTTAGACCGCATTGAACTTATGGTGCGAAAGGTTAGTGCTGCGCTTTAAGTTTAAATGCGTATAATTAAGAGCATCAATTAAAAAGGAATTAATATTAAAGTGTTTTTAAATACTTTTAAGTGAGATTATGGTAATTATTAGTAATATTTACGCCAAATATGGTGTATAATCAATAGGTCGCAAAATTAACGTTTTTCTTGTCCCATAATCTTGTTTTATGATAACTACGAGTACTTGGTGGGTCCTTCCTTCCACCCTTCTTTAAAATAAAAAAACCTAAAATATAAAAAATCTCGCCATTGGAGCTACACTCATATTTTCATAACATTGGCTATATTTATGCTTAGGGATCCCTACTAAAACGCCAATAATGTAATCCAATTGAATATTTATCTAAAATAACCGAAGCGAAACGAGGGTGGGACTCTATTTTAACATAAAATAGGAGAATTTAAATTCATCATCACTATCATCAGCCCGTATCAGTCCTATGCTTGACATAGGCCGCTCCTAATGTTCGACACATAGATAGATCCTAGGCTTCTCGCATCCAGCACTTGCCAGCAGTCTTGCGCAAATCGTCACTCCACCTGGCTATAGGGCGTCCTACATTACATTTGCCGAGACGCGGTCTCCACTCCATAACTCGTTTACCGGTTATCGGTTCTGCGGCTGATGTGGCCAGCCCACTGCCACACAATTTAAATTACTAGAAGACTAATTAGGAATCGATACAATTAAATTCCACAACCAGCTAATTTGTTCAACATCCAATTTACGATAGCCACACAAGAATTCCAAATAGAATTTCGTAACGCGAATGCTTAGTAGATTATAAATGCATTTTGCATAATCGATATTGGCATTTTGGCACGATAGGTCAAAATGCCTTGCCTTAGTCGGTGGAAGTTTATTCCTATGCAAATTTGCTTGATAAAGTTTACGATTTTGTATCAATATGTCTGAATAATTTAAGCCTATGTTATTATGAAACAGAGATTATCTAAAAGGAACAGAGAATGTACACAACGTACGTAACATTTCTTGTGTACGAAATTCGTTAAAAAAAAATCAATGTAAGATCGTTTTGTAAAACCATGTCATCTTTTCATTCCAAGCCACCGAGGCTCTGGCAAACAGACTGGTGGCGGTTAAACCATCACGATAGAAGGCGTAGCTAAATACCACAGGCCGATGACGGGCAGCAGCGTCACCGGAGCAAGAAGCTACGCCCTGCGATCGCCAACGCGCCTGCGCAGCGTGGCGATTGTGGGTATATCCTCCAGAAGTTTGCCCAACAACTGGAGAGGTCAGCAGTGGACTGCAATAGGCTGATGATGGAGATGAAGCAGTATTTCTGTAATAGTGCTTCTTGCATATACAATAATAAAATTATAGTTCTATTTATATCCTGCTAGCGCCATTATTACGGCTTAATAAATGGAACGTTAAAATTACACTTTTCCGCTCCTACGAGTAAACACATTTTTCATGGCGAAGTCAATGATCTCACAATTTTGCAAAAAAAGAAAAGAAATACCTGTCCGGTGCGAGTTAGACTTGACTATCGAGAGTTCCGTCCAATTTTATTTTGTTTGAAACGGTCCGACCATTACATTAATCTAATTCCATAGAAAGTGGGTTATAGGTTTTAAATTCCATACGAAGTGTTATGTATCTTCACCAACAGCCATTTAACCTAAGAAAACCCTAAGCCGAATTCAGGGAACACCTTAATATGAATAGTTCGTTTTGAAATGACAAGGCGTCCTTCTGGAAACTCTGATGCCCGTTTCCTGATATTCCCTTACTCGTCTTCTATGCTACCCACGGGATGGCTTGGTCCTATTCTAAACCATGAAGACACTGACGATTTAGCAGTCCCGGATTAGCATTACATTGTCTGGAAGAGATCGCGTATGGCGATAAGGTCGCCTAAATTGTGCGACAATTGCCTGACTTAGTTTTAAGTATGGAAAAAGAAAATATCTATCTTCATTAAAGTTTCCGCTTTTCCGATTGAGTTAAGGAACCCTAATAATATTTTCCCTCGCAGTGTTTCGAATAATTTATGATGTAGCGAAAACTACGGCGTGTGTGGACACAGATGCTAACAATTCGAGTAGTAAAGAATTTTTTTATAAAATTTGCGAAGTTTTGGCCGAACGCCATATGAAATCGGCTGATAGAATAAAGCCGGCCTGTTATTGTTAATAAGATATTCATTTTGCATGTGCCAAGTTAAGTTGCTGCCCGTGGTGCATCCTGCCGAATAACAAACGAGGCTCTGGCAACCGGCTAACTGGTGGCGATATAACTGTCGCAATCATCTGGTTGAATCTCCTATTCAATTGAATGGCTAGCCTAGCGCGTTCATTGAATGACGACATTTAATTGAACGCTATTGACGCATAACATACGACGATAACATGGATTCACGGTCACAGGATTAGGTAGGTCGATTAAGAAAAATACTTTTTTCTAAATGAGAACGCAGGAGTATCTAAATGCCTATTCAAAAATCAACGCTGTGACTGAAATTCGGTCAGGAATGTATCACAACTGACCATGCTGTAAACACATTTAGTCTATGACCACGCTCGGATCGTTCGCCGACCTCGTCTAGAATGCGGCTCGTTGCCCGAAATTTGTTTATGGTCGAGTGATATATGTGAGTGCATTGGCAAATTGTTTATGTTTGCCTCCAGCGTGCTATACAGCGTGTTAACGGCGTGGCCGCGAACATGTGTTGTTGGGCCTATTCCACTGGTTCTCAAACATGTTGCCAAATCTCTGTAGACATAAACTTCTTCTTACGCTGACGGTCGAACGATATACACAGGTATAGTTCTATGAAACACCACGGGAGTATGGCGCGGGATGAAATCGAGAAATGGAAAGGCGGCACTCCTCAAGATGGTTCCACACCAGGCAGGGAATACTCACTATTATACCCGCTCCGCCGCCACAGTAACTCATTTTGCATCACTCCATCTACTAAAACAAACTGCCTCAAAATCCGTCAGTAGTTTTAAAAATCTAAGCATACATAGGGACATACGGAAAAGCGACTTTGTTTCATACTATATAGTGATAGCAAGTTGTGTCATGTTCAATATAAACAAATGTTTACACACCACGCTACACACCGTGAGTTCGGGTCAGTGTACTTGTATATGATATTGCCTGGTTTTATTATTTTATTATGTTTATGATTCCGGTTGTCTCTCAATGGCTGACAACGCGAATACACGCATATTGTGAACAAAGAACTACCCATCATCAGTAGAAATAAAAACGCAAGCATAAACATTTATAAAATAAAATACTGTTTATAAATAAACGATTAAGGTCAAAGATAACAAGGTGTAATAAATTCCGTATTGGTATACTATATAAAAATTGTGAAATCATATAAAGAAAACATTCCTCGACAGTGGTTCTCAAACATTTGATTCATAGACCGCATGATGGCTTTTTGTTCTTGCAATACTTTTTGAGACAGGCATATAAATATGAGATCCTTTTTGCATTTACCGTACAATATTTTTTAATTATTTTTTTTTGTAAATAAAGTTTGTTTAATGCAATTATTTGAAGTTTGATACAATTAATCAGCTATATTCTTTATTTCCACACAATTGTTGTAAAACATAAGCGGTCTGCTATTCTTATGCTACCCGTGGTGCATCCGGGTTAGGGGTAGGGGGTATCTCGTCCCAGTCGAAAACTGGGACCTGGGACCAATTCGCCCTTTCTGCCGAATAACAAACAAGGCTCTGAGATCCGATTGCTGGCGGTATAACTATCACGATGTAATGCGTCGCTATATGCAAGAAGCCGGTGACGGGCAGCATCATCATCGGTGCGAGAGCTAGGCCCTGCGATCGCCAACCCGCATGCCCAGCGTGGCGATTATGGGTAAAGCCTCCAGATGTATTGTTTGCCCAAAATGGCGAACAACTGGAGTGGCCTATGTCCAGCAGTGGACTTGTGGACAATGATGACCTTGCTTAGTTATGAGTTAATTGTATGGTGATTGTCTTTCATGTAAAATCTTTTGTATCAGCCTTCAGTCAGTATTCTTAGCCCCCATAGATATATACAACGACCGACCCCTGGGGTCCAACTACCTACAACTAGTCTTTAGAACCACAGTACAACAACGTCAAATCGTGATCGAAGTCGGTTTCCATATATGGAGGTGCGTTCGCGCAGCCGACGGAAAGGCAAGGTATTTGAATAGCAAACAAGGCCGCTTATGTGATACGATCATAAAAATGGATCGTGATTTATTGTTTCTGTGTGTTTTTTTAGGGTTCCGTAGCCAATTGGCAAAACACCGCTTTTATCCTCAACTGTGACAACACACACAACACATACACTGTTGAAAATTGGTAAGTAAGGAATAAGAGTTTGTTCTGTGAACCGCATTTAGATTTTTAGGGGTTCCCCATACTTCAGTTTTTTTTTATCGATAGGTCTTTCAAAAATTATATTGAGAGACATCCAAAATGGTAGTATGCGTGTGTCCCTGTAACTTCTAAAATAAGAGAATGATACATGATAAATAGATTCCTTTTACGCAACAAATGGAACACTAACAGAAAACATTATTACAGACATATTGAAGAACAATATAAGCGGTCTTATCGCTGCCAGCGACCTCTTCCAAACATGATGTATATGTATGTATTATCATGCAAACTTAAACTAAAAATTGGTTGTAACAAGATCTAGTAATATTAGTATTTTTTCCTTATTTATTGCTACGGAACCCTTCATGGGTGAGTACGAATCGCACTTGGCCGCTTTATTTTTCCCTGAAAATGTCACACGATTGAGATTTCAAGTGTCGAGTTTCCGGCAGACAGTTCCTCGTTCGATTCCCAATCGGACTAATTTATGTAAATGTGTAAATGCTTTTTAAAACGCGTGTATTTTTATTCGTTGACTTTTACTTTGTAGATAAAGAATTAATTATAATGTTATATGTGTCTCAGTGGCAACTGGGTGATAAATAAATAATAACCGAAGACATGCCACGCGGAGCCACACATCGCCATCTAGCCCCAAACTAAGCCGAAGCTGGTACTATGGGTACTAGACAACTGATAAAGTTACCTAAATACTGTTTATTTGTAAATAAATACATATTATACATAGCAAACACCCATACCAATACAAACAGACGTGTTTCATGCACAAAAATATGTGTACTGTGCGGGTATCGAACCCGCGACCGGCAAACTTTGCCTTTTTTTGATATTAATTGAATTAATGGTAATATGGATGATGACAAGGTATGAAAATGAAGAAAATAATTAGTCCGTCTCTTAGATAATAAAAAAATATAAGACCCGTATTTTTTGTTTTGTAGAAATAACAAGAAAATACTTAGATATAGCGCATTAAAGTTACGGAGTGGGGGCTAACTACGTCACATGACGTTAGAGTACAAAATATACTCTAACGTGACGTCATGTGACATTTAAAATCAATGTATCTTCGTAAGTTTTTGAACAAGAGGCAAAATAAAAAATACGTATCCAATATTTTTCATTAATCTATCTGATGGACATTAAATTATTTTTTAGTCATCACCCCAATTCATACATGTACCCCTTGTATTAATTATCATCTACCTAAATATGGTCTATAAAATCTTTACGAACTTTTCCAGGGCGAACAGTGTAAATTACTTCCTAATAAAGTTATTATTTCATTCAAGTCTCAATTGTTAAAGAAAACCATGGACGGTTTACAGAGAATTGAACCCTACCCTAATTATTTAGTAATCAAGCAGAATTCTGTGTATTTCACTCACGGTTATCTTTATGAGTTTATTGTCGGCTAGCCTTGAATTTTATGGGCACCCTTATTTCCTTATTTGTGTTATTATTAATGCTAAAATGTCCTGGTCAATTTGTATATCCTTCTTTCGCGAAGGCAAGGAGCGAGGTCAATTTACAGTTGATAATCATAATTTAAACACTAGAAATAAGCACAAGCTTGCCGTTCCACGTCTGAGGCTGAGTAAGGTGAGTGGGTCGTTTGTAGGATTGGGTATCAAAATGTTCAACAGGTTACCGGAACATATTGTTGAACTGCCCATTCACAAATTCAAATCATACATGAAGTCCTTACTTATAAAAGGGGGCTATTATAGAGTAGAAGATTTCCTCAACGACAACATCTCTTGGACTGCTGCTTCGTAGTAAACTTTGCATTGTATAGACTCAACTTTTATTTTGCATTGTTTAACTTTAAAATATTAAAAAATGTTGTAATACCTAAACATGTAACAATTGGCGATTTAAAAAGAGTAACTACCGAGTTTCTTGCCGTTTCTTCTCGGTAGAAATCTATTTTCCGAACACGGCGGTAGCTTCTTTTAAATTGCTTTTATTCACATTCTTACTTTACTTTTTGTATTTCTACATTATTTTTTACTTGACGATTCATAAGTGCTTATTTTAAGTCTATGTGAATAAAGGTATTTTGACTTTGACTTTGACTTTGATTATTCGAATCTAAATGGTCTAAGACTCCGCTATCTTAACTTCTTAACTAATATTATAAAGCTGAAGAATTTGTTTGTTTGTTTGTTTGAACGCGCTAATCTCAGGAACTACTGGTCCGAATTGAAAAATTATTTTTGTGTTGAATAGACGGTTTATCGAGGAAGGCTTTAGGCTATATAACATCACGCTGGAACTATTAGGAGCGAAGAAATAATGGAAAATGTAAAAAAAAAACGGGGAAAAAATAACTATTCCACGTGGAAGAAGTCGCGAGCACAGCTAGTACAATATATACCTAAGCAAGTCATGTTCTCATGGACCAAATCCTGTGGTAGTTTAATTCCTTTTAATTTACTGTATCGACGACTTATAAGTAAGGGATGTAAGGGAGCGGCCTATCATCATTTCGCTCCAAGCCAACCTCACCAGCATAGGCTGGTACCATACTGCGCTGGCAACCGACTGGTGGCGGTATAACTGTCACCGGAAAATAGCAAGAATCGTAAGTTGATCAATTTCCTAGGTAGTTGATAAACTTTCGGAATATAACAAACTGTAGTTGAAATGTATTATTTAACGCAATGGATTTCAGTTAGTTGATCAATTTACGGTAGCCTGACAGTCATTTAATAATTTACGATTTTGACACAAGTAAAATCGTCCTCAAATGGGCCAATCGTTGCTCAATGTACTATTTAACGGTGCACTATTACCCGTAACTTAATACACTGTTCCGTGATTGGTTGCCGGGATAACGCCACGTGAGCCATTGAACCAATCAACGTTCACGTAAAATGATCAATTTACTAAAATACATACGTTAAATAATACATTTAAACTGCCGTTTATTATTTTCCGGAAGTTAATCAACTACCTAGGAGATTGATCAACTTACAATTCTTGCTATTTTCCGGTGACATAACCATCACAATTGACGGCGTAGCTAAATACCACAGACCGATGACGGGCAGCAGGGTCACCGTAGTGAGATGCGCCAACCCGCCTGTGGCGAACTACAGGAGAAGCCTATGTCCAGCTGTGGACGGTGATAGGCTGATGATGATGACTTATAAGAGCTTGTCTCAAACTTATATTAAGAAAAAAAAGAGATCTTTGATTGATTGATACAGACTAAGTTATAAGCAAAAGCTACTTCTTAATAAAACAACATATCACACGCATGCAGTTATTGCGATCGTGTGCACATTGAACTATAGTAATCACATAAATTTGCATGCGAACAGAGCCTGATTGGACTATTAAATTCAACTGAGTAATCTGTCGGACAATGCACACCAATCACCCGGTCTGGAACTTGTTCTTTCGACCGCACCATGTATAGAGTAGCTACCATGTGGTCGTGTATCATGGTGGTAGCGACCACTAGTCGAAAAGTATCTCGATTCGATAGGCAAAGATAGGTATTTATTTTTCTACCTTTGATAACTTTTTTTTTTCTTTTTATAATTATTGTGCCTGTCGACGTAACTTTTGAACCCCACGACCGCTTACCATCAGGTGGAGTGAGGTCATCCTGAAAGCTCTTATAAAAAAAAATCCAGATAAAAGCATAATTCCTATCACCTATACTCTGACATCTAGATCTTATTTCCCATTACTGTGTGAATATTCCCTGCGCATACAAGCCATTGTATTAGTATAGCGGTGTAGCCTTAATTGGCATGTCAAGGCTACATTAGATATTAATAGCATACATTGATACTAGATCAATGTATGCTGAACACATTTCAATGAGCACGTTTCTTTATATCGTGGGAATTCGCGTGTGTTCGTGTGGTTGAACATTTGCGGTTGGAGGGTAGACCGCAATGCTGTGAACGGTGGACGTCGCGTTAAGCTGGTGAAGGTTTTTTTTTTATATTAGGTACCTCGAAATAGTGGCTTACCTACGCCTGATGGAAAGCGAAAGAGAAGCCCAAGTCCCTGTGACAACGGGCAAGCAACTGGTCAGTTACCTGTCAGTTGCCACCGCCATTCCGGCCCTTTTTTTTTTTTTTTTTTTTTTTTTAATCCGGTGAAAATGCGTTTAGGCATGGCCGCCGCTCGGGGGAGCGGCGGCGTATGATGTGGGACTCATCCCGCCTCGGGGAAATGGAAATGAGGCGGGAAATACCCACTAAAAACACCGGACCCATCGTCGTGCGCCTATGGGGGCGGTGTCAAGGGGCCTGGGTTGACCCATACGACCATGACACCGCCAGCGCTGTCTGCCCTAAGCGGCAGACCCCACAAGCTCACCCCCCTAGGGGGGAGCGACGGATGCCATTCCGGCCCTATCCTAACCCCCCACGAGTCCGGAAACCCTACTCACCGGCTGAAACACGACCCGGAGGTCATTTGGCTGCGGTATTCTGTAGGGTGGAGGTCCTTCCCCGGACGGGCATGGCAGCTCAATTCGAGCGAAGATTCGCTATGCCCTACCTCTCTTAAAAATGATTGATGCGTTTCTTTGTAATGTAACATGCTTTGTGTGCATTCGATTGGTCATTGGTCCGCGGACTCTGTTATCGGTTTGTTGGCGAATGTAGGCAGTTAAATAGATATTCTTTAATGCAAACAAAAACAAAACTTAACATTTACAGGAAAGAGTATACAGATAAAGTAGGTCTATATATTCAAGGAGGTTATACCCATAATCGCCACGCTGGGCAGGCGATCGCAGATAGCTTCTCTCTCCGGTAACGCTGCTGCCCGTCATCGGTCTGTGGTATTTAGCTACACCTTCAATAATTATGATGGTTATACCGCCACCGGTCGGTTGCCAGTGCCTCGTTTGTTATTCGGCTGGATGCACCACGGGCAGGTGCGGTTGGCTTGGTCCCTTACATCCCTAACCTGTTATGTAGAGAGTAAAACGAACCCGCGTTCATCATACTACGTCCACAAATGTTTACATGAGTCACGTCACGACGCAATAAATCACTCCGTTTGCGGCCACCGGCCAGTGTTGACCTCACCACAAGTCTTGAACACTCTCCGTTTCCGCGTTTTTATTTTTCTAAACTGTGGTAATTTACTAGAAAATGATTGGCGGATTATTATTTATTGAGAGCAATATGAGGTTATTACCTTCGTTTTAATCAAGGTTTAGTTTATCTACCACGACAAGTGAAGTAAAAGTGTGTTGCATTGGATGTAGTTAAGTAAGTAACAGACAATAGTGACTGCATCGTTGATCAGGTGCTATCTGTTAACCGACAGGTCATTTGAACGAATCCCGGGGCCAAAAATTGTTTCTGGATTTTTTTTTTATAGTGGCTCGGCATAATGCCTTCCCTTCGCCTGATGGACAGCGAAAGAGAAGCCCAAGTCGCTGTGACAACGGGCAAGTAGCTGGTCAGTCACCTGTCAGTTGCCACCGCCATGCTGGCCCAACCCCAACCCCCCACGAGCTCCGGAAACCCTACTCACCGGCACACACGACACGGAAGTCATTTGGCTGCGGTATGCTATAGGCGGTTAAATACACTTTAACTCCGAAAAGATGCACACAAAAAATCGACACAAGAAAAGAAATCCATTTAAAACTGTTTCACAAACTATAAAGCAGATAATAAAGAAAAACTAAGCCAAGTTTCTTTGAAGAAAACTTAAAATAATAAGGATGCGAGTTGCGAAAGTCTCATCATGAATAACTGCACCGCACGTATGAAACTGCGAGGACTCGGATGCATTTTTCATTCTTGCTTGGAAAGTTTGCCTCGCAACTGAAACTATTAATAAAAAGTGTTCAACACATATCATTATAATGTTCTGTTTGTGCTGTAACTGCAAATATTCGCATAGTGCTAAGCACTTGGCTTACTTGGCAAGTTACCCAAATCTGGCGATAATTATGAGATCTTCTTTTTCTTTCTTCTTTTTCAACCTGTACTGTCCCACTGCTGGGCAAAGGTCTCCCCCAAATCTTTCCAAAGTTCTCTATCTAAAGCTAGAGCCTGCCAATCGTCTGATTGATGGGCCAAATAGTCACACCATCTTTTCCGGGCCCCCCCTTTTCGGCGGTAGCTTCTGGCACCCATTGCCTGAGATCAATATATCTAAATGCATTTGACACATAAGAGATAATTGTTTGGGGAAAATTTACAGATGCGTCTAGGACTATTTTTAGATCATCAACAGCTTTCCGCAGTCCACTGCTGGACATAAGCCTTTCCAATATTTCGCCACTTTGATCGATCTTGGGCTTATGTTTAGATAGATAGACTTTATTATTGCATACAATGTAACTGCCTGCAGCGGAGTTTCTTCACCGCACCACACGTAACCGACTGAAATTCCATCCACATCATCTCGATGGCTGGAGATCCTCGACTGTACGTTTTATGAGGAACTTCTTGCCTCGCGCCTCGGTTTTGTGGAACCAACTTCCTGCGGCAGTCTTTCCGAACAGCTACGACTTGGGAACCTTCAAGAAACGAGCGTATTCATATTTAAAAGGCCGGCAGCGACCCTAAACTCGGCTAGAGCTGCGGGTGTCCATGGGCGGTGTCGACTGCTTACCATCAGGCATCACACTTGCTCGTCTGCCGCCTCTCGCATAAAAAAAAAAAAAAAAAAAAAGTTTTTCGGCGGCTTTTAGAGAGTGGCCTAAAAGACAGATTAAAAGCAAAACGTTACACGTTAATAGGTAATGTCATACTTTATTTAAAAGCCAGGTGTCTATTTATCCTATATCGACACGAAGAACTATAGTAAATAAATATATAGATGGACTAGCTTTTGCCCGCGACTTCGTCCGCGTGTTTAAATTTATACATACAAAAGTTTTTTCCCGCTAACTCCCGTTCCCGTGGGAATTTCTCAAAATACAGCCATAACTAAACTTTATATTTACTAAGGTACCTGCATGCCAAATTTCAAGCGTCTAACTTAAGCGGTTTAGATTTTTCATACAAAAGGATTTTCCCGCTAATTCCCGTTCCCGTGGGAATTTCGGGAATTCCTTTCTTAGTGCACCCCTACGGTACCTAAGCTACGTCCCTTCCAAATTTCAAGTGCCTACGTTTAGCCGTTTGGGCTGTGCGTTGATATGTCAGTCAGTCAGTCAGTCAGTCAGTTTCTCCTTTTATATATATAGATTTGAATACCGATAACATTCAAGTTTCTCTACGATTTCTATCTTGGCCTGATTTGAAGACCCACAATCGTCTACGGCGTCTGAGATGATGGACCCCACCCGTTGAGATGGTGGTTGCCTTTCCCGTATCCAGTACCGAACCATAAGCTGCCATGTCCACATAATATTAAAATGTAATGAAGTTAAAAGGTAATAAAGTCTTAACATTTCTATCAAACTCGTAAGCATGCCTCGATCGAGCTATACACTTCCCGACCTATCAAGTTTACTGACATTCTAAGCTATGCGATAAATTGCACATTAAACTCTACAATGTTCTGTTGACTTTGCGGTTCAATATCAGGCTTAATGAATTTTATCGTTTTTAAGCGTAAAGTTTTATTTCCTGATAGTTTTGCTGCAAATGTCACCGTCAACTGTATCATTTCCTTATATTTTTGATGTAAAGTAGTATCTTGGCTCTTATTTATTCGTTCTACACTTTATAGTTTGGGTATCAAGGACGTGACTATATTAGCCAAAGTCAAAATAATCTTTATTTATTCGTATAAGTTAAAAAAAACTTTCATATCGTTAAAACTACAAACTACCACCGGTTCAGAATGCAGCATTCTACCGAGAAGAATCCGGCAAGAAACTAAAAGTATTAATACTTATATCATTAAAACTAGGTTAATTGTAAGTTATCAAAACCCAATTCAGCCATTTACATGACATATGCTTGCACTTAATGTTAAATTACATAAATATTGAGGTAATTGCCAATGTTCAATTCATTATCTTGTCTCACAGCATAGAGCAATCCAGAACACGTTTAGCTCAATGGGTATCAGTTCTACGGCTGATGTGACCGGCTGGTGGGCTCACTACCACTTCAGTCTCTGTAAACGTAGTAGGACGCTCTCAGGCCAGGTTGAGTGACGACTTGCGCAGGACGGCTGGCAAGTGCTGGATGCGAGAAGCCCAGGATCGATCTAAGTGGCGAACATTGGGCGAGGCCTGTGTCCAGCAGTGGACTGATACAGGCTGCTGATGATGATGATAATGATGACAGCAATCCACATGGCTGAGAAGAATACATAACCATATTTCGTCATCATGAACCTTTCATTACTTTTGAAACGTCTTTGTCATTCACCTCTGCGGTCTTATCTTCAATATTAATTCAAATTAATAATGTTTT
Source organism: Conogethes punctiferalis (assembly GCA_031163375.1). Lineage (NCBI taxonomy): Eukaryota > Metazoa > Arthropoda > Insecta > Lepidoptera > Crambidae > Conogethes > Conogethes punctiferalis. The sequence goes on from CM062099.1 coordinate 6,134,561, forward strand.
ATGTATATGACATGTAAAACATAATGCAATCTTAATTATCAAGAATATGTCATATGAATTAAGAACCCGTTAAACATTCCACGTTAAACTGTCTATCCAAAAATGGGCAAATCTATTTAGGACTGCCCTCGGAGCGAATAATTCTTTAATTAAACTACACGGTAGCATAATAATGGACCTATAAAACAACTCTCAACGAACAGCTGTGTCTAGAGTAAAACATAAAGACACTTACATCTGCTATACCATTAACGGCCATACACGGATGGCATTTCACAAAAGTGCCGCTTTTTATTTATATTTATTCAGATAATGTTTTGTAAATCGGCCTTGACTAAGCTTGCGAAATGACGCCCCCGCGGGAAAACTTTTGTACATCCTTGTCGCACACGTGTGAGCTTTTGGTGTGCGAGCGAGAGCGAAGATGTTGATGCGTGAGCGCAGGCAGCCAGTGCGTCTCCGGTCAGTCTCGGGCCGGAGCGCTGTCGGCGCGGTGCGCTCGACGAAACGCGATTCGATAATTTCAAAATAACGATCGCACGTTCCGAAAGTATAAAACGAACTCGAAGTTTATCGAAGTGATTGTGGTTGTTGAAACGAATCGTCAAGTGGGTTTTTGAAAAAAAAAATATTTCTTTTCTTTATTTATTTTTTAAGTTTTTAGCTCAGTTAAGTTCCTCTGCAGGCTAGGTTTCCTTATTAGTCACTTGTTTTTTACGGTCACATCGCCTTCCTGTTAAAATATATACTCATCTAACGATCCGAATGCCGAGGTTTGTTTATGTTTTTTGCTCATTTTGCAAATTCTTCCTTTAGTATAATTACCTAGTGACATTGATCCATCTGTTGTATTAGTAACGTAAAATTTTTAGTTATTCATTTTAATTTGATTAACTTCAAGCAGTTTACTTACTCCTTCCTTTTAAGCAATAAATTGAATGACAAATTGTCTTTAACACTAACTGCTAAGCTTGTGAAATTTTGATCCACATTTGCGGATATTCCAAATTGACTTACATTAAGGAAAGTTTCTTTTACAAAAATAACCTCTACTAAAAGAACGGGTCTCTTCATGTCTCCGTGTTTACTTTCGTCGGAAATAGATGACATTTTAACTGCACCCATTAGAGACATCTCTGTTCCAGCGCACACTTTTATACGGAGCGTGTTTATTTTAAACGCGAACGAAATAAGTCATAAAACACACTAATAGCAAAACTGGGATTAAAAAGTTTATTACTAGCTGCATCCGAATGAATATCGTCTTTATGCTATCGTTTGAAAAATTAAGCTGAGAACCACAAAATCCAGCCAAAAAATTTAAAGAACCACATATGTACTTGCCTTTAAACTTAGACTTAAACAAGATGATGTATGTAGATACCAGAGAAATTCCCACTATATTCCATCTACACAATAAACACAATGCAAAATTGGTTTTAGATTCAAACGACATTTCTAAGTGAATGTGACAGGTCTGAATTGAGCAGATGATTTGATTTTTGCTATCTCTTTGACTTCATGATCATTGTTTATGATCTAGATCGTGGAATATGTGTGTGATTTTGACCTTTATTGTTGAAAGCGTAATAGAATCATCGACTCTTTACCTTAGTAGCAATACGTCATAGGTCACTGAATCGTTTATTGCTAATGCCTTGACTCGATCGGTTGTTTTCGCAAGGATAAATTCCTTGTTGAACTACTCATAAATCGCTTGACCAACATCTGCATCAAACCATTAGAGAATTTCAGTTATTTGCATGCAACATCTAGCCTTACAAGCTTGACATTGTAAAAAGCAGCATAATTTCAAAATCCAATTAAGAATACTTCAAAGCCAATTCATCAAACATAAATTGGCTAAAAACCGTTTATCAAATTCATCGTAATAACATTTCCAAGTCTATTGACATGTTAATTATTCAAACGTGCTAATGTAACACAATTAATTAATCTTCCTGTCTGAGCCCTTTTTAGATTCATATTAATTTTGCCGGTACGCAATCGACCATCACGGCATACCATATTTCACCACATAATTGAACTGTGGGGCCTATACGATTATCGGAGTCCGATTCAATACTGTCATCGTTCAAAATATTCAGCAATTTGCATAACCTTTGTTGGCATCCTTTCTAGTGTTACACAAAGCCTACACGAAGTGCCATAGGCATCAAATGTCTGTATGTTTGATGTCTTTGTAAGAAATGTTTTGGCTGCTTTCGTGACTTTCTTTTAACTTTCTCTTATAACTGAAGGCTTTATTGTGGTGTTTACATTCGTTTTCTATTGCTTAAGCATTTTTACTTTTTACAGTATTATTACAATATCTTCTCGAGTCTATCGTGTTTAGTTATTTAGTCGTCTTCCATATGTTTTGTAAAATAAATGATTGATACTTAGCCTATTTGAAATATTTTATTCAGTTATCTACTCGTAAATGTGTTAGTTCTTTGATAAATTATTTTACCTTAATTTATTAAATTCGTATGTAGTTAATGAAGAATCTCTAAACACGTGGCGAAAATGTGGATTTAGTACGAGAAAACAAAAAAAAACTAAATACATAAATGCTTTAAATAAAGTAGAAAAATAATATTTGAAACTTGTATTCTTTCTTACACTACAATTACGCGGGCTCGCGTTTGTTCAGTGGGTGTTATTGCTTTTATCTATTTCCTATTAAACTAACTTTGATTTCTGCTATAATTAGAATATAACATACTTATTAATAATTATGTCGCTGCTTACTGATAGATTGAGATATCGTAATTAGTAAACAATAATTTAGAGACGACAGAATATTTGTGTTGCATGAATCTTGTAGGCCCATAGCCCTTTCAACAAGTCCAAATTGTTTAACTATTATGCGAACTATGTTTTGAGATCTCTTGCGATCTTAACAAGTTCATGTGTATCTACTACACTTTCATTTATATCACATGTTCCCTTCCCTCCAATAGCATCAACATTCACAAATTCAACCTGTTCTCCCAGTCTATTTTAAACTGAAGGGTTACTAGACAAAATATCGTTGGCAAAGTCGTTTTTACTCATATTTATGCGCGTACGCACGACAGTGGCGCCGTGTTGTTAAACAAATCGATTCGTGCCACTTTCGGAACTGACTCACGCTGAGTCTAGAGTTAAACTTAGCTAACTGTCTGAATGACTAGTTTAGTATCGTGTTACAGACTTAGAGTTCAGTCTGCTGGATAGATTCCTTGCTTTATTGAATCCACTGTATGAGAAATAGCGTGGGAACGAATGAGCGTGTAACCCGATGCTTCAATCTGTAATTTATTGTTTAATACATTCAATTGAAACACATTCTGAACTATACTCCAATTTTTTAGCGTTATGAGTCGATTAAACAAAAAGCAATGGCAAGAAACCTTTTTCTACACAAACTCAACAAATTACGATAAAAGAGCTATTTTAGGTTGTCAAACTATAATAGTAATTATTCTCTTACATGTTTGCAAATTCTACTTCATTAGGTCTTTTATGGTGCACACTTCAAGGTAATATTTAGTTTATCACCTACCTTAAAAACAAAGTATACAATACCCTCAAATTGATATTTATTCAGGCCTTACTAAGCATATCTTCGACAAGATATACCATCTCAAAACGAAACAGACGTGAGTAAACATGATTCTTCGGATCTTCAAAAATAACACCAACCTTGTAAATAATAAAATACATTGTAAATAATTACGTGTTTATGTCAACCTTATTGAAAATTATTGTAAAAGTGCATAATTATATTAAGTGCAGTTATTGTTACCTCGTATTCTTGGAAGAGAATCAAGTTTCTGATAAATATGCACTTGTTGTCACCACCGACCGTTGCATATCAATTGACAATCGTCTTCTGACGGAAACGTTGCTCCCTTAAATTGTGCCAAAGTGCCCAAGCTTTTCTCTTCCGCGTCCAGTCGACCCTAATAACTGTCTTCACACAACCATACCCGCTCGTAAACACACACATTATAAATGCAAAATTATATATTCCTCACCTTATGTCGGTAATTTTTATACTAAAAACAACAGCAGTCAATTTTTATTTGAATTGTCTTTAAAATTTTACAACCGTGATAATTTTATAGACATGACAGTCGATCACCTTGATGGCGGAAAGTATGAAATAATTGCAGTCAATGTACGTGGTGCCATGTTCGTCTGTCGTTTTGTGCGATAATTTATTAAATGTATTAATAAAAAGAACCAGGTGTCGGGTGAATCATGCGACTAGGCTTCCTCTCGATATATTTTTATCTCCTTTCTTTATGTCTTGTTTTTAACTTTTACAATCGATATCAATATGTTTTCTGTAATTCTTTTATAGTTCTGACCATCATTAAGTCATTATTTATTGGAATACTTTCTCTTATCTATTTAAAGGTATCTTGTAGCGATTTCAATCAGCGAGCAAAAATACGCCAAGCCCTACCTTTCCAACACATGCCTCTCTAACGTCTGCCACCAAAAGCTATAAAAACATAACTTATATATGTCACCGGAAAATAGCAAAAATCGTAAGTTGATCAATTTCCTAGGTAGTTGATTAACTTCCGGAAAATAATAAACGGCAATTGAAATGTATTATTTAACGTATGTATTTTAGTAAATTGATCATTTTACGGGGTTTTGCCGTAAAATCATCCGACTAAGGTGGGGTGAACGTTGATTGGTTCAATGGCTCACGTGGCGTTATCCCGGCAACCAATCAGGAAATAGTGTATTAAGTTACGGGTAATAGTGCACCGTTAAATAGTACATTGAGCAACGATTGGCCCATTTGAGGACGATTTTACTTGTGTCAAAATCGTAAATTATTAAATTACTGTCAGGCTACCGTAAATTGATCAACTAACTGAAATCCATTGCGTTAAATAATACATTTCAACTACCGTTTGTTATTTTCCGAAAGTTAATCAACTACCTAGGAAATTGATCAACTTACGATTCTTGCTATTTTCCGGTGACATATACATTAACTTGTTCTAAGTGATAAAGTTCATATCTAAGATACGTGTGCGTTTTAATATAGAGCTCCCTGTTTCGCAAAGTTATTAAGGTGGTATAAATAGCTACACAGAACAGCTTATTCCACACAGGGATTAGGGCTTCGCTTGTGATGTTCAAAAGTGAACGATGCTTTTGATCCTGAGCTCGTAGGATTAACTATGACATGAATGCATGCTTGAGTTTGAGCAATATTATGCGTACTTATTAACTGTAGTGAGACCTGAAAAAATTATGAGAATGAAAAGTAATTTACAACAGTGAGATTTAAACTGCTTGCCAAAAGCGAAAACAATATATTATATTCTGTTCATAATTCTTGTATTCTTCCCCTACCTAAAGGTTGTCTGAAAGAGATCGCTTGCTAACGATAAGACCACATACATTGTACCGTAAAATGTCTGTAGTATCTTTTCCGAAAATCTCGGTTTATTCCCAGATTTTTTTAATAGTCGCCGTTTTTCCGGCGTGCTATGAATTTGTCTCCGTCATTAATATTTCATCAGAAGAAATGATTGTAGATCAGAGCGTATTCTTAAATATTTGTCTATTATGTTTTTGTTTATTGCTTACAAAAAAACTAACTAACAAAACTGAGTCTTGGCCTCCAAAATATGAACCACCTGGTTCTTACTTTGGAGGCCAAGCCTAGTAGTTTGGAACCATATAGTACTGTTCTAGGCAACTTTCTGCCAGCGATACAAAAATTCGCAGTTCAATCAACCTGATTTGCAACCCAATAAGCGAAATAAACATGCAAAATACAAGTCCTTAGCTAAGCTATAATAATCACAGTCTGCACTAAAATTGCATCAACGAGCGTCTTAGCTCCAACATTACCATCGAATACAATCTCCTTGATTACTTTTATTACAAACTAGTTGTAGTATACGGACTGTATACCGTACATTCTAGTCCGGTTGAGTCATATTCCGACATTGACACCTTTGCTACACTTCGTTCATTGAGCCCTGCGTTGGGTTCAAACTTGCTAATCGATGCAAGGTTGCTATTGCAATATTGACTGTAATTTATTAAAAGATGCTTGCTAATTATTCGTCTTTAGATAGTTTCTACGTTAGTTACTATTTGCATGCCGGGTCATTTGATATGCTTCAAAGCGTTTTCAACGAAAGCTACGCCTCAGAAGTTACGCTTAATCATTGGTGCTATTGTATGTCAATTACCATGTAATACGTTCTTTTGTTCTGCTATTTCCAAGAAAAGTGTGTTTTTATCTCCTCTGACAAATTATCGTTTATAGGCATAATAAACCGGACTAAGCTATCTTCGAGCGCAAAAGCGCCTGATTTACCGATTCACAAGATGTTATTCTTTAGATAATGAACAACAGAAATTAATTTGAAACTACAAAATTTAAATTCATCAATAATAAATCAACAACATTACTCTTCTTATTTCTTATATGCATTCTCTAGTTCTATACAGCGGGAGACAGATCAAGCGCAGGAACAAGGGCTAAACGTTCTATACGATGTACTGACGTGTATCACACAGCCTACAACACTGGTGATCTTGTAAATAAGCTAGTTACCGAAAAAGTGTAGGATTGAGTTGAAATTCCTTATACTAGGTTTGCTTTATGCAACCAGGAAAGAAAGAGGGAAGATCAAGAAACGAGCAGCAGCGTTTACTTGGGTACAAATAAAACCTGCTGCGGTCACCAACCCACCTGCCAAGCGTAAGGCAAATGACATTTGTCATTAGGAGAGACCTATGTAGTGGACGTTTGCAGGCTGATAATAATTAAGTGAAACAAGAGTGTACCATCCTAGACAATGTTGTTTACTAAGGAACTAATAACAAAAGCTCGAGTGGAGATTGTAAACGTGATGCAGATAAAACCGATCGCAATGAGCACATTCCCTCGTCAAGTGGCGTCGCGTCGGGTTTAACGGCACTGTTTTACGGAATTACGAGACGATTAGTACTATAGTAGTATAGTGGCACGCGTCTGGGCAATTTGAATGCAATTGATACTGCGTATACGCATTTCTCTGAAAAGTTCTAGTTAGCTGAATCATCATCATCACCATCATTTCAGCCACTGCTTTGTAAATATTCTCTTTCCTATGCCTATTCTGTCACTAACTGAATACATAACAAAAATAGTGTTATACAGTAATATTAGGCTGCAGTAAGATAACCCCAAAAAGGAAGGCAAGATGTCCCCACAATGTTGTGTCGAATCAGACTCTGAAACTGTCAGATTGTGACAGCTCGCATGATGTCGTAGGCAACGTCTATGGGCTGAAGTGATCGCGTACCATTAGAAGACCTTCAGGCCCGTTTCCCGTCTATCATACAAATATGTATTTGGTTAAATCCGTTTTTATGTAGACGTAGTATAAGACGCCTTGTGCAACCCGTGAGCTGACCGTAGAAGAACTGCTAGCATTGGCTGGGTGTGGGAAGCCCGGGAGATAGAAATGTAACACGAATTAATTAAAGGAGGCCTACGTCCAGCAATGGATTGGCCAAAGCCGATTGATTGAGCAAACCAATGTCCCGGGTAAGTGAACTTTACCCATGTACAGAAAACGTCCTTCAAAACAAACTAGGTTGCAAGACTGGTCCACATTTCGAGCGGCATAATTCACACGAAATTTCATTATGAATTAACACTTGAAAAACTGGTCCTAGTTTGTCTCCCTGCGTAATTATCAACGAAAAAATGCGTAATCAGTGCGTAGTTTGCGTCGATGTGCGCTAACGAGGTGCAATCAGCGGACAATTATTGAGTTCCTGAATGTAAAGGTGAGAGGTTGGTGGGCGAAAGTGGTGTTTCGTATGTTGATCTGTTTCGTATAGGTTTGCGCGAAATTAAATTCGTTCTCTTGACGATCAGTTCGGATCTGTGGTAGAGAACATTTGTGTGCATGAACATGTTTGTTTGTATGGATCTGGGTGTTTGCTATATACTCGCATCTGAGTAAGTTTATCAGTAGTATAGTACGCATAGTACAAGCTTAGCCTTAATTTGGGACTAGAATGAAAATAGAAAATGTAGAAAATTCCATTTTGAATTTTAATTCTTACATTGAGGGAATGTTTTTAATCGTCTTTGCGTTGGGTCAGCATGATCAAAATAGTAAAGATATCGAATCAAGGCTGTAAAAAAGCATCATTTCAAAATATACATATAATGTGAGATGTATGAATCCTATTGATATCCCTGCCAACAACTCTGTCCGACGGATAACTAATGGTTGGTTACTTCTTAAATAGTCTTTCTGTTAACAGACAGACATTCTTCCCGGAACCCAGGCCCGTGCGATGATGCCAAAGTAAATTCACCGAGTTAATCGGTTCGGAAAGAGAGTCAAATTACATGTTTTTACGTGTTTCCCCGTAGAACACTTCGGTTACAGAATCGAATTCGGTATGTTTTTTGTAAAATGTTGAAATAAATAAATAGTTCAGATATGCTGGTTACCATTGACAAAAAGTAACATACAACTATTAAAACACGTGAAATTTATTTCATCAAAATAGTACCTTGCCGTAATTTCAGACCATTACAATAATGAGGTGTAATTAATTGGCCACAATCAACGAGCTCGAAATAATCATTAGCAAACTTTTTGCACCTCCCCACAGTTGGTAATGTGAAACATATTTTGTCATCATTCATCAAAGTGACAGCCGGAAAATATACAGAGTTATTAAAAAATTATTATCAAGTAGGTACAAACCTCCTCTCCGGACTTCCATAGAGTTGTTGATGCGGCGTTTCTAGTCCAGGTCGGCCCTGCTGTCTTTCTGATGCCGTTTGCCCATCTAGCTGCTGGTCTGTTGGCTGGTTGTCTTCCTTCTCGGGGGTCTGTGCAGAACCCGCCTGTTATCGTCTCTGCGGCAGATGTGTTCGGTCCGTTGCCATTTGAGCGTTGCTATTCGTTCACCTATGTCCGTGACCTTAGCGCTTTGTCGTATGTGTTCATTCCGGACTCTATCCCACAGAGAGATACCTAACATGTGCCGTTTCGTCCCTACCTTTATCCAGATTACATGACTGGTTTCACAATGTGGTTGTGGGTGTAAAGATCCAAAAAGAGGCTGTTATTATTATATTCAACGATGTTTTTATATAATACAATGAACAGGTGTGTTTCCAAATCTATCAGGTGACAATGTGGCCCAGAATATAAAATGCCTGTTTAGCAATGGAAAAAGGTGAATTCCGAAGCTAAGATTCCATGCATTATTATCAATGATAGGTGGAATTGCGATCGGTTTTTTATTGCGAGATACATTTCTTTTTTTTTTGTAAATAAATACATATTATACAAAGTAACCACCCAGACCAATACAAGCATATGTTCACAGTGTTTGTACTGTGCGGGAATCGAGCCCACGATCCTTGGTTAAGAAGGCAGAGGTCCAAATGAGCCATCGAGCCAGTCAGATCCCGCAGAATGGTCTAGTAGACAACAAAAAGAAAAAGATCCTTTACTTGTCATTAAGTACTTTAAATTTCAACGTAATTTAGTACATCCCTTGTGCGTGTTACAAACTAGTAGGCGACGTACGCCAGTACAAAGTTTTCATGTCCAATCAGCTAAATTGCGCCCGTCTGTCCGTCCGTCTTAATAGCATGATTAGGGCGTTTCGTGTCGCCGCTCCGTGACCATTAAATAGATTGCCGCCTGTTGAGAACTGTGTTCGTACAGCATTGTGTTAAAGATAACCTGGTGAAGTAACAAGTTGTTGTATTTAGGCTTAAAACCTCTAAGCCTTTATAGGGTTTCGTAGCTAAATGGCAAAAACAGGACCCTTATAGAATCGTCATGTCTGTCTGTCCGTCCGTATATCACAGCCAGTTTATTCCGAAACTGTAAGAGATATTGAAATTTGGTGCGTAGATGTATTCTATGAACCACATTAAGAATTTAAGATAAAATCATAAAAAAGTCCTAAATCTTTGTGGTTGCCCATACATAGAACTGAAACTCAATTTTTTTTCATCAAACCTGTACGTGTGTATCTATGGATAGGTTTTTAACATCATTTTTTGGTTAGTGGAGTTTTCCAATGGTGAAAGAATTTTCGAAATAGGCTCAGTCCTTTTCTCAGTCTAGTCTATTAACATGTTCATTTCACTTTCGGAATACACCTTGATAATTTATAAACATTCAATCGGTAGTTTATTACCTTCCGCACAATACCTACTCACACAACAATAAATAACTTAATTAAGCTCAATATGCAAGCTATTAAGGCGCCATGTATCTTAATTTACTTCTAGCTATAAATCAATGCGAATTAATTTATTGATAATTCGTTTCGCGCCCATAAAATATGAATAAAATATAAATCTTTGTCGCTGTCAATTATATTTTTTTCCGGCGTGGTGTAGCAAAGGAATTAACGAAATTCCCTGTACAGCCTGAGTCATCGGTTTTCGAGCGTTCGTTTGGCGTAATGCCATCGGCGAGGTGAATGGGATGTCCGCTGTGTATAGCCGCATTGAGATTAGCATTCGCTTTTTAAATCAATGGATTAAAGTCTACTTTTGAATGAAACAGACATTGTTTTTTTCGAAACAATAAATAATACTCTTTAGTGTGTTATACAATACACGTAAATAGAGTAATCGAGGATCAAGAAGACACTGTCTTTTATGGGAATAAAAGAGTTAAGGGGACAGTGTCCACCGTTTTTTTTTGTGCTTAGAAGGCAATTCACGGCTTGTGCTGATGCCAGTTGCGAGAAAAGTTTGGGAAAAATGTTGTAAGGAAAAAAATTGGAATGGACGAATGAAACGGAATTTTGATAGGATCAAAGGAGTTATGAAATCGTGAGGAGTTTTATGAAATTAGGTGAGGATTTATTATGACATGGTGATGATACAATAGACAGATTACAATTTAATATAATTTTTTAGAATGAATTCAGATATAAATATCAGTCCACTTAGTTGTAAGTAGGAAAGCCTCGTTGATAACAAGTGACGCGCGACACCAAAAGACCAAAAAGGTCTGAGGGATAACTAGATGTGGAGGTTGAATATTGGACTTTCTGTAAAGAAATTACTAAGGAATTTAGATGATGGCGGTAACTGTCCGCGGGTACAGTTTCGTATTCAATATCGTATCTACAGTGATAGCACTGTCTGATATTATTAATGAAACAAATCCAATACTGCTAATGAGTGTATTGTAAACAAACGGAGGGAAGTGAGGGCAGCCTAGTACAGTGCTGGCGGAGCGCCAGACAGCTTATGAGTCAAGCGACAGGGAATGCCGAGTGGTTTGTTGGTCGAAAGCTTTGTTGAGACTTGGGGACAATAAAAAAATCTACTCGTTAGATATGGGGAAGTGTATAAATAACTTTTTGTATCGTTATCTTATCTCAGAAACGGTGGCTCTTAGGAAAAAAAGGATTTGATACGTTTTATAAATAATTTTATGATCTACAATTTTTGCCTAGAAAACTTTTGCTGAAAAATTAACGTTTTATTTTTCCATACACGGGAATGATGAGGAACTTTTAAATATTATTTATACTTTTATGATTATATTTTGAACAATTTTACTGATTTTTAGCTTGACCGGATTGACCGGACTATATTTTCTTCAAAACCTCGTTTTTCCTTTTGAATTGGCTACCAAGGCCTGTAGAGAAATAAAGTATACACAGCCTCGGTTAAACAATATTTGGCATGTTTAAAAGTATTTTCGATGTATAGTAGCGTGTGTACAAAGTCAAACAATGGACCGACTTGGACGGACGTAAATAGATACGATTGCACAATGCCACGGATTGAGAGCGACCATCTGGTAGTAGACTAGGGGTCTTTACCTATATACCTACACCAGGGCCCTAGGTACGGGACACCTGGGTTATGCGTGACTCACTCCTAAAACGGAGAATACCCACTAAACCTGACGGTGGTCGGCTGCGCCAGCGTCTCTCAAACATTGTTCTGCCATATCTAACTAGAGCCTTGCCACCTGAACCTGAAGGGTTCCCACCTGGGACAAACATTCATGTGATGAACATTTTGTGTTTGTTCCGTGTCTGGGTGTTTGTATTTCTATTTAAGTATACAGGGTGGTCGGAAGATTAATGTCAATAAAACATAAAGGTCTCGTGAGGGTATCCGTATCATGTTCCGCGTTCATAGTTTCAAAATTATGATTTTATTCCTATACTTTGAGAATAAAAAGTTGTCATAACTTTAGAAAAGTTTTTTGATTTTACCCAATCAATCCCGGGAATCCAACGTTTTGAGGTTCGATTTCTCCACAATAAACAATTGAGGACATCAGACGGGATCAGTGGCCCGGCGTCAAATAAAATAAGCACTAATTACTAACTAGGACACTGTTTAACCAGAGGATATTCTATATTAAGAGCAGAATAACATTTAATTAACTCAACTTCCGTGAACGTCAGTTCTACCGTTATTTAGTGGGTATTACCACCATGCGCGAACTTGACGGTAATGCCTCCCTAATGGGTAGTGAAACCCGGCAGAGAGCTGCTGAGAATTTCTCTAACACTGTACAAGATATAGCATACCTACTTATATAGCCTGTTTGGAATAACGAGACTTTTAGTGGGAAACTAAGCCGATGAGCCGATGAGAACTAAGATGCACCATGGGTAGGCTTGGAGCGGAAAGATTGGTCGCTCCTTTACATCTCTCTTCATAAATAAAATTATATCAGACAGGCTCGGTGGCTCATTTGGTAGTGACCTCTGCCCTCTGAGCCAAGGGTCGTGGGTTCGATTCCCGCACAGTACAAACATTCTGTGTTCATGAACATGTCTGTTTGTATTGGTCTGGGTGTTTTCTATGTATAATAATTATGTATTTATTTACAAAAAAAAATGTATTTAAGTAAGTTTATCAGTTGTCTAGCACCCATAGTACAAGCTTCGGCTTAGTTTAGGGCTAGGTGGCGCTGTGTGGCCCAGCGTGGCATGTCTTGGGTTATTTATTATTTTTATTATTACATTATAATATCCCTTGCGCACTTGTCACTCCCTAAAAAAATAATTAGTCCGTTATTTGTTTATTTGTAAATTAGACCAACAATGACATAGCCCGTTCAAATTACGCGTGACGTCAGAGAGTGGGAGCTTTTTCGCCACTGAGTGACGTCAAAGACCCCCACTCCTACATTTTGATACCTTGTATCTTTGTTGTTTTTTGTTTAAATGAAAAAAAGGCGTATTTTTCCTTTTTTTCCAATATAGAAGAGAATTTTATAATAGAAGATTTTATAATAGAAGAGAGGTAGGGCATAGCGAATCTTCGCTCAAATTGAGCCGCCCGTCCGGGGAAGGACCTCCACCCTATAGAATACCGCAGTCAAATGACCTCTGGGTCGTGTTTCTGCCGGTGAGTAGGGTTTCCGGAGCTCGTGGGGGGTTAGGGTTGGGCCGGCATGGCGGTGGCAACTGACAAGTAACTGACCAGTTACTTGCCCGTTGTCACAGCGACTTGGGCTTCTCTTTCGCTTTCCATCAGGCGTAGGGAAGCCATTATGTCGAGCCACTATAAAAAAAAAAAAAAAAAAAAAAAAATATATATATATATATTTTTAAAATCTAAAATACGGACTAAATGTAATGTAATTATTTTGACCATGGAAACATCCCTATTAGCTGATGATCACATCTACTAGTATGATGAAAAATAGTTAAAACTTCTCACCGAACCTTGTTCTCTCCGCATGTCTCCGTCCTTTGCACTTCCTACAACAACTGTTTTGTCCTCAGCATATAATTAAGCTCTTTTTTCCCATGATTGTTGTACAAACATGTTTTTCTATAACAGCACGTGTTTCAGGAAGCATTAACCGCAATCTGTGGAAACACCGGCAGATTTTCCTCGTCCCATTAGGGTTGCCAGAAATTGCGTTTTACAATTTCAACTTGCAATTAGGGAATATGCATGACTTTTTTATGGATTTATTGATATCTTTTATCGCAGAGATACAAAAATAGCGAAGATTATTTAAAATATGTTGTCTGAGTTAAACAGCTCAAAAGTTATAGACAGAGAGATAAAAAGTTATTAGATTGCTTGCTTATTACATTGTTAATTGTTGGTGTATAGCCAGAATAATCGCACAGGCTAGCAATGCGGTGGCAACTGACCAGTGATTGGTTGGTTGCTTATTCATTGCCGCAGTGACTTTTGCATGGAAACATCAAACGATGTTGGGACATAGTGCTGTATTGCCACATAGAGAAAAATGTTTGTTGTTTGCTTCCGTTTGGTGTCAGCCGTCATCATCATCATCACTAACCTGCAAAGGTTTGCAGGTTGATGCCAAACGTGGGGACTAACGCTTGGCATCCGGGCTGGTGACCGCAGTTGGTTTCATTTGTACCCAGTTCAACACTGCTGTCAGGTTCCTGATATTTCCTTAGACGTCCACTACAGCCACGGGATAAGATATGGTGTTCCTATTCTGAATCCGGAAACCAAACGGACAAGCAATATATATGGTGTCAGCCCTAAATATCACAAAAGATATTGCGAAAGTGATCTATGTAAACAGACGGGTTCAACGGCTCGCTTCGTTTAGTGGCCCCGTCTATTCGCGGCACGGACAGACAGACATAATTCGGCTTTATATTAGATGCACATCAGGCACGTTAATGGTAACAATGACGGACGAAGGATTTTTTTTTATAGTAGCACAGGATAGAACAAGAGACTTCTGGAATAGGTTATCATCATCTATTGAACTGGCTCGGTGGCTCAATTGGTAATGACCCCTGCCTTCTGATCCAAGAGTCGCGGATTCAAATCCCACTCAGGACAAACATTCGTGTGATGAACATTTGTGTTTGTTTCGTGTCTGGGGCTTTATATTTGTATTTAAGTAAGTTAAAAATATTTGTGGTACCTTCGTTGCTCTGATACCCATAGCACAAGTGCTTAAGCTACTTACTTTGGGATCGGAGCAGTGTTTGTGATGTTGTGTGATATTTATTTATTATTGAACTCTTTGCCGGGCTCCTTGTTCCTCGAGGCTTATAATCTTCCGATGTTCAAGGCGAGACGAGGCGAGTAAACAGGTTTTTCCTGCAGTTTTGCAGTCAAGAGCAAACCCATTTTGACAAAAAAAAAGATACGACGAAAATCCTTCTTTTTTTCCAATATTCCGTTAGGTTCCGAGTATTTTTGGAAGCTTCTCTCCCACCTTACCTAACGAAGATTGCCTTTAAAATCGAATCGATGTATCTCACGGCCTTTTCAGTTCTCCTGGCACCATTCCGTGGGCGATGCGGTATCGGGCGCCGTTCGTGGGCCATTGTGTCGCCCCGCGTATCCGCTCATTGTCGCCTCAACGGAAGTAGGCGATAGTTTTTGATGACGTGCCTTTTGATAGCTTTGATGGAAAAACATTTGGCAGCGACCTTTACGTATCGGAGAATGAGAATGTTTTGGGGGTCAAAATAACTACATTATCTTTAGTCCCTATTTTAGATATAAAAATGTATTGGACACGTATTTTTCCTTTTTTCATGCAAATAAAAAATAGCAAGGATAGGTACAAGGCATCAATAGTTACGAGTGGGAGTCTTGACATCCCTCCGTCCCGTAAAAATGCCACTCCGCGTGACGTCACGCGTAATTTCATTAACATTGTAATTTTTAGTCTAATTTACAAATAAAAAGTACGGGCTATAACATTGTAATTTTTAGTCTAATTTACAAATAAAAAGTACGTGTCTTTTATTATTGCATAAGCTAAAAGACGGACTTATTTTTTTAGCCAAACAAGCCTATTACCATATCACATTGCTCCGATCCCAAAGTAGCTTGTACTATGGGTATCAGAACAACGAAGGTACGATAAGTCGAGTCCATGGGCGGTGTGGACAGCTTACCATCAGGCTTACTAGGGATGAGAGCCTTCCGCTCCCCCAACAGTCCGGTGATGATGACGAGGCCGCCCTGGCCATCAACGTAGTCATTCAGAAGAGAAAAGAGAGTGTTTTTTTTATAGTGGCTCTACATAATGGCTTCCCTACGCCTAATGGAAAGCGAAAGAGAAGCCCAAGTCGCTGTGACAACGGGCAAGTAACTGGTCAGTTACCTGTCAGTTGCCACCGCCATGCCGGCCCAACTCTAACCCCCCACGAGCTCCGGAAACCCTACTCACCGGCAGAAACACGACGCAGAGGTCATTTGACTGCGGTATTCTATAGGGTGGAGGTCCTTCCCCGGACGGGCGGCTCAATTCGAGCGAAGATTCGTATGGTGGTTGCCCTTAATTAAATCTTACATCCCTTAGCCTTCTCTAGACACCCACATAAAGAAATATACCCGTGATTCGCATTCTTTTCCGTTACTATTACAAATCATCATCATCAGCCTATTGCATTCCACTGCTAGACATAGGCCTCTCATTTGTCTGCCACTTAGGGCAAACATCTGGAGGATATACCCATAATCGCCACTGGGCAGGCGGGTTGGCGATCGCAGGGCGTAGCTTCTCGCTCCAGTGACGCTGCTGCCCGTCATCGGTCTGTGGCATTTAGCTACGCCTTCAGTTGTCATGGTTATACCGCCACCAGTCGGTTGCGCCAGCGCCTCGTTTGTTACACGGGGTGAGGTTGGCTTGGAGCGAAAAGATGATTACAAGTCAAATCAACCAACGAAAACAACCGTTTTAGTCATTTGCTTCAATTTCGCTAGCCGCTCGCAGGTATTTGTAGTTTCAAAGCGTAGGTACATCGTTAGGTCCCAGCCCAGACTTCCGTAATGCTGTTACTGCGAAGCGCTAGGACATTAATTAAATTAAAAACACTTGCAGCGGCAACTAGTTAACCTGTTTTGTCTTTTAATGCAGTGTACAATGGGTTTTATCAAGGTGAATATTGAATAAGGTAAGTTTAGCGCACACTGGTGATAGAACAATGTGCACGGAGTTCTAACTCTTCAGGATATATTATCTACCTTTTTTTTATAGAGGGGAATGCATTAAGCACCGTCATGCCACCTCTGGGGGGAGGTGACATGGTGTGTGGGACTCACACCTCCCGAAATGGGAGGGCATACTCGCTAAGCCCCCCTGTGTCGTCAGTACGCAGCAAGTTGCAGGGACACGGGTAACGCCGAAGCATACGGCCGCATCCCTGCATGCCCTGGCCAGCCGCAGATGACAAGCGGCCGGTCCAGGGAGGGCAAATACCTAGGGGTATACTCGTATATGTTGTCTACCTATATTGACCCAAGGCATTGCCACGCTGGGCCACACAATGCCGGCTAGACCCAAACTAAGCCGATATTTGTTCTATGGGTGATAGAAAACACCAATACAAACATATATGTTCATTCACACAAATGTTTGTAATGTGCGAGAATCGTACCCACGAACTTTGGTTTAAGGCAGTGGTCACTACCAACTCAGCCACCGGGTCAGTCGATGCTATCGGGAGGATTAAAAAAAAAGCAGTTAGTAGAATTCGTGATGTAAGATAACATAAATTAAATGTGAACCTTATATTATTTGTTTTCTAAATTAATACTGTTAGAATCAAGATCTAATCTGAACCCATCGCTATAAAATCCGACAAAATTCACACAATAACTGTTTCCTTCAACATAGTTATGTTTCCTGCCTTTAGTGATTAGCCTAATACCTATTATGATATGTTTATGTGATATTATGCCGACAAACCAATATTTACTATGTAACGACGATATATTAATAAAGTTGTAAAGAGACGGACTACCTTGTTGAGTAGTGGTCTCTAGCAACAATGATGTTCCAGGTTCTATAGCAGATTCAGATTAAAAACCGGCCAAGTGCGAGTCGGACTCGCGCACGTACCACTGATAAAATGAAAAAAATTAGGTAATTTGATATATGACGTTTATAAAGAACTACTGTCTAGATTTCATTCAAACCAATTTTCGTTCTTCTTCTTCTTCTCTCGAGTCGATGACAAAACTGATTGAACTGAGATTATATGTTATGAGACCAAAACTCCGCGACGCGGACGGCTCCATCACTGGCGGTCAGCAGGTCCTCGTATAGACAGGAGTCCGGGCACGCGGGACACTGAAGTATGTGTGCCATAGTTTGTGGGACGACACCGCACGCACACCGATTGGCAGAGGCATCAATGAAGCCCCACCTAGACAAATTGTCCTTACAGCGGCCAACCTGGGTGCGAGGAGTTTTCCACGTTGGCCAGGTCAAGGTATGCCCCGGTGGTAGGCTCTCTGAGGGGGGATACAGTGAGTTGGGGTATCTGTCTGCCCATAAGGAAATCCTGTTCTCAGCAGGATTACCGAGGTTAGGACAGGTGCAATCTATAAAGCTCCGGCGACTCTTAAGCCTGGATGTAACACCAGGGTAACCGTACATGGGATGCCGGGGGTCGCGGTCCGCCCTTGCTCTTTCAACCGAACTCGCTATCTCTCTACGAATTTCAGGAGGCGATATACCAGCCAGTGAATATAGCGCACCTACCGGGGTTGGCTTCAAGCAGCCCGTTATTATCCGGCAGGTTTCGTTAAGCGCAACACTCACTTGTTTCGCATGGGTAGAGCGCGACCAAACAGGGCAGGCGTACTCTCCAGCCGAGTAGCAAAGTGCTAATCCGGTGGTTCTGAGGACGTGTGGTGTAGCTCCCCAGCCAGATGTTGTAAGCCTCTGTAGGAGATTGTTGCGAGCCGAGACCTTTCGTTAGTAGTTTGCATAGCAATACACATTATATATTTTTTTCAGTTTTATCATGCCCATATTTTAGAAGTTGCGGGGACACACACACACACACACACATTTTACCACTTTGGAAGAGTCTCTCGCGCAAACTATTCAGTTCAGAAAAAAAATTCTTCCATTCCGTCCGGCGGACTGGCTTCCTCTTATGTACCCTTCTTGCCTGTGGTGGCGAAAATTAAATTAAAAAAGAAGACAAGAGAGTATTAGTCAGATATCAGAGACGTCAAACCTTCAAATCGGTATTCCCTCGCACTTATCAGAAAGATATCATCACACTCATCGACTGTTACGAATATAAATATTTATCTTCCGATTCGCACAACGAACCGAACAATGAAAGGAATCATGTGTCGACACGACAATATTGTGACAAACACACTGACGCGCGATTTCCTTTCGATTAACGAATTGGCTTAAACGGTACAGTAGACGGAAAGTCAGGAAGTTAAGTCTGTTCCGAGCTGTTACTGCATTTTAATTTTTATTTCTGGCTCGGTGGCTCAATTGGTAGTGACCCCTGCCTTCTGAACCAAGGGTCGTGGGTTCGATTCCCACCCGGGACAAACATTCGTGTGATGAATACTTGTTTTTGTTCCGTGTCTGGGTGTTTATATTTGTATTTAAGTATTTATTTGTGGTACCTTCGTTGTTCTGATACCCATAACACAAGTGCATAAGCTACTTACTTTGGGATCGGAGCAATGTATGTGATGTTGTCTGATATTTATTTACTAGCTGCTGCGCGCGGCTCTGCCTGCGTGAATATTCGTATAAAACATAACCTATGTGTTAATCCAACGTATAAGCTATATTACTGTAAAGTTTCATTAAAATCCGTTCAGTAATTAATGCGTCAAAGAGGAACAAACATCCATCCAAACAAACACCCAACGTGACTTGGCTATGTTTTTTTTTTTATAGTGGCTCGACATAATGGCTTCCCTACGCCTGATGGAAAGCGAAAGAGAAGCCCAAGTCGCTGTGACAACGGGCAAGTAACTGGTCAGTTACCTGTCAGTTGCCACCGCCATGCCGGCCCAACCCCAACCTCTCCACGAGTCCGGAAACCCTACTCACCGGCAGAAACACGACTCAGAGGTCATTTGACTGCGGTATTCTATAGGGTGGAGGTCCTTCCCCGGACGGGCGGCTCAATTCGAGCGAAGATTCGCTAAGCCCTACCTCTCTTATGTCGATCATTATGAACATGTCACTACCAATTGAGCCATCAAGCCAGTCTAAAATTATATAGTAGCATTCGTGATGGAAGAAAGAAGTCTATCTCGAATGCTTCTATTAACTTCTGTACTGATTTCCCCACTGTGGCACAGCTGAGTCACGAGTCGCCGGTGTCGGCAGTAGGCTATTTCCTGTGATTCAATCCGCCTTCCTGACCCCTAACTTGAATGCCTTTTATTTTTTTAGTTCAATTGACCTTTCTTAAGTTCGATTACGTACTGAAGTTTTCGAGATGTCAAGGACGGTGATCACTTCAGTCAGCATAAAGTGCATTACCTAACACTCCTTTTGAAGTCTACGGCCGTATTCACAAACGTTACTATGTGACGCTCGGACGCACAGTGCCCAAAACCCTATAGGTTTTTGGGTACCTATGCGTTCGCGCGACGCATAGTGACGTTTCTGAATACGGCCTTTAGTTATGTAAGTTTCACATATTTGATGTATTCCTACACTAATATTATATCAAGTAAAGATTTTTATTTTTCAAAAAAGTGCAGATTTTAAAAATTATTTCTCTATTGGAAAGCTACGAATATTAGGTTGTATACGGCATAGAGGCTAAGAATATTAGGCCCTTAGTAACATACCTATATTTAATTTATTGCTAGAAACGATTAGGGATACTTACTATTTAAATAAATAATAAATAACCCAAGACATGCCACGCTGGGGCACACAGCGCCACCTAGCTCCAAACCAAGCCGAAGCTTGTACTATGGGTACTAGACAGCTGACAAACTTACTTAGATACATTTTTTTTGTAAATAAATACGTATTATACATAGAAAACACCCAGACCAATACAAACAGACATGTTCATGAACACAAATGTTCGTACTGTGCGGGAATCGAACCCACGACCCTTGGCTCAGAGGGCAGAGGTCACTACCAAATGAGCCACCGAGCCTGTCAAATTAAGAGCCTGTAATTTACATATATAAATACCCGAAGAGCAGCGAGGGTGGATCGCTAGTCTGCACTAATATTATAGAGAGGTAAGATTTGATGCCTATTCAATGCAAACAAAGAAACACTTTGTTTGCATTGAATATGCTTCGAAACTTCTTGACCGATTTGAAAAATTCTTTCACTGTTCGGAATCTACACTATCTCCGTTGAACCAAGGCTATATTAAATTAATACCCGGGCGAAGCCGGACCGAGCTGCTAGTATTTTATAATATTAGTAGCACTAAGGTCGGTAACTCAGTAGGCTGTGGTGACAGGTAGCAAAGTTTACTACAATTTACTGGCGGCTAGAATAGCCACGCCCTAGGCATGCCTGCTATCTGTCCACCGCTGCATTTGCATAACGCATGCATACATTACATTCGTAGCTTATGCCTTCCTGTGCGAAATAGCATGGGGAATAATTGAGCACTTCTATAGAATGAGTAGGTATTTAACTTCATGAGATATTCGAGGCTCTGGCAGCTGACTGATGGCTGGGTACAAATCGATGACGGGAAGCAGCGTCACCGGTGCGAGGAGCTACGCTCTGCGATCGCAACCCGCCCTTTTTTTTATCCGGGAAAAATGCGTTTACGCATCCCCGGTGTTCGGTGTATGTGAGACTCACGCCGTCCCGACGACGGGAGGACGGCATCCTGCCTAAAGATGTTAGCAAGGCAGGAAATACTCACTAAAAAAAATCGCAACCCGCCTGCCCAGTGTGGCTATTATGGGCAAAGATTCCAGATGTTGGCCCAAAGTGGGGAACAAATTAAGAGGCCTGAGTGAAAAAATACGTATCTCTTATTTTTGAATAATCTAGAAGACGGACTAATTATTTTTTTTTCACAACAAGCCTATTGTCTGGCGCATTTGCTGCTCGCAAATTTATCTGCTTAAGAATCTTCTAAGTTACGAGGCGTTTATTTACGTTAGCGTAAATTACCAGTTACTCTCACTCAATACATTAAAACATAATAAGGTCTGCCTAACTTTCCTTTGACACTAATGCAAATTCTATGTCCTGAGTCACACATATATTTATTTGTACATTGATTAACATACCTACACACATACATTGCGTCCTGTGTCCCGTCGTACATAGCGTAGCTTCCTGCCTACGCATTAATATGCAACGTTATTCGGATACATCCGATGGCCATTTCATGCCGGCGTCACAGTAATAGATTTTATATATAGGTACATACATATATCTAGCCTGGCTCATATGATAGTAACCATGACGTCTAAATCGAAAGTCGTCGGTGCGTTTTACGTCTACTTTCTTAGACTGCATTAGCTTAGAGCCGTAGGCAAACTGTTTACCGCCGACTGAATTACAACAATACTTATAACATACAATCTTCAGGTGTAGAAGGCGAGAATGAATCGCTATTTTCTGGTAGTACACACAAAAAATTCACACCATAGTCATCTTGTACAAAATCCGTGAAAATATACCTACTTTTTTTGATAAAGACAAAAAACTCAAGACCACACAGCGTCATCTAGCCCCAAACTAAGCCGAAGCTTGTGCTATGGGTACTAGACAGCTGGTAAACTTACTTAGATTTGTATTTCTATTAGTTAATAAATACATATTATACATAGCAAACACCCAGACCAATACAGACTGACATGTTCATGCTCACATATGTTTGTACTGAGCGGGGATCGAACCCACGACCCTTGGTTCAGAAGGCAGATTCACTACAAAATGAGCCAGTCATCATCATCTTGATTTCAGTATAATTAATAAATGAGGAAAACAAAATACGGTATAAGTGGCGATGTCCTCAGATGTCAACGTTTCTAAGAATCTTATTACAAATTCTGAAAGCATACGTTATATCAATAAACATTAGTAATGAGAAAACTGCAGTTATTTAATAGCTGCAGTTGATTGGAAAATTTATCTTTAGTTATAGAACTAATTGAACTTGTAAATTAACTTGGTGACCTGTACAAACATATTTTTTAAATAAAATTAAATCATTTATATGTATGGATGGATATGGACCTTCAAGAAGCGAGCCTACAGATTTCTCAAGGGCCGGCAACGCACCTGTGACTCCCCTGGTGTTGCGGTGTCTATGGGCTGAAGTGATCACTTACCATCAGGTGAACTTCAGGCCCGTTTGCCATAAAAAAAAAAAACAAAAATTTGTAGAACGACATAGGAGGAGTATGGGTACATACATTTATTTTTTGTAGGTATCACTATGTTTGGCCGTAGGCATACAAATATTAATTGATAGTAAGCTACTAATAACATTATGATAATCTAAAATTAAAGATTAAGAATTGATTTATGATAATTATTTAATTTGCAGTTGCATTGAAACATATTATGACAAGATAAGTTTGATTATTTAGATGTTAAAAGTTTTTTTTGTAGAGCGCACTTAAAATGATTAGTTTTGTGGTTTACTTTCCCCGTATGTTCGTTAAAATACGTCTCATTATATCTTAAATTTTGTGTTAACACACGTATCAAAATTAAAATTGCATCAATATTCCCAGAATTGTTTTGCATAAAGGTTTCCCCAACCCAATCAAATGGTGGACATCTTTCCTCAACCGAACAATTCCTTTCAAGATAAATAGACAGTAGCTTTTTAATTGCCAACAATATTCCTATCAAGTCACGTATTCTGCTACTGAGTCATCACGCATCGCAAATGAGAATTCCCTAAGCGAATGATAAACTGCCGATAGGAGGGGACGTATAGAAACTGCACTTTTGAATCTATCAGTCATTCGGTAATCGTCGTGTGTGACAGACGCATTCAAAACTATCCTATATTTAAGTGTGTAAAGCCTCTCATAGTGATTCATAGCTAGGCTTGGCTAAGCTTTTGAACTTGTGTTCAACGAGATATAATCTGCAGATTTTCAAGGCGAGAGTAAATCGGTTTTTGTTGGATGAGCGCGCTTCGTCGTAGGTCTAACATCGCTTAACATCAGACAAGTAGGGGTCAAGCGCTATCCATTTACAAAAAAAGTGATAACAATCAGTTACGAATTCAGTTCGCTCGAGGTTTTAATGTAAACATTAATGCTTCAATAAACTCTTGAGTATGATTATGCATAGACATACTTGAACCCTTTAGATGTATTTTTAAGTTGGTATTTTGATACAGTGACAGATTTTGACCGTGATCAAGTTGCATCCTAACAAGTGACATTATTAAAAATTTGACATTTGTTTTTTTTTGTTATTAACCATAAAGAGTGCTCAAGACAGAAAATTAAAGCCACACTGCCAAAGAACTGTATTTTGACGTAAACTTGACATTCAATCTTCGCGTTATCTCTACACGCGAGATAGGGTTAAAACAAAACCAAAGCGTCGCAGAGGTACTTACTGAGCGTAAACGCGTTATTTTTAGCATCGATAAAGTCGAAAGTGAAATCACAAAGTGTAGTGAAATTGAAACAGTGATCGAAAATGGTAATGGAGTCCGTACAGCAAACCGGCCGGTTCTGGCCCCTCTCGCCCCGGATGTGGCGCCGGAGCAACGAGTATTCGAAGGTCGTCTTCGAGCCGAGACGGCCCCCGACGTCCCCTGTGGAAATCAGGAGACATGACACTCCAGATTTATTGAGGAGGAACGTGAAATATGTAGTGAAAGATAGATTGGACCATTTGAATTTGGAGGACGGTTCGGATTACGAGAAGAGATGGAGTGTGGATTCGAAGAAGCCGCCGATAAAGGAAGTGAGGAGGGAGGAAGTGGTCAAGTTGAGGGTGAAGAGGCAGAGGCAGCCGAGGCCGAACAGCCTGCAGCTGCTGTTGTGCCCGTCCAGCTCGGGGCACTACAGTAGCAACACCTGGCGGTACACGCGAGTGAGATCGAAAAGGTTTGTGAAGTACGTTGTTGATGGTTTTTTATTAACATACTTCTTTTTGTTGTTTCGCGTAATGTTGTCTGCTTATTTGGTGATCATAAGTCATGTGTTTAAAGGGTTTTAACAGGTCATTGAACCATCTGGACATAGTAGAATCAGTAGATCGTATGCGTAGCGTAGAACGTCTTCTTAAACGAGACCAAATGCGCAGACGATCCGAAAGTTCGAATCCCGATCGGGTCAATTTTGAAATTGTTTGCTTTTTGTCTCAATTCTAAATAGAGTCCCCGTGTCTGGCATAAAGGTAAATCTTAATTTGAGATTGCTACTGTTTTTTTATAGTAGCACAGAATAATTGCCTGATGATGAGCGAAAGAGAGACCCAAGTCGCCGCGGAAACGGGCAGCTACGGGCAGGTGAGGTTGGCTTGGAGCGAAAAGATGACAGGCCGCTCCCTTACATCCTTCATGTTGTCATGATGCCGTTTTATAAAAAAGTCTATATTAACTATATTAATACGTTTCTACTATTTGCTTACTAATGAATAGTCCTAATTAAACTTGCGTAGTACAAGCAAAAAATTAACATTTACCATCACAGCTTCGGTCGTTGCCTTCTCAGAATCACTTATCTGCTAACCAGTGTTTATGTCTGATGCGTGTGGGCGCATAACGAGCATTGTCAGTGCGCAGCGATTATCTTAGCAGCTATTAATTAAACAAATCAACTGTAATCATCGGCTTTCCATTGATGCTGTTGACTTGACTGTCATGGTTGACTTCGTAAGCGTTGACTTGAAATTAAAAGAAATTATTTTTATTTAATATGCTAATAGGTAATAATGCTAATAGGCTAATAGGTAGAATAGGTACCTAACTTACTTAACTACTATAAAACAATATGCACCCAATATGGCTGTCACTCAGCATAAGTCGAGGCGCGCGCGCACTTGGAAAGTGCTACGATTCCAGCAAGGCCGTTTTAAACTATGCTGGGGCTTTCAGGCACAAAATACTAAACATAAACTAGGCAATAAACATTTGAATTTGAATTTGAGCCCTTTTAGAACGAAATGGACAACATAACATGTTGGAACCGCAAATAACGTGACCGTACCCCAATATCTACTTATTTTAGTTTTTTGGCCCACCCAAAACTTGACTGATATAGAATGCATTAAGCCCGCCATTTGTACTCTCTTGTGCAATAAAGATTAAATAAATAAATACAAGTATGCATAGAGTCTCCATAAACATATATTAACAGATTTAGTTTCGTGGCCAAGTGTGCATTAATTAACATGTTCCCGTCCTGTGTATCATATTCGATACATAACGATTAAAATTCTATTGTGTCTGTGTGTGATCGGTGGAAAGGAAAAGGGTTATTATCAAAATTATCCAACTTTTTCTCTATACAAACGATGACATAAGCCAAACGCATTTATTGGTTATACGAATGAGCGTGTGGACGCTATCACCGATTAAGATGTAATTTGTGCGTTAACGCGCTCTCTTCTTATGAATGATGCGCGTGGGAGACCAGTGGGTGCGACGCGGTTAGGCTTGGGAGGGTCATGCATGGGGTATCAGGGATATTGTGCAATAGTAATATTTACGAATTATTGTCAAAATCAAAAATGTTTCTCATCCATATTTCATGCCGTGGGCATGGGTGTCGTTTGCTGGAGGTCTATGTCCAATAGTGGACGTCTTAAGGCTGATGATGATGATGATACCATTTTTTAAATTGTTCTCGGAGACGCAATTCATCATCTGATATAATACATATAATAAAAAGCCTTACTTTAAAACCAGGTGGTCGGGTGTGTTTTATTAGCAACATAGTTAATTAATGTGACAATTTTTTTTTTAATAATTTGACCGCCGGGAATTTGGCGGCGCGTTCAAACCACATTAGCACAATTTATTCATATAAAAGCTATTCGCCTATTAAATTAAATTTCATGACTCTATTCAGTATCATGTGATGCATTGCATAGAACATTTCAAAATTATATCGACTGTGACGACACAAAAACGTAAAGGAAATTCGTATCCACGACTTTACTTGGGCAACCCGTCTGCGCATCTCAATATTACGTAGGAGGCGATACTGTTGCCTCTTATCTGCGCCCATATGGCAATAATGCGATGTTTATGCAAAGGGTTTATTGATCTACGGCGCACGATGAGCTTTGTCTGTGCATCTAATCTGTCATTAGTACCATTACTGTATCATTACGCAAATCGATTATACACATTGCTTCAGTTAGATAAACGCTAAGGAATATGATTATGAATAGGGTTATGATTAGTTAACGCTTAGATGGTACGGATATTATGTAATGCGTATGATACGTATGTTTGTCTTTCTTTAATACAAATAAATTGGCTGAATGTTAAACAACGGTGAATCTTATCAAAATCCTTCCTCTATCTATATAAAATGTCTTGTATCATATGTGATACATAGATTCATTTCGTTTCATTCGGCAAATGAAACGTTACATACATGGCGTCCATATCTATTAAAGTACTACAGAAGTATGTCAGGACATATTTTAAAACCATAATTATTATTAAACATTCATTCCTTGATACTGAAAATTCCATAAAACCAAATGTCAAATTCAAAAATATCTTTATTTATATAGACATCAGTTCTGCGTAATTGTCAACAGTAAAAAAATACTCTACCATCGAAATTTAAATTTAGCTTCTATCGAGATGAACCGGCAAGAAACTCGATAGTTAGGTATTCTTATCATATTTACATAGCTCATATTTTACTAAAAACCTATAATTCTACCTGTACAAGCCAAGCCAATACTATATATGTATAACTAATATAATATTGAAACCAGTTTCGCGTATCAATATTCCTTTTTCTCGTCCAGAAATAATAAACTCTGGTGTACAAGTCACTATAATGCTTGATGCCATAAAATGTTATGTCGTCGTGAAAATAAACTTCGTCAAACAAGCTACTTACTTAAGCTTTTAAGTAACAACACTCTTTAGTACAGTCAACAGACGTATTTGCCGTTCGATTCTTAAGCCAATGCATTTGAGTCTATTTTATAATACAACTTATCGACTTTTTGTGTTAACTGTACTTATGTTGGTTGATCGCTTATAAGTTTTGCTTTTTATGATTATGTGTTGATATTGCTAAGCTTAGGTTTAGAAACTTGATTTTAAAAAGGATCCTTTTGCACACCTAGAAACTCTAACTAAAAGTGAACCCTTGGATATTCCGCATTTTAACAATAAGCTACTGAAGTCATAATATACGTCCTTAAGTTGAAATGTATATAGTTTTGGTCAGTAGCTTTCCCACCTAATAAAGCTGATTAAATATTCAAATATGTAACGTACTGATATCTATATAACATGACATTATTAATTTCAATGACCCAAAAAAACCGGTCACACGTATTGTAGGGCCTTCAGTGCCCGCCCACGTTTTGGGTCTAAATGAATTTAATTCTGTCATCCGGTGTGGATATAAAAACGAATGTGTAGTCGTTTGAGACTATTGAGTAATATTATATTCAAATTTTACGATATTATGTGACATTTTATTTCTTAATATATTTTTATTGTGATTCACAATGGTGGCTCCCCTTTGTCTGATAAATAGTGAGAAAGCTAGAATTTACATTAAATTTATATTTTAATAAAATAAAGACACCATTTTCTACTTTTAGTTATTGGGAATTATATGTATGTTTGACTTAACTCAGAATTTTTCATCCTAATCTGTGTACGTAATAATTTTCCTCATTATTATGGTGAATACTTATCAAAAGTTCGGGATAATTTGCTTTATATATTTCTCAACTGGCCTCACTCATTTAAAAGTAACTCTACATTTTGAACCGACAGTCGTGAGTTCGTTTCGTTACTCTGATTTGAGTAACAGAGTCGTGCTTAAGGTAATTACTTGAAAGTCTTATATCCATTTGTGACATTAAAGCAGTTCGACGGTATTTTATTTTAAGGTAATGACTAGTCCTCTAACCTAAGTTGCCCGATGTTAAGTGACTTAAAAGCCTAACGACGGAGTGCGCTCATCCAACAATATCGTCTTGAAAACCTAAAGGTTACATAGGTCGGGGAACGAATCCAAAGAGTTCCAAAGGTTGGCCGTTCGCACTATGTATGTGAAAGCAAAGCGCATTTTTGGCACCTGCATCACAAATCGGTGCTTCGTCACTTACTGTTCATTCTGATCTATTAGAACAGATCTTAACTTAATGATCAACTGGTGACGATAAAGTTAGTTGAAATTCCACCGTTTGCTATTCACATCACGCAACGCAAAGCGGCCAGTAATATGTTAATATTGGGAAAAATACATATATACCTAGTCGAATATGCGCACGCAATTAATAGAATGGTGGGCCCATCTGTCCGTTATTATATACGTGCCGAGAATCAAACTCCGCGTGCAGATTCCTTGACCGTTGATTAAGTTGCGTTCACACTCCTACGACATACTTTGATTGATGTATTATATCTTGCTATGTGATAACGATAGACTATAAGCATACTTTTACCCGTCGTCGTTGGTCTGCTGGCACGTGCCACTTGACAACCGTAAAGCCGAGTTCGAATTTCCCTAAAAACGTTTGCTGGGTTTTTCTGTAACAGCTCCGGAGTCAGGAAGTTGCAGATGAAACAACCCTGCTAATCGAAAGTTGATCGTATATACTAATTGATAACGAAGCGCGAACAAAGTGACTTCACGCTTGTATCGCCGAGTGTACGTTGTGGTCGCCAGCCAGGCCAATAAGGGCCTGCTCAAAGTAGTGTTAGCCGCCATAAATTTGCGAACCTCATGAATCCTCGACATGGCCCCAAAACACATGGACCATCATGTCAGTGGCTGGAATTTTTAGTGAGAATTCCTTGCCTCCCTCCATCAAGAGGCAGGGCGTTGCTGTCCCGTTTACATAGCGTTTTGAGTCCAGCTATGAACAATAAAAGGGTGGGTCCACTTTCCCGCAGTCCGGTGATAATGACAAGGCCGCCTTGTCTATGGTAGTCATTTAGAAAAAAAAGCTTAGTTAGTCAGAACTGTGCCCGAGGCCTACGGTCACACCCACACTACTAGACATTCCTTACCGATTTTAAGGCCCATAGATCCCAACACTATTGGACAATATCGCTGAATGATCTACGCGCCAGTAAGCAAAATGGTCGTTTGTTATCGATAAGTGTGTCAATGTAGCGATTATGTAAATCGTGATAATTGTGTTTTGTGTTTGACCGCAACAATTAACGTTTTATTAGATAGTTATTAATTCTTTTGTTAGTGAAATGACGTTATTGACTTAGGCTTCATATCAGGAAATCAGCTGTTCGAATTCTAAGTTCGCCAAACTAGCCTAGATTGGTCATGTATCAATTATGATACAAAGCAGATACGCCTGTGATACAAGTGAATAAAAAAATTTAAAATATCAACAAGGAAACGTGACACAAAAAAAAATATTTTAGATTAGAGATTCAAGGCGAAATGTCGTGAATTTTAACGACTTTTATGAAAGTGTCATATTGATGATCGTCGATATCTTTATTTCACACATTGACATGGCACTTTATCCTAGAATTTATCTAATTATGTGAATTTGCTTAAGTTTCTCTCACCTTATAGATATGTGAAATTAAGTCATTCTGTACGTATGAATATTCACTTTTTCAAAGTATTCATTATAGCTTCATCATTCTTTATCATCAGCATATCATGTTCGTCCTGACTGTTACTTAAGTCTAACCCAAGTTACATAGTTCGATAAATCCATAGACAACACCGCTTTCCAAGTGCAGATTGGTCGACTTCATCTTCATCAGCCTATCGCAGTCCATTGCTGGACGTAGGCCTCTCCAGTTGTTCGCCACTATAGTCAAACATCTGGAGGCTTTAAAATAAATAAATAAAATAAAATAAAAATAAAAAATAAAATGAATTTATTTCAGACTATGGTCCATAAATTGTTAGTATACAAGTGACTTAAAAATTATGTTAGTAAACAAAAAAATAAACAATAATAATAAAAATAAATGAAAATAAAACATGTAGGCACAACTTAGTTCATGTACCTGCCACCCTCTGGAGCCCCGTGCACGTGCACTTGTGCTCGGAGCCAGTGGCGCATGAGGGGGCAGGTCGGCTTGTCACTGAGCGCGCCCAGGATGGTGTTCGAACTTTACCCATAATCGCCATGTTGAGCAGGCGGATTGGCGATCGCAGGGCGCAGCTTCTCGCTCCGGTGACGCTGCTGCCTGTCACCGGCCTGTGATATTACCTACACTTTCAATCCTGAAGATTATACCAATCGGTAGCCAGAGCCTCGTTTGTTATTGGGCAGGATGCACCACGGGCAGGTAAGGGTAGCTTGGAGCGAAGACGATGGATCGCTCCCTTACGGCCTTTTATCCATCCTGAAAATATGAATTTGAAATTTGTAAACACATTGGTACGTGGCGGGGCTTGTTGTCTTCCGTTTGGATGTCAACTTCCTTAAACACTGGGCCATTGACGCTAAGCTTCAGTCCAAACCTACTCAACACGTGACTGATAAACATAAGATAAAAGCAATAAAACACACCAATAATAGCTTCCAATGATCGCAATCGCTGTGTGACGTATGACGTGTCACTAAAACAAACGGTTTGCGTCCTATCTCGGTTTGGTGCGTACAGTGACATCGGGTAATGGCCTATTTTCAGGTTCATTGCTCGTCGTGGTTGGTTCCCAAGGACGTTTGAACATACGCAGCTATATGCCTGTGTGATAAAGGCAAGGAGTCGCTATATGGTAGGGATGTAAGGGAGCGACCCATCTTTCAATCATCTTTTCGCTAGCAAGTCAACCTCACCTGTGTGGTGTATCCTACCGAATAACAAACGAGACCCTGACAAGCGATTGGTGGCGTATAACCATCACGATTGAAAGCGTAGCTAAATACCACAGACCGATGACGAGCAGCAGCGTCCCCGGAGTGAGAAGCTACGCACTGCGATTGCCAACCCGCCGCCCAGCGTGGCGATTATGATTATATCCTCCGGACGTTTGCCTTAATGGCGAACAACTGGAGAGGCCTATGTCCAGCAGTGAATGCAATAGGCTGATGAAGATGATGATAATATGGTCTTTTCTTTTTATGGAAAGTCTAAAGTCAAATAGTTTCCCTTCATGAAAGTTTATAAGGTGTTAATTATCAGTACATCATGTTGCTCTCTCCCTGAGCAATCCCTATAATAATAGGGATTGCTCTTTCACAATACTATCACAGGCTTGACGTATCTTCATAATCAGCCTATTCCAGTCCACTGCTGGACATAGGCCCCTCCAGTTGTGCACCAGTACTCAACATGTTTACTATTATCCTTGTGTTCTATAAAGACCACTCAATACTTTAATTAACGCTACATAAATCATAATTAAGTTACAACATTTCTCACACTCAATGCTCATCACTGATGTCAGTTAGTAATTAATCAAATACCATATTTATTTTGTCCAAAACCCGTATTCTAAGTAACGCCGTCATCTTATAAGGAGCTCTACCTACTATGATGTCGTTATTTTGTGCATACGATTAGGTCTGTCTGTCTAAGTGATGTCATACAGATTTCTAAGATGTACGATGGCACAGTGTAGGGGAGATAATGGTGTAGTAGTGTGCGTTACGTGACCTTGTTACTTTACCTAGATCTTTTGATTTGCTTAGAATCTGCCCCCTTATTTACAAAAATAAAAATAGAGAAGTTTTGTTCAAATAAACTATCGTGTTCCCTATTCAAGATAGGCAGTTAAAAATGTCCAAACACTAGTAAAAATTAAAGCTTAATTTAGCGGAACTCACATGCAATATTAATTATTTTATGGACTACATTATGTACTTATAGCTTGAAGTTTCGGCTCTGTTTCAACAACCTGTTTTTTTTAATAATGAAACGTGAAAGTTCAAAGTCAAACTCTGATAAAAATAAAATTTACTATTGTCGGAAGGTAGTTTCTGTTCTGTGTAAGAAAATCGGGATCGCTTCCGATACAGAAGTCTACGCTTTATCATTGGTCAAACATATACTCTGTCTTAGTGCATTGCATTCATTATGCATATATTTTGCGTACAAACTTGGATTTTCTTTACATATTATGAAGGAAATTTTATGGGACAACATTGTTATGTTGGCACGTATGCGCCTAGCGTTCGGTGTCGAGTCTCTTCACTGTTATTGATTTAACTGTAGCGTCAGTCGCACGCTTAGCGTAATAATGAGCAAGAATGTCGAGTTAGTGGCTATTAATCAATACCGTACTTCTCATTGATAAATAGAAAATCTTTGCATATATCAATCAATGAAGTGTACGATAGGCTGTTAAAATCGTGTAATTGACATGTTAACAAAAACCTAATAATGTACATACTAAATTTAAAGCTAAATTGCAGGTCTTTTTATTGCTATGGTCGCAGGTCCTACGACTTACGTGGATATCTCTCTATATTAAATCTTGACAGTAAATTGGTTAACAATTAATTGTATACCTACTTTCCTAGTATTTTTTTATGGTGTAGTTTAATAAATAAAGTGTATCAAACTCTTGCAAAAGCGTGGCGATTACGGGCCTATCCTCCAGGAGTTTGCCCTAAGAGGCGAACAGCTGGAGAGGCCTATGTCCAGCAGTGGACTGTAATAGGCTGAGAATGATGATGGACCGTGGAACGAGAAAGCGTTAATATTGATCTACAATTAAGTTCAGTTTACGTATACAGGGTGGAGCGGAGACCTGCAGTGGTATTAAAACAATATTCGAGTCGTACGAATGAATATTCAAGGCACGATCGAGCCAAAGGCACGGGTTTCGGTTGTTAATTCTGAGTATCGTTCAATATTTGGTAGGTGAATTAATTGGAATATTTTTTAAACAAGTACTTTACTAAAAACCCACACAATTCATTGTTGTACCTACCTTTGTACAATTCACAGTGAATAAATTAATATGAATATAGTGTAAGTATCTATGACTGCTCTATAGTCAAATAAAATAGTTTATTTCTGCAAATAAATTCACTAGTAATACTTTTGCAAGTCACACTTTTTTCCTACCAGCACTTCGACGTGTAGCCTGCTGAAGATTCGAAAATTTGATCTAGCCTCTTAACACTCTGGCATTTAACTTATTAGATGCTCGGGTGTAAAGAGTTTGATCATCATCATCAGCCTATTGCAGTCCACTGCTGGACTCTATATAGGCCTCTCCAATTGTTCGCCACTTTGGGCAAACAGCTGGAGGATTTACCCATAATCGCCACGGCGCTGGGCAGGCGGGTTGGCGATCGCAGGGCGTTGCTTCTCGCTCCCGTGACGCTGCTGCCCGTTATCGGTCGGTGGTATTTAGCTACGCCTTCAATTGTGATGGTTATACCGCGCCACCAGTCGGTTTCCAGCGCCTCGTTTGTTATTCGGCAGGATGCACCACAGGCAGGTGAGGTTGACGTGGAGCGAAAAGATGATTTGTCGCTCTTGTCCAGACACAATAGATTTTCAATTATTGTTATGTATCATATGTGATACACTGGACAGGGAACTTCTTAAGTAAAGTAGAAATCCCGTGGAAAGGAGCTTCAACTGGATCGATGTTTTTTCTGTTGATAAACTATTCTGAATACATTACTTTTTTTATAATAACATAGAATAATATCTTCCTAGTGGAAAGTAAAAATAATCCCAAGTCGTTGTGACAGCAAGTAAAATAACTACATAACTAGTCCCCTGTAAAATGCACATCCCGTTTACACAACTTAACAAAAGAAGGAGGAAACATACCCGAAAATACCTATATTATAATTTCTGACCTACTTGAAGATACTTTCAAGGGACTAAGGTCCCGACTTCCCTCCTTTTTTAATAGCACACAATACCACAGTCTGAAAGTAATACTTATTAAGGTCGCTTAAGTTGAAAGATTAATGTTTAAGTAGTCTAATAACCCTTACTCTGCCGATAGGGTCCATAATTTGGTATCATAAATATTAATTGCCTCTGTAAATCATTATGCTATGCAATAAAATATTGACTAATAGTTATAACCTATTGGTTTATTGTACTAGCCGTAGTTATATTTTCGTATTTGTTTTGACACGAACTAAAATAATGTATTTTAGTAACGGTCCGTTGTAAGGCGTTATAATTTATGTAATGCTAAGGCGGTAACGTTTTTTAATAATTTATGATATCGGCTTAGAGAAGTGTGCCAAATTGGTTTTGTTTAGTTTTTTTTGTTTTTTTCAATGGTGAAATGAGTTGTGAAATAGTTTGCGAATAGTAATTTTGTTTGTCTTCTACGAGTAAGCGTTTTAGAAAATGTTATGCATAAGATTTTTGGTCACGAATATTAAGTTTTATCTGAATTTAGCTGATAAATGTCGTACAAACTGTGTTAAGCTTTGATCTGGATATTCCTATAGGAGTTTCACATTTTTGACCATTTGATTTGTAGAGTTAGCATGAGATATATTATGTGAGCATGTAAGCTACTCAACTGCCGTAGGGCCGACAATCGGTGGAGCAGACGAGTCTCGGAGTGGACACAACATTGTTTTTTTATAGTAACTCGACATAATGGCTTCCCTACGCCTGATGGAAAGCGAAAGAGAAGCCCAAGTCGCTGTGACAACGGGCAAGTAACTGGTCAGTTACCTATCTGTTGTCACCGCCTTGCCGGCCCAACCCTAACCCCCCCACGAGCTCCGGAAACCCTACTCACTGACAGAAACACGACCTAGAGGTCATTTGGCTACGATATTCTATTCTATAGGGTGGAGGTCCTTCCCCGGAAGAGCGGCTCAATTCAAGCGAAGATTCGCTATGCCCTACCTCTCTTAACTTTTGGGCAGACGTGGTATAGCACGCCCCTCCCCTCAACCGGTTGGGCTGATGGCCTTAGAAGAACTGCTGGCATTGCTGGGTAGGGGAAGCCCAGGATAGAGAAATATGGTACGAACCAAAGGAGGACGTTCAGCAGTTGACGGACCACGGCTAT
Source organism: Conogethes punctiferalis (assembly GCA_031163375.1). NCBI lineage: Eukaryota > Metazoa > Arthropoda > Insecta > Lepidoptera > Crambidae > Conogethes > Conogethes punctiferalis. Next base: position 6,170,427 of record CM062099.1, read on the forward strand.
TGATTGATTGATATACTCAGATAGATCTACTCACAATAAGACAGCCAAAAATACCTGCACATCGAAAGGTTTTTTTTAAAATATCAGTAGTTTAAGCACTTGTTTATGGGTGTCAGAACAAGTGAGGTACCACAAATAAATACTTAAATACAAATTATAAACCCCCAGATACGGAATATACACAAGTGTTCATCACACGAATGTTTGTCCCGGGTGGGAATTAAATCCACGACCCTTGGTTCAGAAGGCAGGGGTCACTACCAATTGAGCCACCGAGCCAGTTTCTATAATGATATCAATGTCCTAAGCGTCAACTACAGTTGAATAAGTGAACAGATAGCTTTTCATACGCAATCTAACCAAACATGTAAGCTAAGTATGAGGAAAACAAATATCTTATCATTTTCACAATGTTTAATGTTATTGCTTTCACATTGAGTAATATGAAATGAATCACAGATTTAGAACTTGTATTGTCAAGTCCGAATCACCATCTAGCATTTACATTCCTATCGGACCTTATTTCTTATACGACCTCTAAATCTAACTTAGTGGGTGTTCAGTATCTTGCACCCACGTACAACACGTGTTTTGCACGATACCATTTCAATGAAATCCATATGGCATATTAATGATTCATAATTAACAGGAATAAAGAGACTTTCCGATGATTATTAAAACTTATCATATGTCTACTCCAAACCACTCTGCTCCAGCGATTTTCGGTTGACCAGACATGATTATCTACTGCCATTTCTTATCCTTTTAGGTAGACGTAATGTAGAACGCCCCTGTTGGTCTGATGATCCTAGAAGAACAGCTGACATTGGCTTGATGGAAGAAGCACGACATAGATGAACAAAGTTATTTTAAACCATTATTAGCCCATGTGATCATTATCAAAACCAATATTGTTATTGAAATAGGTTCTCGATAATGAGCATCAATAATCGTGCTTTACTCAAAAACACTGTCCCCAAAGAATGCGTTTCAAAGATTGTAATCTACTTCGTAAAGGCACAAATACCAATATAACCATAGGTTCTACGTCCGAAATATATCAATTGCAATGTAGGGGACGTCTTTTTATTTACAATGGAAATATTTACAACGATTTATGTAAAGGGATTGCTTTGATTTTTTACAATTTTTAAGCCACCGACATTTTGCTGTCAAAAGAAGAAATAATAATCCTAGATATATGGCAGCCATATTGCTATTTGTTTAACTTTTTTAGTGCCACCAACTTTGTTTGACGGATAAACGGCCAGTTTCAAATGCAGTCGTGTCGAATGGTTGGAAATTGGATTGCGGACTGGGCCCTAACTGGCTTATCTGTGGCCTAACCAGAATCTAGCCGACAAAGCCTTGTCTACGGCGACCATTAAGCCGTCCGTGCCCGTTGAATCAATTGGATTATAGCTGGGAAATGGATTTTATTCCTTTTAAAATCTGTTTCACATGTCCTAGGCGCAGTAGTTTGCCAAAAACGAGTAAGTACAACGTATTTATTCAAACATCCTTCCTTAAATGATTGACACTTGCGTAGATTGTGGCGTAGATACATGAAATGCCAAACATTTGCATAATTTTCTATAGAGGCCAGTTAGAATTTGGCAGTTCCGTCCTATATATAATTAAGTGACGGTATTCATTCATGCAAGATATAATCTGTGCTTTGTAAAGAAACTAGCTGTGCCCGCGACCTACCCCGCGTGGGTAGGTCGCGGTCCCCTTTTTTCGCATTAAAAAGTAGTATCTTTCTCAGGCTCTCGACTATCTGTGTACCAAATTCCATTTGAATCGGTTCAGTACTTTTGGCGTAAAAGCGCGACAGACAGAATTACTGTGGCATTTCTATTTCTAATAATACTAGTTGGAGCCCGCAGCTTTGCTCTCCACCGTGAATATTGGTATCATGTTAGTACCTGTATTTAAAATAGTGCGATGCGGAGTAGCCACTATTAGAGAGTCTGTAAAGTTTCATTCTTCCCTCTGCCTTCTGAGACAAGCTCGATGGCTCATTTGGTAGTGCCCTCTGCCTTCTGAGCCAAGAGTTGTGGGTTCGATCCCCGCACAGTACAAACATTTGTGTGCATGAACATGTCTGTTTGTATTGGTCTGGGTGTTTTCTATGTATAATATGTATTTATTTACAAAAAAAAAAAAAAAAAAATTTATCTAAGTAAGTTTATCAGTTGTCTAGTACCCATAGTACAAGCTTCGGCTTAGTTTGGGGCTAGATGGCGATGTGTGGCCCAGCGTGGTATGTCTTGGGATATTTATTTATTTTATTTATTTATTTATTATTCTAATCTGTTCAGTACTTTTCGCGCGAAAGAATAAGAAACATCCATCCAAACAAAACTTCCCATTTATAATAGTTGTATGTAGATAATTCAAGTAACAGTGAACAATCAAAATAAAACAAGCAAGCAAAATGATGTATCGTATGTCCAGACCGGCATTTACCATTAATGCACTCTATTGATCCAAGCTTTAAAAAAACATATAAACAAACGGAACGGCGGAAAACGACAGGCTTATAAAAGGAACAAAGGTACAATTAAAAAGCGTAGCGCTTTCAGAGGCCAGTCTAGCCGTCTAGGTACCTCAGACGTACTAACTCGGACCCTATCTCAATGTCCAGAAGACAGGCGTTCGGAAATTTTAATTATCCGTACACGAATGCTGCCCAATGTCCGGCGGAGACCGCGGGGAGGGGACGGTAGGGTTGCTACTGCTGATTACTGGAATTCTAGACCGCCTAAATAGTTCAACAATTGTATACTTAAGAGAGGTAGGGCATAGCGAATCTTCGCTCGAATTGAGCTGCCCGTCCGGGGAAGGACCTCCACCCTATAAAATACCGCAGCCAAATGACCTTCGGGTCGTGTTTCTGCTGGTGAGTAGGGTGTCCGGAGCTCGTTGGGGGTTAGGGTTGGGCCGGCATGGCAATGGCAACTGACAGGTAACTGACCAGTTACTTGCCAGTTGTCACAGCTCTCTTTCGCTTTCCATCAGGCGTAGGGAAGCCATTATGTCGAGCCACTATAAAAAAAAAACTCTACCTAATTCTAATTAAGTCAATTGATAGCTCAACCCACCCTTTCTTTTTGACTATCCTCTAACCTTAGCTTGCCAGGAAGATATCGCTTATAGCGATAAGGCCGTCAACTGTACAACAAATGTCTATTGTACCTAGTTTTAAGTGAATAGGGATGTTTCCAGGGTCAAAACAATTACATTATTATTTAGTCCGTATTTTAGATTATAAAAATATATTGGGACACGTATTTTTCCTTTTTTCATTTAAATAAAAAATAACAAAGATACAAGGCATTAAAATGTAGAAGTGGGGGTCTTTGACGTCACTCAGTGGTGAAAAAACTCCCACTCTCTGACGGCATGCGTGATTTCAACGGGCTATTATCTTTCTCATTTTTGGTCTAAGTTAGAAATGTCTAAAAAATACGTGTCTTTTATTTTTGAACAATCTAAAAGACAGACTAATTAAATTTTTTACGGCAACAGGCCTAATGTATGTAGTGCAATAAAAAATATATCTATCTATCTAAAGAGTATCGATCTATCTATCTACCAATAGGGTGCAGCAATGAGAGTAAAGGCGACGTCCCGTGGGTTCATTACGCGTCGCGTCGTTTGGTTTGGTTCAGTGGAAGTGAACGCTGCGTCTGAAACAGTGGTGTCTTGGGTTATTTACTGATCTCTGCTCTCTTGACAAAATTTCGGGTCTGAGCGGTTAATTTTGTCATTGTTCTGATGCAGTTAAAAGTATATTTCTAAGTAAATACGCTACTACAGGCCTAAAACAAAACATTTTGTGTACATTTCATAAGCTCCTATAGTATCTAATTCACCCCTTTCTATATAAAATATCTAAAATCTTACTAATTATTTCACGATTCTGTATCAAATAGCAGAATCTTGAAGTAATCAAACACAGGCCAGGAAAAAAAAAAGTAAATAAAATTGACAATTAAAGCCATCCCCATCTCTTGAGCAGCCCTGCCCTGACCGCCCTCACGCCATTAGCCGCACACGCATCGATTGGGGGGTGGGGGGAGCATGCAAATGCACACTGCCGCCGCACGACCTACCCTCGCTATCAGACAGTACAATGCCAGTACCTACTGAATGTACTAACTGCTTACCTACGCATATGTACAGTCGGCAATAGATAAGCGAGCAAGTAGGCTATGTTGTGTGTGAACTTCCACTGTGGTAGTCACTGTCTGAGGTATGCGGGGAGGTGAGACGAGGGCGGACTCATTAGATATTTAAAGACAGGTATATCCCGTAAGTCCCGCAGTGGACTGATGATGATGATATCTTAGGATAACATGTCATCAATCAGTCGATTGCCGTTCACTGCTGAACGTAGGACTTTTGTAAGCGGTCGTAGATCCAAAAGTTAAGTCGACTGGGTTATTTTTTTACGTAAGCAAGGCTTTAACGCATGTACCAGGGCCCTATCTACGGGATACCGAGTTTATGTGGGACTCACTCTTTAAAACGGAGAATACCCACTAATTCTGATACAAGTGCTCATCTTAGGAGGGTCGGGATGCCCATCGGGCTTCAACTCAAATTCTTCTGCAACTCAGTCATCATCATCATCAGCCTATTGCAGTCCACTGCTGGACATAGACCTCTCCAGTTGTTCGCCATCTAAAGCAAACTTCTGGAGGACATACCCATAATCGCCACGCTGGGCAGGCGGGTTGGCGATCGCAGGGCGTAGCTTCTTGCTCCGATGACGCTGCTGCCCGTCATCGGACTATGGTTTTTAGCTACGCCTTCTATCGTGATGGTTTAACCGCCACCAGTCAGTTTGCCAGATCCTCGTTTGTTGTTTGGCAGGATGCACCACGGGCAGGTGAGGATGGCTTGGAACGATAAGGTGATAGGTCGCTCCCTTACATCCCATGCAACCATGTAACGGTCCCATGCAACTCAGTAGCCACCTGAAAAGTAGTGTCGTCCGGATACGACGTGACTGACCACGTGTGTGACTCTTCAGACACACTTCGTCAAGACGACAACATGTATCTCTATACATGTCGTCGTCTTCGGGGTCAGGGCAAGGGTGCTTTCAGGGCATGTATTTTCGGCTATTTATCTAACTAATGGACAATTGTACATAATATCTAATGCTGCCTGTACCTAAGTAAAATATGTATCACGTATTATTTTATGTCTGTGACAAATAACTTCCAAATGGATTAAGGAAAAGGAATGCTGACTTTTAACCTACTATATACTGAATCCTAAATAAATATTGTTTCTATACCTAGAACAACAGGTAAGTTGTGTTAACCTGATTTTAATGAGTAATTGAATACCACATGAAATGCCCTAAATATTGCGACATGCGTCAGAGTGACTCAATGATTGATGAATAGGAAACCAAATCGTAACCTAAATCGTAACCGCATTTCGTTCTGTACAAACGACGACACAGCCTACCTACTCTAAAATTTCGCCAAAGTAAATGAAGTAAGTATCAAATGTGAATTAGTCATATCAGAATCCTACTAATCCTAGTTCCTACTATCCTAGTTTATTATTGACTTAATCCTAGTTTACATGTTGAAGCACTGAACGGATTTGGTAATAGACCAGTGTGCCTAGCACGAACATTTTCGAAAAAGTACCGTAAGTAAGTTAACGTTACCGTAAACATTTGTATGAAACTTGGTACAGCGCCCCTATCGTGCGTAAGAGGTACTACGTTTACGTACGTTAACGTAGTGAAAATTATCGCCCTGTTTACGGTTACGTTACGCATACTTTTTCGAAAGTGTTCGTGCTAGGCACACAGATTAACCCATTGGTAATGGATTATAGAATATTTTCAGTATAATCATACATCCGATTTATGCGTTAATCAGCATCACACATCATTCTACCTATCTGTCAAATTTCCCCAAAAATCTATATTGATGATAGGCATTGGACACATAGCACTGGACACTTACTGGAACATTGTTTGAGACTTTGGAAGCTATCAGGTATGCAACGTTTATGTACTGACAGTACCTACACAACCTTAAGAAACTGAATATTAAGTACACATACGCACATATTCCTCAAATCTTTTCTTACGCAAATGCGTAAAACACTATTGACTCATTGTCATCGGAAACAGGTCGGATTTGTATAGAAATTCGTAATGGGTATATAACCCGTGAATACAGTCCTTTGATTTCGCCCTAACTGAAGTAACTTGTTTGAGTTGCCCTTAGAATTGGTTAAAATGTCTAAAAAGTTATGGTAATTAGTCAAAGAAACCGTGAAACGACTAATTATGCAAGAATTGGTAACGCTAATGATTTTGTTAATTTGCTTCTGCAGACATGAGGACTATATTAAAAAAGGAAGCCTCAGAATAAACATGACGACAATTTTTTATTTTGGGTCGATATTGATGCACCACCTAATTATATTATCATTGCTGCATTGTTGAAAAAAATATTCCGCTTGTATGATAGGTAACTCCCTGAAATAGGTACCTAATACAATTATTATTTTAAAATCACAAATATGAACTCGCCTAAAAATGCTTCATGCAAGCTACTTCATAGGCTTCATGTCTATCAATATCGAAGAATTTTTAAAATATCACTTTTATTAAATTAGTTATTAAAAGGTTTAAAGTTATTGATTAGACAGAGACCTCCGATGTGTAAGGTTGACGTCACGAAACATTCGCGTCATACAACTCCATAAAAAAATCTGTTTTTGTGAGAGGGACGGATATATCTGCTTTCAGCGACTCTTATGAAGTAAATTTTTCCGCTAATTTTGATTTTGTTTTCACTGTGCATGGTATGTTTTCATCTATTTTATGGTAAATTAGTAAATGCATGAAAATACTTATCATCATCATCCACCTATATAAGTCCACTGCTGGACATAGGCCTCTCGCTCTCCTCATGTTCGCCACTTTGATCGATCCTGGGCTTCTCGCATCCAGCACTTGTCAGCCGTCCTGCGCAAATCGTCACTCCACCTTGCGAGATTGTGAACTGTTACATAATGCTTATACGAACACACCAACCTCTCTCACCCTCAGGTACACACACACGCACTCACACACACACTCACACTTACACACGCACACACACACACGCACACACACAATATATACTTCCACACTGCACGTGCTCATTAAACACACTTTCTTAATTATCTCTAACCTTTTCTCTAATTTTGCTTGTTTTATTGAATTGTTTTGGAACTCTGTCTAGCCTCTCAGAGGTGGGCGTTAGTAGCTGCGCCACAGTTGTATAACTACTGCTGCTATTATCGTGCATACTATATCTGCTGTAACCTTTTTATTGTTCCAATAAAAACATTTTTATTTATTTATTTTATTTATATACGAAATACTTTTGATGAATGCACATATTCCTCTGTTATATAGGAAGAAGTAAGAGGATTTTCACGATTAAAAAAAGCCTTGTTGGGACCTACCACATGGCGAATATGACATCAATACCTCGTAAAGAGGCGTACGCGAATACGTGGGTGCACTTTCTCAATGGGCCGACACGATTCTTATTTAAACACGCTGACCGCTCTGCTCAATGAATGACTCACTGAGTAACTGGTTTGACAGTTGTAAACAGATGTGTTTTGAGATACTTATGTCTTAATACACATCCTGCACTAAATAAATAAGCCAATACATACTAAGCCGACGCTTCTACTATAGGTACCTAGTAACCAACTGATAAACTTAGTCAAATACTTTTCTTTTATAAATAACGCAAGACACACCACACTACCACTGGCCCACACAGCGCCATCTAGCCCCAAAGCAAGCTGAAGCTTGTACTAAACGTAACATGCGTACCTACTAGATACTTTTTTTTGGAAATAAATACATATCGTTTCTGGAGCTCTTGAGGGGTTAGGGTTGGGCCGGCATGGCGGTAGCAACGGATCAGTTACTTGCCCATTGTCACAGCGATCCCCCCGTACCGTACGTGACCATACAGACCATACAGGGTATGAGGCCGAATGCCCCTGCGCCCCTGACGACGGCGCTTGACGGAGGGTCCCATATAACATGTCTCCCTCCCCTCAGATGGCGGTGATATGTAAAAGCATTTTCTATAAGTTAAGCGTGGCATGTCTTAGGCTGGTTTCACAGCAGTCCGGGAGTCCCGTACGGGCAGTCCGTGCGCGGAACGCCCGTACGGGTCACGCCCGCAGCGCTCTGGAACGTAACCCACGTTTCAGACCATTCAGTACGGTACGGTTGCTTTGTACTGACTCTCCCCGGAGCGGGTCGCGTCCGCGTCGCTGTGAAACGATGTTCTAGTTCCTCATGTGTGCTCCCGCTCCGGGCGCCCGTAATAACAGCCCGTACGTGACTCCCGGACAGCTGTGAAACCAGCCTTAGTTTATATATTTATTCACGGCTAGTCTCTGTTCCACCTTTATTATTCCTCACTCACAGACGAGCTAACCAGTGTTTGTATTGTTTCAGCCATGAGCCGGAGGGCGGCGGGCGCTGCGGGGAGGGCCCGCTAGTCCGCGCCATGCAGCCCGCGCCCCCGGGCGGTTCGCCCAAGCACGGTCAGTACCCAAATACACGTATGTTTTTTTTATAATAGAGCATTCAGTCAGGATGACGTCATTCCGCCGAATGATAAGCGGTCGTGAGGTCCAAAAGTTAGGTCGACAGGCACAATAGAACAATCCCATTGCGCCTGTCGCCCTCACCTCGAAGGCCCACTGAGATGCCGTTCCACGCCCCGCCTAAGTAAGAGAAAGGAAACGCATGAGCTGAAAGGGCATTCCATGTCTTATTGACATTAAAAAAAGACCTATACAGACCATTTGTACGAGTAACCATAGCCCACTTTAAAAAAAACTAATTATAACGATTGTTTTCTAAAGCCAGGCAGAACAATCTGTTTGTTCTGAAAACAACAACATCGCATAATAAAATGTTGATAATAATCCGTCGGCTGAGGGCAGCTATTTGTTTCGTTTTAATGAACTCGGCTTATATTACCGGGAGTACCGGGAAAATGTTCCCGGGGGAGAACGTGATCTGGCATTATGAGATACTGTATTTAATAATTGCTTTTGTTTGTACCTTTCAACTCGCTTCAGTCAATTTCGTTTTGTGGTTTTTATTTTACTCGTACATAATATATCTTTTTGATATAATAAAAGTGTACACGTATCTTCCAAATGTATGTACGCCCATAATTTTCGAACGACTTCACCTAATTGGATGATTCTGGTTTTTATGTATTCGTTACTATTAGGGCTATTAGGACAAGGTTTCATCACCATTATCAACAGCCTTTCGCAGTCCACTGCTGGACATCGAGGTGAGACTGGCTCGATGGCTCATTTGGTAGTGACCTCTGCCCTCTGAGCCATGGGTCGTGGATTCGATTCCCGCACAGTACAAACATTTGTGTTCATGAACGTGTCTGTTTGTATTGGTCTGGGTGTTTTCTATCTATATGTATAATATGTTTTCCAAAAAAATGTATCTCAGTAAGTTTATCAGTTGTCTAGTACCCATAGTACAAGCTTCGGCTTAATTTGGGGCTAGGTGGCGCTGTGTGGCCCAGCGTGGCATGTCTTGGGTTATTTATTTATTTGTACTCTTTTCCTTTTTTTTCACCACACAGAAATTATTACATCCGACAAATCGACATCTTGAGACGGTGAGAGAATCCATCGTTTCCCCGCCCAAGGTGATCTGATAGACTCGTTTTATTTTTAGACGCCCCGGTCAATGACCTCTCATCCAATTTTCCTCGTAATCCAAAGAGGTTGATCATTATTTTTCCTAGAGCTTTGAGATAATAATGTTTTATTGGGGTCGACCACCTGTACCTTTTAATATGTTACTAGCTCATAAATAGAAGTGATTTTTAAACTGAAGACCAGACTATACCCACACATGATAGAGCATCTTTTAGAACATATCATCATCATCATCAGCCCATCGTAGTCCACTGCTGGACATAGGCCTCTCCAGGTGTTTGCCACTTAGGGCAAACACGTGGAGGATATACCCATAATCGCCACCTGGGCAGGCGGGTTGGCGACCACAGGGCGTAGTTTCTTGCTCCGGTGACGCTGCTGCTGACACAAATCTTATAAAGCCAGTTTAGAAAAATTTACAACTACAACGAAATACGTCAATATAGAAAAAAAACATCGCATATTTTAAAAAAATACGTTGAGGGCGTACAAAAAAGAGTAATAGAGCAAAACCCAAAAAAAAAGTCTGTTTATTTGTGTGTGTGTACCTATGTTACACAACTTACACATAAAAACCGATGAGACAGGGAATCCCCCCAAATAACAATTGTCACTGGGAGAAATACACTGGACATTCCAGCAGTGGTTTGATTGCAGGCTAATGATGATGATGATGATGATGATGTAGATCCTTTAATGGTTGTTATAAATGCTATAAGATGTAAATTATATTATATCAACATCTACATTAATATTATAAAGAGGAAAGATTTTATTATTTGCATTGAATAGGCTCCAAAACTATTTGACCGATTTCAAAAATTCTTCTTCTTTTGGGAAGCCACACTATCTCCGGTGAACATAGGAATCCCCACCATGGGAAGCCAGTGCGGGATGCTAGTTTTGGATAAGGATTTCGTTAAACAAATAAATTGTGTTATTATTCCAGGAGCGGCCGGCGACCAGTCGACTCTGAAGGTCCACCTGCCCAATGGGGGGTTCAACGTGGTGCGAGCCTCCGCAGACGAGGATGTGCGCTCCGTGCTACGTCTGCTGGCGGCGAGGCTGGCGGCCGGGGATAGGGTGTATACCTCCTGCTACGCGCTGAGGGCGAGAAGACTCACCACTGGCAAGGTCAGTAGACAGGAATCTGGTAATGTCAGTAGACAGGCCTAGGGTTAGAACGTATATGGCCAATGGCAAATTTAGGAGACAGGCCACTGATTAGGGAGTCCGGCGGCAGTTGATAGGGCGTATACGGCCACTGGCAAAGTCAGGAGCCAGGCCTCTGATCAGTGGAACTGGTGAAAGTGGTTACGGCGTATATCCAGTGTCAAGGACAGTAGACAGGCCACTGATCAGTGGGACTGGCATTAATGGATGTGGCGCACATGGCTAATGGCAAGGTAAGAGGACCAGCCACTGGCCAGTGGGGCTGGCACCCGGGAATAGGGCGTACACGAGCTGCTACGCGCTTAAGGCGCGACATCTTACCATTGGCAAGGTCAGTAAACAAGCCACCAGCAAGGTCAGTCGTCAAGCCTCTGGCAAGCTTAGTAGACTGGCCACTGGTAAGGTTAGTAGACAGGTCACTGGCAAGGTCAGTAAACAGGCCACTAGCAAGGTCAGTCGACAAGCCACTGGCAGGGTTAGTAGACTGGCCACTGGCAAGGTCAGTATACAACTATACAGGCTACTGGCAGCTACCCGTTGGCTCTAGTACCCATAGTACAAGCTTAGGCTTGAGAGAGAGGTTCTTGAATTGGGGATTACCATTGTTGAGACAGGAGTGGCCAGCCTTAACCCTACCGGGAACCTGGAAACAGCTAGATTCCAGGGTGCGGTGCACACTCGTCCGGAAATTAGTGGACTTAGGACCACGCTAGACCAGATACGCCAACTACTAGGGGTGCAAGAAAGGAGCTTCACCACGGCGTGGGCTTAGCGTGGCATGTATTTTATTTATTTATTGATTTACTTATGTGCTCCTTGCAGATCCGATGGATCCACCAGGACACGCCCGTCTCAGAGCTGCTGGCCAAGTGGCCGGCGAGCGAGTGGCGGCTCGAGCTGCGCGTGCGCTACCTGCCCGCCAACCTGCGCGAGCTGTGCGACGCAGACCGGGTCACCTTCCACTACTACTACGACCAGGTAACGCGGCATACTACACAGTGGGTAGGCAATGGGCTTGCCATATCAGCTGCAAGACCCTACCCCATGACACAACCATTGAGGTAAACTAGTTCTACAGTGGGATACACAGAGTTGGTGGAGTGACGATTTGTGCAGGATGTCTTACCGGCAGAAACACGACCCAGAGGTAATTTCGCTGCGGTATTCTATAGGGTGGAGGTCCTTCCCCGGACGGGCCGCTCAATTCGAGCGAAGATTCGCTATGCCCTACCTCTCTTAAACTACCTCTGGCTAGTGCTGCATGCCCAACAGGAAGCCCAACACCGATAAAAGTGGCGTACAACTGGAGAGGCTTATGTCAGCAGTGGACTGCGGTAAGCGGAGACGAAGTGAAGGGACGATTTTGCGTAGCATTGCTGGCTTGTGCTGGATGCTAGAACCCAAAGTGCTGCAATGGACTGCGATAGACTGAAAATGAACGCTACACTGACCACACATGGTGGAACTGACCACGTCGCCCGCGCCAACCAGCGCAAGCTCTGCGACGCGATCGTGTAACCTTCCTATATAACCAGGAAACGCTGCACACTGCACCGTGACAATGGCCTTGCCATATCAGCTGCAGGATTTGAACCCAAGACACAACCTAGAGTGGATACCGCTTCTCAGCAACCGTAGTGTAAGACGCCCTCAGGCCATGCCAGGTGGATTGACGATTAGCGCTCGGTAGTGTACCCTGCCAACAACAAAGAGATCAAAGTGGTAACTTGTCAAAAAAGGTTGGGAACCACAGCGCTAAATCAACCCCATATTATATGCTTTATAGATCCAATCCTTCTCTTATTCTAGGTAAATGACTTACCAATTTTACATAAATCTCAGTTATTTATTAACCGACTTCGATAAATAATACTACGTTCCAACATTCCATTTGGGTGTAAATTAATAAAAGCTTTAATGATTATCCTTTATTTTCAGGTTCGACATGACTACCTCAACGCCAATCATCCGATGGTTGATCAGGATTTGGCTATACAAATATGTTGTTTAGAGATTAAGTAAGTATAACATCAAAACCCTTAATTGGGTTAAAAAATAACATTTCAAGTTATCAGAAATAGTTCATACGGCAATCAAAGGTTTTTAGACATTTATGCTCGAAAGCCTAAGTTCTGAGATTCCCCAGCGGGTTAACTTCCCCAGCAGAACAACAGCTTAAATTAATGACCAGTTTCATGTAACAATAAACCTTAAAACATTAACTTAAGACTTAAATGTATCATTTAGTTTGATGGTCATTGTACATCGAAAAGCCTTAGTACATTTATGTACTTCTTATTGCAGATACTTCTGTAAGGACATGCAAATATCCTTGGACAAGAAGTTCAACGTAGAGTACCTGGAGAAAGAGTTCGGTCTGCACAAGTTCCTGCCCAAGTCTGTGCTCGACGCCATCAAGCCTAAGGTCCTCAAGAAGGCGATACAGCAGCAGTTCAAGAAGGTAACCATTATATAACAATATCATAATTAGAAATAAATAAAAGAATGATAAGATAAGAAATGTGTACTGAGACACTATCGGAACATCGATCAGCATTAGCACAACAAAAATCGGTGTGGCTTCCGGATTTAGTATAGGGCCACCCTATCTAATCACGTGAGTGTCGTAGAAGACGTTTGAGTAATCTCACCAACCCGCCTGCCAAGCATGGTGACTAAAGCAAGACTAAATCACTCCAAGTGACAATAAGTCACTGTTGGAGGCCCATATTCATCCATCAGTCAACGTTTGCAAGCTGATATAATATACGAGTATAATGGTTTGAGACAATAACTTATTGTAGGTCAGTGTTCAAACACTTACTACAATACCTAAAATGGTCGTATTATATGTGGTTGATCACTTTGTCTATTACTGTTTCTTTCCAAATTTCTAATGCTGAAAAACGAAATTTAGAATTAAACAAAAAGAAAGTAATTATCATATTTAGTATAGCATGAGTAGAAAAAAGTTCGGGATCTTATTTATAGCACAAACTATAAACAGTTACAGAAAAGGCATTACAGAGAGCTATGGTACAATATAGGCGGGCTTATCGCTAGTAAGCGATCTTTTCCACCTTTAGGTAGAGAAAGTGTAATTTTCTGAAGAGAGGGGCAACGTCGTGCAAACAATAAATCAATAATTTAATTTGTATTCATTGGCTGTTGTTTCCAGGTCGCCAACATGAGCGACACAGACTGTATGCTGAAGTATCTGGAGACGATGCACACGCACTACGGCTACGACCGGGAGACGTTCACGGGGGCGCTCGGGAGCGGCTGGGCGATACCCGTGGAGCTCGCCATCGGCCCAGATATAGGTAAGATACAGTCCTGGAGTGGACACCTTCTTTTTCCTAGTAGCTCGAGTAATGTTGCCAGATCAAAATTTTACTTTTGGAAGGTGTATTTTCGTATAGGTAGGTTGTAAGGGTGCGACCCATCGTCTTTTCGCTCCAAGCCAACCTCATCTGCCCGTGGTGCATCCTGCCGATGAAAGAGGCTTTAGCAACCGACGGGTGGCGGTAGAACCATCACGATGGAAGCCGTAGCTAAGCGCAACGGACTGATGACGGGTAGCAGCGTCAAACTACGCCCTGCGATCGCTAACTTAAATGCCCAGCGTGACGATTATGGGTATAGCCTCCAGATGTTTGTTCAAAGTGGCGAACAGTGGACTGGGATAGAATATCAGAGTTCTGGAGTGGATACCACTTTTCGACTGACGTAGTATCATCATCATCATCAGCCTATTGCAGTCCACTGCTGGCAAACATTGGGAGGGTATACCCATAATCGCCACCCTGGGCAGGCGGGTTGGCGATCGCAGGGCTTAGATTTTCGCTCCTGTGATGCTGCTGCCCGACGTAGTATATGATACCCTTAAGCCAGGTGGAGTGACGATTTGCGAAAGATAGCTGGCAAGTACTGAATACGAGAAACCCAGGATCGAACAAATTTGCGAGAAAATAAAAATGGAGAGGCCTATGTCAAGCTGTTGACTGCAAAAGGTTGATTATGATGATGATGGGTTCATACTCTATGGTTACGACCGGAAAATGTTCACGGGAACTATCAGAAGTGCTCGGGGCCGGGAGTAACAATTTTTCTTGCAATTTTCAAGACATGATTTTTTTTCATTGATGCACGTTTACTGTCATGTTTACCCATAGTACAGGCTTCGGCTTAATTTGGGACTAGATAAATAAATAACCCAAGACATACCACAGATACTGAGCCACACAGCGCCATCTAGCCTACTAGCATCTAACTAGTGTCTGATAAACTTACAAAAATACCTTTTTTTTTGTAAATAAATATATTATACATAGAAACACCCAGACCAATAGAAACAGACATGTTTGTACTGTGCGCAGATCGAACTCGCGATTGGCGTGGTCCAGCGTGGCATTTTTTGCGTTTCTTTTTTAGGGTTCCGTAGCCGAATGGGAAAAAACGGAACCCTTCTTTTACGCTTTTACCTTTAATACAGTAAACTCCAATTTAATAAAGAAAAATATTTATTTAGATGTATACCTAGTGGTACGGAACTCTACGTGCGCGAGTCCGACTCGCACTTGGCCGGATTTTTGTTTGTTTTATGGCTTTGCACAATTCTTGGGTTACATATTTGATTTTGTCCTGTTGTTACAGACATATCGTACGTGTCGCACAAGGCGGGCGAGCCGCCGACGTACACGAAGATAGCGTCGTTCAGCGACATCGTCGCCGTGCAGACGCTCAAGTCTAACTGCACGCAGTCTCAGACGCAGGTATATATCGAGCTACTGCCCCTAATGACTCGCCCCGGCTTCCCACGGGCTTTAGAACAACCATCACCCTGGGTGAGCAGGGATGTAAGGGAGCGGCCTATTATCATTTCGCTCTAAGCCAACCTCACCTGCCCGTGGTGCATCTCGCCGCATAAAAAAAGAGGAGCTTACAACCGACTGCTGGCGGTACACACATCACAATTAAAGGCGCAGCTAAATACCACAGACCGATGCCGGGCAGCAGCGTCACCGCGAGCTAGAAGCTACGCCCTGCATTCGCCAACCCGCCTGCCCAGTGTGGCGATTATGGATATATCCACCAGATGTTTGCCCTAAGTGGCAAACAACTAGAGAGGCCTATGTCCAGTAGTGGACTGCAATAGGCTGATGGTGATGATTCATAATAAGACTTCCCCAGATATTATACTACTATAAATGCGAAATTTTGTTTGGATAGATGGATGTGTGTTATTATTTCTTGGAAAAACTACTGAACGTATTTTAATGAAATTTTACAGTAGTGTAGCTCATATATCAGATTAATATATTAGAAGGCTATGTTGTATAAGAATACTAGCGACCCGCCCTCGCTACGCTTCGGATATTTCATTTTACACAAACCTTCCTCTTGAATCACTCTATCTATTAAAAAAAAACCGCATCAAAACCCTTTGCGTAGTTTTAAAGATTTAAGCGCACATAGGGATTTAAGGACAGAAAAAGCGCCTTGTTTCATACTATGTAGTGATTATGAATCAAAATGTCACTTTTGACACACGTCAAAAGTGACATTTTGATTCACTTTAGACGTTGAATCTTGACAGTTTTGGTTCAATATGTCAATGTCCCGTGAACACATCCTATATAGTCGGTCTGTTCTGTTTGGGGCTTAATTTAAAACATAATTTGCTTTACAGAGCGGTTCGTCGTGCGGCAAAGCAGCGCTGCAGTTGAGGGTGAAGGGAGCCACGGAGACGTTGACTATTACGTGCAGCAGTGTCGAGGTACTTTACAAATATAAAATAAATAACCCGAGACATGCCACGCAGGGCCACACAGCGCCATCTAGTCCTAAACTAAGCTGATGCTTGTACTATGAAACAACAGATAAACTTACTTAGATTTAAAAAACAAAATGTATTTATCTTTTTGTACATAGCAAACACCCAGACCTATTGGTCTGGGTCAAACAGACAAGTTCATACACACGAAATGTTTGTACTGTGCGGGGATCAAACCTCTGACCTCTGTTTCAAAGGCAGTGTTCACTGAACTAAACTCTTATGTCAATAATAATCAGCTTAAGACCTAGTTTAAGGAGACACATGGGGCGGCGCATCGGGTGTTTTATCATAATAAAGCGCAGGAAAATCTCCTTAAAACGAGTCCTAACGAAAAGAAATTTTCAAACTTTTCTAAAAATTAGGTGCGGTGCATCTTAAGATTCAATTATTAAGAGTCAATTGCTCCTGAAATGCTACGATTCATAAATCGTATATACGTAAATCATACCTTTTATGATCTAACATCCTAAGGACTGACAACCCTTTTACAAAATATCGCCCCTCCTCCTTTTTTTTACGTTTGGACCCGTTACCGGAAAATAATATACTGTCTTTTCATTTCCAGGCTGCAGAGAGTTTAGCAGATTTAGTAGATGGTTATTGTAGACTAGTGACGGAATCGCAGACCTCTTTGTGGAATAGAACCAGTAAGTTATTTGAGTATTTTGTGACCACTTCCACTAACAGACTCCTAAGCTAAGAGTCCTTTATGCAAAATTTAGAAGACACTTTTGACCTGAAGCAAAAGTATTACCTACTACTCGTATAAGTGCAATTTTGATCTTAATGCATCTTTTAAATTCTGCTTGGAGAGCATTGGAGGCTGTTCGGGAAAATGGAAATAATTATTTATTTGTTATAGTATGTTCTATCTTTAATTGTAAATTGAACTATTTGTTTTTTTTTACAAGCTACTGTGTGGAAATCTCTCAACTGCCAATGCAAAAGTAAGCAAGTTGATTTTTTAAAATGGTCCTAAAGTCAATTTATTGTTAAACCAATGCTGCCAATGCCTAAGCCATTTTTTATTTGCTTACAAAAGCCTTAGAATTTCACCCCAAAGCGGAAGTCTGTCCCCCCAAAGCGGAAGGTTCTCACCCTAAAAACTTTACGATAATGTGATCGTTACTCAAACAAAATTTTAGGTATACTTTGATTTTTATACGTCGCGTGGTCAGAAAATCAGACTAAACGACTTTTGCTAAGATGTTTTTCTTATTTATGCTATAGTTGATTATATCATCAAGATCTGGAACATAAGATGTGGAACTCTGAAGGGCGAGCTGGTCCCGAACTAAGCGATATCCATGCAGCTGACAGTAGCCATTGAGGAATGCCTATAAACAATAATTTGATGATGATGATGATTATATTATTTACATGTGTTTTCCAGCGGAGATGAGCAGCAGTTCCTCAGAGGGGAAGACGAGTTCCTGGGAGGGGAACACGGCTACTCTCCTCTCGGAGGACTACGCGGAGATAGTGGACGACGACGCTGACTATTCCACGCCAGCTGGTGAGTAGATGAGCGACAAATCAAAAAAATGTATGGTATTTTATTAGAGAGGTAGGGCATAGCGAATCTTCGCTCGAATTGAGCCGCCCGTCCGGGGAAGGACCTCCACCCTATAGAATACCGCAGTCAAATGACCTCTGGGTCGTGTTTCTGCCGGTGAGTAGGGTTTCCGGAGCTCGTGGGGGGTTAGGGTTGGGCCGGCATGGCGGTGGCAACTGACAGGTAACTGACCAATTACTTGCCCGTTGTCACAGCGACTTGGGCTTCTCTTTCGCTTTCTATCAGGCGTAGGGAAGCCATTATGTCGAGCTACTATAAAAAAAAACACTACGGAGCGTTGAGCGAGGTAAACCAACCAATAGAATTGCATGAAATCTCCGGTCCTATTCGCGCGTCACGATTCTATTGGTGGATTCTTACCTCGCCCACCACTCCTCTGCCTTGCTGAAGGAGCGGCATTTTTGAAGCAAAACATTACAAATAATTTAGAGCCTTATCTGTGTGATTTCTTAGTTCATAGTTATTTAAATGCAAAGGAGGGCGCCGCACATTCCCTGGCGGCTTCGTGGTCAGTCATATACCCATCTAAAGAAACTTCCGCATTTATAACATTAGATAACAGTAAGATATTACAATGTACCACTCGTCCACAGTCCGAGACTACGAGTTGGTCCGCAACCAGATCGAGTTGACGGGCATCATCGGCGAGGGCCAGTTCGGGGACGTGCACAAAGGCACCTGCAAAGTCGCCTCCGCCAACCACCCCTCGCTGCGCCGCCAGTTAGCCCTGCAGAAGCAGCAGGGCAAGACGCCCAGCGGAGAGTGCGTCCTGCCTGTAGCTGTCAAGACTTGCAAGATGGACGCTGATCTGGACACGGCAGAGAAGTTCTTAGAAGAGGCCTGTGAGTACCTCTACCTATCTCTTCACTCATCACTCTAACAGACACCAGCTCGAAAATCAAGTTCTCCACGTCATCTTGGCAAGTATATCGGTTACCATCTTAGGGTTCGCTGACCATGATCGTAAAGAAGAATCTTGAAATTTCCTCAAGAGGCACTTTTGGATCAGGGCTCTCTATATTTTTTTATTACAGTAAGATGCTTAATAGGGATCAGAGGCTTTATGGATCAGGGATGTCAAGATTATTTATTACAGTAAGATACATCACATAAATATAGGGGTTAGCTTTTTTGGATAATGGAACTCAAGTTATATAGTATCAACAGAAGAATCAGTCAATTTTGGATAATGAAAGTCTATATATTTTTATGTCCTTCATTCCAGATATTATGCAGCAATTCTCCCATCCGCACATCATCGGCCTGGTGGGCGTTTGTAGCACGCCGCCCATATGGATAGTGATGGAGTTGGCGACTCTCGGGGAGATGAGGGCCTACTTACAACAGAACGCACACAGGTAACAAGGGAACATATCAACGTTATTTTAAAACAACAAGATTTACAAGGCTGCATGAATATTATTATTTTACATAATTTAATTACAAAAACCGGTTAAAATAGGACTTATGACCCCTGACGCCCCATGATGCTTGACTGAGTGGCCGGCGTTTTTAGTGGGTATTCCCGGCCTCCCCACTATTTCGGGGCCCATCCATTTCTCGAACATCCAAATGTATGCTAATCTTCGATCGTGTCGAACTGTTGTCCTATCAGATTATGAGAGCGAATGACATAAATTGCTCGCACACAAAAGTGAATCAGAATGTAGGAACTCACTTATTATTTTAATGTGTTTCCTTTTGTACACTCACCGCATACTAAATCTGCTCTCTGACCTAAAAGTTGACTGCTAGAGAATGCTCCTAGCATTAAGTTTGCCTTTTGTACAATTTTGTGAAAAAAAGTTTAAATACATAAACTTGTAGCGACATCTGTCGCTCTGAATATGTCTTGCTATCTTTAAAATCTTATTTATCTTTATATGTCCCGCATACCTGACTTAAAAGACTTCCCATTTGACAGATTGGAGACATGTACACTAGTCCAGTACATCTACCAGTTGTCAACGGCACTAAGCTACTTAGAGAGTAAGAAGTTCGTCCACCGCGATATCGCCGCGAGAAACGTGCTTGTCTCCACGCCTACTTGTGTCAAGGTTTGTGTTTATTATTCTTTCTTTGTTTTTAGTACAGCATATTGGTTCCCTTCTCTTTTCACCCCATGGAAAGTATTCATCAAAAAGAACATAAATTTATCGATTATGGGGGAAAAGTAAAGTTTTGGATTCGAATCCATTACTCCTACCTGCAAGGCCATTTCCGTTTAGATTTATATAACTTCCATCTATCAAACCCTGATCCGTTCACTGCTGACTGTAGTCGGGAATACAGAAATATGTCTCTATCCCCGATTACTCCCATCGAGCCAATGCCATTTGTAAAGAATGAATGAAATTCAAATTTTGAATGGTGTTGGGTAAACATCTAGCTTTACTCATAATCGCCACGTTGGGCAGATGAGTTGGCCATCGCAGGGCGTGGCTCTTCGCTCCTGTAACGCTGCTGCCCGTCATCGGTATTTCGTATTTAGCTACGCCCTAAATTGTGATGGGTAAAATCACCACCAGTCAGTTGCCATAGCCTCGTTTGTTATTCAGCAGGAATCACCACGGGCAGATGAGGATGGCTTAGAGCGAAAAGATGATTGGTCGCTCCCTTATCCAGACGATGAATGTAACTCAATGAAATGTTATTAATAAATAAAATATTTGATGTGCAGTTGGCGGATTTCGGCCTATCTAAAATGGTGGAGGACAAGTCGTACTACAAGGCGTCCCGGGGGAAGCTGCCAATCAAGTGGATGGCGCCGGAGAGCATCAACTTCAGGCGATTCACTTCCGCTTCTGATGTCTGGATGTTCGGTAAGTAGTCTCCTCTCTATCTTACTGGCCGTAAAGATGCGGTAAAAAAAAAGATTTAGGTCTCGTGTCGTTGGGTATCCGTATCACCCGTGATTTTGCTTAGTTTCAGAATTATAATGTAGCCAAATTAGCTCGATGATTATGAAATCTGAGTGTTGTGCTTTCCTAAGGTTTACAAACAGCCATGAATCATCTGTTTGAAGTTATAATTTATTTTTGAAACTTTAAGTCTTAGTTTACCTAACGTAAATTTTTTACTTAATATTTTGCATTTTGCATAAAAGAAAAACTCATGAAGATTCGGTTGCAAAAAAAAATTGCATAAATTGTTTATTTGTCGGATCTTGTATTCAATTGAGTTGGCGCTTGACTGCGATTCGCCTGATGGTAAGCGATATCGTAGTCTACAATGGAACGCGCTCACCCAGCAAAAACCGATTCACTCTCGCCTTGAACATCGGAAGATTATATCTCTCGGGGAACGAGGAGCCCGGCAAAGAGTTCCATAGCCGTTCGCACTATGAAGTTCTCAAAATAACGAACTGTGCACCTTCCAGGCGTATGCATGTGGGAGATCCTAATGCTCGGCGTGAAGCCGTTCAGCGGCGTGAAGAACAACGACGTGATCGGCAAACTGGAGAACGGGGAGAGACTGGCCCTGCCGCCTCGCTGTCCGCCGCGCCTCTACTCCGTCATGTCGCGCTGCTGGGCCTACGAGCCCTCCCAGCGGCCCACCGCCCACCAGCTGAAGGAGACCCTGTTGTAAGTCCACTCAGTCTACAAGACTCTACTCCGTCGTGTCGCGCTGCTGGGCCTACGAGCCCTCCCAGCGGCCCACCGCCCACCAGCTGAAGGAGACCCTGTTGTGAGTCCACTCAGTCTACAAGACTCTACTCCGTCGTGTCGCGCTGCTGGGCCTACGAGCCCTCCCAGCGGCCCACCGCCCACCAGCTGAAGGAGACCCTGTTGTGAGTCCACTCAGTCTACAAGACTCTACTCCGTCGTGTCGCGCTGCTGGGCCTACGAGCCCTCCCAGCGGCCCACCGCCCACCAGCTGAAGGAGACCCTGTTGTGAGTCCACTCAGTCTACAAGACTCTACTCCGTCGTGTCGCGCTGCTGGGCCTACGAGCCCTCCCAGCGGCCCACCGTCCACCAGCTGAAGGAGACCCTGTTGTGAGTCCACTCAGTGTACAGGACTCTACTCCGTCATGTCGCGCTGCTGGGCTACGAGCCCTCCCAGCGGCCCACCGCCCACCAGCTGAAGGAGACCCTGTTGTGAGTCCACTCAGTCTACAGGACTCTACTCCGTCATGTCGCGCTGCTGGGCTACGAGCCCTCCCAGCGGCCCACCGCCCACCAGCTGAAGGAGACCCTGTTGTGAGTCCACACAGTGTCCAGGACTCTACTCCGTCATGTCGCGCTGCTGGGCCTACGAGCCCTCCCAGCGGCCCACCGCCCACCAGCTGAAGGAGACCCTGTTGTGAGTCCACACAGTGTCCAGGACTCTACTCCGTCATGTCGCGCTGCTGGGCCTACGAGCCCTCCCAGCGGCCCACCGCCCACCAGCTGAAGGAGACCCTGTTGTGAGTCCACTCAGTGTACAGGACTCTACTCCGTCATGTCGCGCTGCTGGGCCTACGAGCCCTCCCAGCGGCCCACCGCCCACCAGCTGAAGGAGATCCGTTGTGAGTCCACTCAGTGTACAGGACTCTACTCCGTCGTGTCGCGCTGCTGGGCCTACGAGCCCTCCCAGCGGCCCACCGCCCACCAGCTGAAGGAGACCCTGTTGTGAGTCCACTCAGAGTACAGGACTCTACTCCGTCATGTCGCGCTGCTGGGCCTACGAGCCCTCCCAGCGGCCCACCGCCCACCAGCTGAAGGAGACCCTGTTGTGAGTCCACTCAGTGTACAGGACTTTACTCCGTCGTATCGCGCTGCTGGATCTACGAGCTCTCCCAGCGGTCCACCGCCCACCAGCTGAAGGATTTCTTGTTTTGAATCTCTAACCATTTTTCCGAGCTTAGACACGGCTCCTACACTGTGTACCTGATCATTCTTGTACTAACATTAACGAATATAAACCAAGAATCATCCAATTTGGTTCAATAGGTTATTATGGCTAAAAATTGTAATTAGTCCGTCTTTTAGCTTATTCAAAAATAAAAGACACTCTATTGCACCCACCTTAAAATCACGCTGTTTTTAAATGTTTTATTATATGTATGTATTGATACCATGTTTCTACATTCTTCCAGTGAGATCCTGCAGGAAGAGCGCAACACGGCTTGGGATACGATGCGTCGGGAGAACAGGCGCGTGGCCGCCGCCTCCTGGGGCGAGGAGCCCCCACCGAAGCCCACCAGACCCCCCACCAACCTCACTGGTAACTGACTTAAATACTAGTAATATTACGAATGTATATAATGGGATGTAAGGGAGCGACCTACCACCATTTCGCTCCAAGCCATCCTTACCTGCCCGTGGTGCATCCTGCCGAACAACAAACGAGGCTCTGGCAAACCGACTGGTGGCGGTAAAACCATCACAATAGAAGGCGTAGCTATGTAAATACCACAGCTCGATGGCGGGCAGCAGCGTTACCGGAGCGAGAAGCTACGCCCTGCGATCGCCAACCCGCCTGCCCAGCGTGGCGATTATGGGTATATCCTCCAGAAGTTTGCCCTAGGTGGCGAACAACTGGAGAGGCCTATGTCCAGCAGTGGACTGCGATAGGCTGATGATGATGATGACTGTCAAGTCAATTGATTGACGCATGTTTATTTCATATATTTTCTAAGGGTTTACAATGACGTGACGTCACGAATTTGACTGAATATTAATTGATATTAATTAAATTAAAATTTTCAATTGTAGGTTTATTATCAAGCAAGTAAGGTATTCCGATAAAATACGATGTTATCTTTTACTAGAATGGTAATGGTATTTAGGAATTTATTGGTCTAGTGGTCACATCCCAATTATCATTGGAGGCTTATGATTAGCAGTGGATTTGCAGGCTGATGATGGTGAAGTAGCTAGATATTTGTTGAAATCATTATAGAATGTGGAATAATTTAGAATAGAATAGAATAGAATAGAATAATTTTTATTTGGTACTTAAAACATGGAAAGTAGGTACAAATGAACACTTAAAACTAGCAAAAATATAGAAAAATTAAATTAAAAATAACGCATGTTAATAAACAGTAGTACCAAAATGGTCTCCGCTCAGCATACGATGGTGACGGCGAAAAGCAACGTCACCACCACTGGTATTCTGCGGAGGCCGGGGAGATAGCGGGCGACAGCCCACAGCAAAACGTAGGTACAGGCACAGAGAATAAAATATCAAAGTAAAATGCACTATGGGATAAGGAAGAAATAAATATATTTAACAGATACAATAATTATAATAAATTAATATAGGTAGGTATTATAGGTACTCGTATACAGTAACTGTCCATTATTAAATTAGTAGATAAACTATGATAGTGTGAAATTGGGTAGGTATGTATGTAGTTCGATAAATGATTTATGTGGATATTATGTAAGGCAATATTATTTGGGATGATGATATTATAAATTTGGTTATAACGTAATGTTATTGTTACCAACAGCAGTGGAATCGTCGAGTCCCGCAGCGGGCGCGGCCGGCGGCGTCCCCCAAACGTACATCGTCGCCCAAAACCCGCTGGTCCTCGCGCGTCTGCTGCGAGACAACCAGGCGAGGGCCCTCGAGCCGCAGGCCTACACCACGCCCGCCTCGGTATTCAACACCGTCGCCGTCGACTTCGCGCAGAGTCTGCCCGAGGACCCCCGCGCGGCGCCCCCCCTCCACACCGCCCCCATCCCCGCCGCCAGCCTCCACAAACTAGACCCCCTGGCCGACGAGATCACCGTCGTCGGCGGCGCCAGCTGCGACAACCTCTCCGCCCCCGACCCCGCCCCCCCGCCCGACTCCTACGTCCGCTCGCTCGAACGGACCCGCATCCCCACCGAGCGCACCCCCTCCCGCGTCGGTTCTCTGGAACGCAACGCCCGCGGCAGCCTCTCGCACCGCGCGTCCCCCGTCCCCCCCCTCGCCCGCCAGCACTCCGTCCCCGCCTCCCCCCCTCGCACCCGCCGCGACACCGACGTCGGACAGTTCTCCGTGCAAAACCCGTTAAACGCCCAACTGGCGGCTAGCGTCGTGAACAAGATGCGTCACCAGCCCGAGCCGCCTCTGGTCGAAGAGATCTACGACTTCGGCGGTGATAATGTTAAGAGCTGCGCCGCCATCGCCGCTCAGAGGGCGATGGGTTTCCACATGGCTGCGTCGCATCCGGCTGGCAGTATCCGTGTACCGTATACGGGTCACGCTCGAGGGCAGTTCGTGAGGGCGGCGCTGCCGTTCCGAGCGGACGCGGCCGGTGTGTACGCGACGAGACAGGAGTGTAGCGCGGCCGCGGAGCAGGTGTGAGCCATGTTAGGGAGACGGTTTGATGTGTGGGTTGCTTTCAACACTGAATTTAAATTTAGATTAAGGTTATATGGTATTTAAACAGTTCAATAGTTGATCGTCTAATCTCTAAGGCGTGAAACGGCATCTCAGTGGGCCTTCAGGGTAAGGGCGATAGGCGCGGTGGGTATGCCCTATTGTGCCTGTCGACCTAACATTTGGACCTCACGACCGCTTACCATCAGGTGGAGTGAGATCATCCTGAACGCTCTTTTTATAAAAAAAAAAATCTAAAAGGACACGCCCCACCTCCGCTTTACGCGCACAAGCAAATTTTAACCGTCAACTGAACGATCAATCGTAATTGCGTTGTTTATGTGTGTTGCGTCCATAAATTCAAATATTGGAACAGCGCCTTTCTTGGATTTGTTGTCCAACTACTTTAGTTGATCATGAACCTGTGAGAGGAAAAGTCGTCTTGTTTCATACAATGTGACGGCGCTGGTCCATAAAGCAAGCGTTGTCGGATTCATTAGCCGACTAGTCGGCCGTCATGTGCACATACAAATCATAGTTCACCAAATAATCGGCGCTCCCACACGGCTAAAGCGCCGGTGCTGAATTTGCACTGACACATCTATATAAAATAATAGATTAAGGAGCGGGGTGTGTCATTTTAGTATTGTCTATACTCGATTTTTGGTTTGACTTCAATGTCACTTGGCTGCTTTCTGCAGAAGTGGGTCCATTTGTGAATCTGCAAATATGCTAATAATAATGCCCTTCAATCATCATCTAGGTATGTGGTTACTTAGGTAAGTAGATTCTAGATTTTAATTGAGATATCTATGAATACAATGAGTACTAATAGATAGTAATACTCATAGGTATATTTGAGTAAAATTTTATGTAAAATGTGACGCAATTGACATAGGTGATGATGTCATGCCATGCCTAGAGAAATATGATTATCATGCTAACGGAATATTTTTTGATCCGTCACCTGATGACACAATTTTTCTAAGATAAAAGAAATGTTTACTAGATGTAGCATGCACGAACATACAAACAGACACACACAGCTACACACACTGTCAAACATCTGACAGTGACATCTGACACTGACAACTGTCGTCTCGTTCCTACACTTCACGCAAGGTGCGGGGTGGGAGGACAGTCAGTCTGTGTCCCACCGCCGCCGAGTAAAGACGTGTTCGTGTGAGGATAGCGAGCCGATATCATTGGTACCATCACATTGTTCATTACTTTATTGTTCATGGTTATTTCATATGTGGATTAGTGTCTACTACATTTTGGCGACGACGGAAAAACTGTAAGTAATTTTACTGTTTAGCTGTTAGGAAAATTGTATTTAATTAAAAAAAAAAAAAAAAAGAAGGTAAAGTAATGGGTTTGGTTTTGTAAATGAAGAAACACATTCAATGCTAGATTTCTTAGATACGTAGCAATTTTTATTTATTTCAACTGTCAATAAAGTAAAATCAAGCGAGTGCTCGGATAGGTAGTTAATTATTGTATCGTAGCTTTAAGCAAAAAAAAATACGTTTAAACTGTTTTATTTCAATCACTGTATGAACGTTTAATTGCACTAAAGAATATAATAAATAATTTTGCGTACCTACCCATCAGTTAACGAAATAATTATCCATGGTGGAAAAAGAACAATGTATCTTTGTTTTGATTACCTACTGCTTGCGTTAAACCAGTTGCACCGTCGACACGGGTACATATTTTGATTTGCATAATGCTGCAGTAATCTAAAAGATATGTGCAAAATTGCTTAGACAATGTAATTAAGCATACATACAAAAATAAAAGAAGCTAAATCATATTGTTTTCAGTACATTAGACTATTCGGTATTTGACCCGTTCAATAATCGCGGAATGGAACAAAGGTAGTAAAGTAATCGAGGTTGTAGGTAATTCACAATAAACCATATTTAATTATACAAGTACCTCGATTTCCGCGCATTATCAGAGCGTAATAAACTTTAAACTTATTATATAACTTGCCTAGTTAACCAAAGGTATGGTATTAGGACAGGCACATAACGCACAGCTGCTACTTTTGCGTAGGGATTGTTACTGTTAGTTAATGACGTTATGGGTAAAAATAAACCGAGATTAAGTTTAACGTATAACGCTACGCGTGTAGGTATCTTAACAGTAGCAACAGCAGTATCGTTGTAAACAAAGCCACATCTTGGATATTGTATGTAATAATCAGGTAGGCTTGCCAGATTTATTTATTTAATAGGTTTACCAGCGTTTGTATACACCAAAGCTATACTATACTAGTACATGTTATCTTATGAACTAAGTGTAACAATATTTAAAGGTAAACACCGCATGCATATAAAGACAGATGGGTTGAAGGTCCTGGATTGTTCCGGAATTTTGCCTCTTGACCTGTGCCCAATAATTAGACTTAGTTTTCCCGAATTCCGAAATCATTTACTACTAAGCTCTTGGTCTTGATTTCATCTATAGAATAAAGGATAACTCTAGCAATGTAAATATGTCAACAAAGGGAAAGTCTGACCAGTTAAATACTATTCATCAAAAGTATACAAGGCTTACCTGGCAAAGGGCTTGAATTAGAATTATATTTACATGAAAATATACTACATGTGTATGTATGGCCGCGCATTGGTTAAGATAATTTGAGTTATTGATTAGTAGGTATTGTTAATTACAAAGTCATTAGTTCGGTCACTAGGAGTGCTGCGATTAGGGGTAGGTCACCGATATTAGTTGAAATGGAAATAGTCTTTTATAATAATACTGGAATCAATGTTTGTCTGTTCAGTTTTAATTGAAGCCTGTGTCTGGTGATACTTCAGCCAGGACACGCTTGATGAAGCTTAGGCAGGCCTGTGAGCTTGGTGAAGCTTAGGCCAAAACAAGCTTAAGGCCTTTGAGTGGTGGAACTTCAACTGAAACAAGGTTAATTGTAGCCTCTCGAGTTGCAGCCAGAACAAGGTTAGTTAGATTATATTAATTATTAAATTCTTAAATATTTACCCTTACGAATGAATACATTTATTTAAATTTGAATACTGCAGAGGCACCGTATGTGTTGGGCTAGTCTGTTTCACCTAGTATGACTAAGCATTCGGTAGAATTCCGCTTAGCGACCTTTTGTATGGTCTGGGCCACTGGAAGCTGGTGGAGGGGACTGGTATGGCGAAGCATCTGGTCAGATCCCGCTGGTGGTAATCACTTGCACTGGCAGCGGGTGAAGAGATGGCTTGGTACAACTGGGTATTTATTTATAATAACGTATTTATTTAGTATTTTGACTAAATTTAGTTCCTCTCCTCAGTTGTTCACTCTTAACAGAGTGGTCGTGGTCATGGGGAGTCGCCTGCTACTGTGGTTGCCGCTTTCGCGATCAGTCCACCGGTCCCTGCAGGTGGCAGGAGAACATTCCACTACAGGTGTCCCGGTGACGGACTTGATGGTGTCTGTCCAGCGGGTAGGCGATCGACCCCGTGGTCTGTTACCTTCGACTCTGCCCTGAATCACCAACCGCTTCATCGAATTGTTATTACGGGTAACGTGTCCAAAGAACCTGAGTATTCGTAATTGCTCAAGTGACGATTTCTTTGTAATTTTGTCTTTATTTTGTTCTAATCTAATTCAATCACCCTAAAAAAAAAAAAAAAAAAAAAAAAAATTATTATGAGCATGTAAAACTGTAATTCATCTAATAAGGCCAACCGCGTTCCGCAAGTCTAGGTCACTAGGATGGCGAGTGGAAGGGGCTCTGCACAACAAGGCATTTAACTAATTACAATGTAAACACACTGGTGACAACAATATCAACATTTTTAGGGAGTCGCTATCAGTCAATAACCCTTTGAAAGCAAAATACTGGTCAGTATCGTAGTGATAGCGTTGCTTTAATTTCAGGATATCGCACATCGATTTGTCTATTCAATTATCCCGGGAAAAATAATTATTATATTATTCTTGATAGTTAATTGTAATTCATCTCTTGAATTATGTTATATTGAATAAATATCTAAAATGAATTTTACGAAATATAGAACTGGTCATTCTTGCTTTGTGCAGCCTAGCTCACTGTCTGAGCGAGTGAAGGCGGTTTGGCATAACTAAACATTTGACTCATGACAGTGTAAAAATAATTATTCGACTTACATACTTACTAAGATCCTACACTTAGTTAAATCTTTGGAAAAAAATATTTTTAACCAATTAGTATTTCACTTTAAGAAAAATAAGTTATTGCCTAAAAAGCAATTTGTTTTACAAAAGGTAGGTCCACTACTGATGCAGGAGTGGCTGTGATGAAACATAATATATTCGATGCTTGGGAAAGTAAGCAGGATACAGTGGGTGTTTTCTGTAATTTATCATAGGCATTTGATTGCGTTAATCATGAAATCTTACTTCTGAAGTTGCGGCATTATGGTGTCTCGAATGTTGCTTTAAGTTTGAAGTCCTATATTGACGGAAGTGAATCTTCTGGCGCCCTACTACGTACGGGAGTGCCCCAGGGCTCTATATTGGGACCATTGCTGTTTTCAATATATATTTAAATGACCTTCCGTATTTCGCTGAGGGTTTGAGTGAGAGGGTATTGTTGGCGGATGACACTTCTCTAATTATTGAAACTGACAAGTATCTGACGAAGTAAATAATGATCTCTAGCAGGTATTGGTTTGACACAAATAATTTGCTTTAATTCTAATAATTAGTTTTATAGTCTATTAAATTCATGATGTCTAATGTGAAGCAAGTAAATAAATACTCGTACTAGTATATTTATATAAATGGGGAACACATTGAGCTTGTTGATTCTACGACCTTTTTAGGGATTGCTGTGGACTCTAAGTTACAATAGACCCCTCATATAGGAGCACTGGTGGGGGGACTTAGTTCAGCTACATAAACAGTTAAAAAAAAAAAAAAAAAAAAAAAAAAAAACTGGTACTTACTGATCTCGTGAAGACGTGAATCACTTAGGGAGTTAGCGTCCTGACTGTGGCATCACAGTACTTATTTGAATGCATATATGGTTGAACGTAAAAATATAAATTTATATAGTAAAGAACTCAGATCTTCGACGGTGCAATCCTGGAGGTAAGGGCAGGCTTGCTGTTTCCAATATCAGGCTTCTTATGACTGGTAACTCATTCATAGGACAAACTGAAAAAACAATAATTTTATTATGTTCAACAAAATTGACTGGGTTGAGGGCTCGTTTGGTGGTGGCCTCGGCCTTCTGGGCTAGGAGTCGTGGGTTCGGTTCCCGCGCGGTGCAGGCATTTGTGTTCGTGCATTCATAATTTTATTTTTATTGTATCTATATATATAAAAAAAAAAAAAAAAAAAAAAAAAGCTAACTGTTGAGTTTGTTTCGGCACTTCTTCTCAGCAGGCTACATGTCGCAGTGCTAGCAGGAAAAAGTGCCACGTGCAAAGGTATTACGGGTGAATCTATTTGTAGGGGGAGACTGTTTTATCTTATTATTTTATTTATCCTAAAATTATAACTGGCGTTAATTACCTACTGAGTATGTACATAGCTATCTTATAAAAGTATGTGTTTGAGAATAAATATCAATTTCCTCTTTGAGTACAAATATTTTACTAGGGCTACCGCTCGACACTGTTGTCCTGGAGTTATCCCAGATTTAATCGAGTTCTATCGGGTAACCCTACTAACATGGCATTGAATTGCGAATAATAGAGTTATGGCTTTAAATTGAGAGGTTGTGGCATTGAATTGCGATGACTATGCATTGAATTGCGTTACCAATATTAATAATAGTGCATTGAATTGCGATGACTATGCATTGAATTGCGTTACCAATATTAATAATAGTGCATTGAATTGCGATTTAAGGAATAAAGAATTCAATTGCGGGCCGTTCAGTTAGTAATAACACGGGAATTCATGAAATGCATTAAATTGCGTAACACTATATGATATTAGATAGAGAAAAAATAATATTTGCAAAGGTACACATTTACACACACATTTACAGCAACGAATACAGAAAAAACACACAAATAGGGGAGACGTCAATGGGTGATTTTCCATGTTATTTGATGGTTGCCGGAAGGAACCATTAAAGTAGCGCTTATTTGAGAAATCACAACGAAGTTGTTTTGCGGATTGAGAGCGCAATAGGCCTTTAAGGTTCATCGGGAGAATCGGTTCCAGAAGTGTAAAATTAATCATAAATCATTAATAACACTGTTTTAGGTACATTAAATTAAAACATATTTTGATATGAAATCCATAACATAAACGCATTATTCGAAATGGCCATCGAACAAGCTTCTTAAACGAGGCATACAAAACACCGCGCAATATCGGTTTGCATAAAGCGTTTTGGGCGAGTTGATATTTGTGATTTTGAAATTGTCATAGCTCGGGGACTTTTTATACAAGCGACGTAATTCTTTCACCAATGTTTCTATGGTTGGTTGATGCATTAATATTGATCCAAAACAAAAATTAGTCATCATACCTATTATCTACAGGTAAACTACAATCGGTATTCATACTTGACAAATTCGAATGCGAAGGTGATATAAGGTCGGTCGCGGTCCGATGGGAGCGATAGAAGCGCGGGGTGTACACATCTACTTGGAAGTAGCGAGTATAGAAAAGAGCATGTTTACTCATCATTTCGGTGGAGCTGATTTACACGAGGTATTCTACAATATATTAGGAGCAGACGCAAAGCCAAATATTATATACTGAAATTATAACTTATACTAATGATTTGGACATATATACAATATCTAAATAAAGTTGATTACAAATATATAAATAAGTATAATTAACTGAAAAAAAAATAAAAAAAAAAAATAAGGGAGAGATGTAGCATGCACGAACATACAAACAGACACACACAGCTACACACACTGTCAAACATCTGACAGTGACATCTGACACTGACAACTGTCGTCTCGTTCCTACACTTCACGCAAGGTGCGGGGTGGGAGGACAGTCAGTCTGTGTCCCACCGCCGCCGAGTAAAGACGTGTTCGTGTGAGGATAGCGAGCCGATATCATTGGTACCATCACATTGTTCATTACTTTATTGTTCATGGTTATTTCATATGTGGATTAGTGTCTACTACACTAGAGTCACATATAAATTAGGTACAAAAGAAAAACAAAATTAGTTATTTCAGTGTTCCTAGCAATTCTGCACTTAACCTGACATTTAGTTTCGCATGCGTTTTCGTTTGTAGGTAGATTGATTCACCAATTGTAGTAGCGAGTGCATTTTTTTTTTTGGTATTTTGTTTCTTTTTTTTAAGGTTTATCGTAGTTGTTACGTGTATGTAAATATATAGTTGTTTAGTGTAACTTAAAATGCGGTTGTTTTTCGGATATTTTGGTTTATTGTCTGTATAAAGGTACTTATTTTCTTTTTTTACAGAGTGTGTGTTCGTTGGGTTCCTCTGGTAGACTCCGTGGTTTTAATTTTATTTTATTTTAATTTTTTATGGATATTTATTTTGTGGGGAGTCATTTGTGAACTTGTTTTTTTATTTTATTTTTATTTATTTCACGCTTTATTTAGAAAAATCACAGTAGTAAGCTTGAAATCACGGTTCAAGCAGACAATTTATAAAATTTTCAGTTCATGAAAATACTCATCATAGACTTAAAATCGAATTCTCAAATTTCGAAACGAACTTTCGATTGTTAATTCAAGGGAACTCAGATCCCTTGGTTTTATGATTTAAATATTTTTTATTTTTTTATATAACCCATATAACAATATTTTACAAAAAAAAGTTTTACACCAAGCATGAATTGAAGATTTAAGCATGACTTGGAACATTTTCACGCATCAATCACTTTTGAATCTCAACAACATTAGTGCACAAATGACTCTTAAATATTAACTTTCTGAACTAAGAACTAACTTTGTGATATAAACTGTACAAAAATCTTGAAATGCGTTCCGGTGTCTGGGATTTAGTTAACAAAGTAATAAAATATGGTTTTCGTTAGTTTACTAAATTTTCGTCTTGATTAATGGATGTACATAATTTGTTTCGGATTTTTAACTTGAAATGTGTATGGTTGCTAATCGGTATAATGGCAAAGTTAGTTCTAAGTTTTCAATAAAAAGAGGTGGGCCTATGAACAAACTTAAATATAATCGTCAACAATTCATATATGTCCCAAATCAATTGTTAAAATTTGTTATACTGTGGGACGTGGTGCGGAGAGGCGGGACGCCACAATACTACCGTACATGACTTAAATATTTTTCGTCATTCCATGGATTTTTTTACCTGGAGCTTCATATTCACGTAGTGAACAAGCTCTTTAGAAAGAAAGAAAGAAAAAAAATACACAGAAATAATAGAAAAATAAATCACTAATAAAATATCATGTATGTGTAAGCCCACCTCTTTCATAAATTGTGAAACTTATCTATGGTATAGTTGGGCTATACTTCTATGGGAGAATTAACCTTATTGCATACGGCACAGAGTCCGGAGTTCGACACGGAGCAGGCCGTCGAGAGGCGGTTGCTGGCCGAGCTAGCGAGACAGCAACACCAGAGTGAGGAGGACAGGCGATGGCTGCAGATGCAGGAAGACAACCTGGTATGTAGTTTTTTGCGATCAGTGATTCCCACTCCCTGAATAAGGGATGTAAGGAAGCGACCTATCATCATTTCGCTCCAAGCCAACCTCACCTGCCCGAGGTGCATCCTGCCGAATAACAAACGAGGGTATGGCAACCGACTGGTGGCGGTATAGCCATGATAGCTGAAGGCGTAGCAAAATACCACAGACCGATGACGGGCAGCAGCGTCACAGGAGCGAGAAGCTACATCTTGCGATTGCCAAACCGCCTGCCCAGCGTGGCGATTTTGCTGCTATTTTATCACGAGGGTCCTTAAAAGTGTGTGTGTTATTTGTAATTACAGAAGCGACTATCCAACGTACAAATGGGCGGCGAGGCAGAGGGCGAGCGAGCCGAGCCGCCCGAGCAGCGCCCCTCCAGTCAGCCGCACTCCGGTAACTTACTACATGCCTACTGCATTTATAGGGTTCCCCTATGGATTCGTCATGTTTGTCTGTCCGTCCGAATGTCACAGCCATTTTTATATCACATTTACAGTTGAACCGCATTATGATTTCACATAAAAATAGGAAAATAACAAAAAAATCTGTAAGTTCCTCATACTGGTAACTGAAAGTATTTTTTTTTCCATCAAACCCATACGTAGACATGGGATAGGTCTTCAAAAAATTATATTAAGTTATGTAAGATTTTTTTTTCTAAACTGATAAAAATACGATATTTTGTTGCAGCGGCAAATTCCTCGGAGACCAGCCCTGCCAACACTGTGAAGCCTAAGGAAAAGCCTAATTGTGAAGATAATGTAAGTTAACAATTGGTTCTTAATAACTAAGTGATTATCATCGTCATGAGCCTCTCGCAGTCCACTGTTGGACGTCGACCTTTCCAATTTTCATCCTTTTTCTCGACCCTGAGCCTCTCACATCTAACTCTTAACAGTCGAGACAGATCTTGCGTAAATCGTCACTCCACCTAGACAGGTGATCCAGGGCGTCCTATACTACAGTTGCCAAGAAACGTATCCACTTATCTCGTTTACACCAACGGTTGTCAGTTTTGTGGTTCATATGGCCAGCCGACTGCTACTTCATCTCGCTAATCCGATGAGTTAAGTCGAGGACATTGGTTCTCTGTAAAGTCTAATGGTTGCAGTATTGTGTCTGTGTGCGAACACCTAGACCAATATAAACAAACATTTTAATGTACACAAATGTTTGTACTGTGCGGGGTTCGAGCCCCCGACCACTGTGTCAGAGACATCGTTCACTACCACTAAACCAAACTGGCCGTCAAATCATCGTCATCACCAATCGTCATTATAAATAAATAACCTAAGACACGCTGGGCCACACAGTGCCATCTAGCCCCAAACTAAGCCGAAGCTTGTACTATGGGTACTAGACAACTGATAAACTTACTTCGCTGGCTCAGCGATCCGTTTCGATCTTGAGCCAGGTCCACCCAATCGAGCACGTTCAGTGCCTTCAGGTCCCTGGCGACTTCATCCTTCCAGCGATATCTCGAACATCCAACTGGACGGCGTCCCGTTGGTTTCCCAAAGTATGCTTTTTTGGCAGCACGATCCTCCCCCATTCTTTCCACTCATTATTCTTATACTGATAAACTTACATAGATACATTTTTTGTAAATAAATACATATTATACAAAGAAAACACCCAGCAGACCAATGTAAACAGACATGTTCATGCACACAAATGTTTGTAATGTGTGGGGATCGAACCCACTCTCTCAGAAGGCAGAGGGCACATCGTCATCATCAATCGTCATCTGTTTGTTGTCCAGGCCCAGTCCCTGGACCCCGTGTACGCAGCGACGACGGGCGTGGTCCGCAGCGTGATGCGGCTGGCGCGCGTGTCGCAGGGCGCGGCGGTGGCGGCGCCCGCCGACACGCTGGCCGCCGTGCGAGCCGTCGGCGCAGACCTACGGTCCCTCTGCGCCACTGTGGACCTCATAGTGGAGCCCTTCCCGCACGCCGCGCAAAGGTAAGGACGCTACACTACACTACAGCCCACTAACGACCCGCTACTACGATAAACAAGGATAAAATTTTAGGTTTTTACTCCTATTTTTACTATTTCTAGTTTGGGTTCTGACCAAAGTCAATTCAGATTTTGTACTCCTTGATTGCATTCGGTCAATGATTCAGCCTCTAAAAGTCACACACGTCTACTTTGTTGTAGAAACGTGCAAAGCTTAATCACACTCAAGTTGAATATTTCTATATTGAAATATTACAATCAAGTCATCATTGTTTAGTGCACATAAACGTACACTGTGGCTACCGCCAGATCAAACTGTATAATAACAATGTGTGTCTATTGTGTTTGTGATGACGAGTGATTCGTTGGTAGCTGATTTGCCTTTTGCTGGGAGTCATAGTCTGGGACCCAAGAATAATTATAATAATTATTACCACTTTAAATATCTAGTTCTAAAACATTTATATATCTAGATGATATTATTGCCTTTACATTATGCATTATGTGATGTTGTCTGATATTCATTTAAAAGTGTGTTCACTTTTCATAATACTTGACTTGTATAGTGGCTTCCATCAGATCGAGATCTGGTGGATCACATCGATGCGTAGATGATATTTCCGTTTCACAATAGTTTCGGTTTATAGATTTGCCTCGTGGCTTCCACCATATTGCTATGTGTACAAACGTTATGTGTTCTGTTGTTCGCAGGGAGGTGGAGATGGCGCACCAGGTGCTGAGCAAGGACATGGCGGCGCTGGTGGAGGCGATGCGGCTCGCGCTGCAGTACGCGACCACGACGCTGCAGCATGAGTACACCAAGTACGTACATAGATAACTGGCTAGTCCTATGTCCAGCAATAGATCACAATAGGCTGATGATAATGATAAGTACAATTGATGATGCTGAATGGACAACGTGGTTTACATCGTGGTACTAATTTCACGATGTAAACTTGCTACTTTCCCTTTGTTCATATAACTTGTATGTGACTCGAATAAACCTTTTTCTATTATATTCTAATTGAAACATTTTAAGCTGTTTATGTAAAACTGTTTATAAACTTAGAACCCAATTATCTTAAACCGAAAAATCAAAGACCATAATTATTGCAGTGGACCCTACAAATGTACAATGTTTAATCAATTCCAGGAGCATGCTAGCAGCAGCCCACGTGCTCGCAATGGACGCTAAAAACCTGCTCGACGTAGTGGACTGCATTCGTGAACGGCACCCGCACATCGACTGGCGCGCCGCCCTGCAGCCCCGCCAGGACATCCAGCCGCAGAACCAGACCCTCACCTCGCAGAACCAGATATTCGCCACCCAGAACCAAACGTTCACCCCCCAAAACCCGATACTCAGCGCCCAATCCTCCGTCCAGGACGAAGAAAACGCGCCCAAGCCAGACTTCAAAATCAATCAACCAGTCACCACCAGCCAGCTGACTATAGACGTGCCCAAGGAACACAGCTCTCTCCCCGTCACATCCAACAGAGTCTCCGCCCTAATCCACAACTACAATCTTTACGGCAACGTCAGAGAACCCCAACACATCTACGGCAACACCGAAGGTCCAACCGGTAGCACCGACGATGCCAAAGTCGACGTGGCACCTATGGAATCGGTCAAAAGCAGAGTCCAAGCCATCTCCGGCAAACTGGAATCCCCGCCCATATACTCGGTCAGCAAAAAAATGATCCCTATAGACCAGAACATAGGGCACTCCGACCAGGGATGAATGTTGCCAGTAATAGTTCGCTTGTAGTAGCAATTTTTAATTTTTGGCGACAGCTTTAAAGGCTATGATAGAGTACTTACCGGACATGAACAGCATTTAACAGTGAAATTAATTTCTTTAGCCCCGCTTCCATTTATTTTACAAAGTAGACGCAAGCTTGTTCTAAAAGACAAAAAATGCTCAATATTCTATTTAGCGGATAGATGTCGATTAATTTAAGTCCTGAGCCAAATATTGTCTATGCGTTTAAAATCTTACTCATCCGTGTATCTTATTGATTTGTTAAATTTTACACTATAATATTCTGGAGTCGTTACTAACTTTGTTTTACAAATCGTCTCATAAAAATCTTTTAACATAGTTCGTTTCAATGCGATCAACAAGAGCCGCCTATTAAGAAAAAAAGCCTCTCTCTTTAACATTGCCCAAGAATATATTAGTTGCAATCATTATTACATATTTTGCTGTTATATATCTTAAACGTTTATACTTAAATTGAAACGGACATTGTATAAATGAATCTATTTATTCGTAAAAACATCTGTAAAATTTAGTTTAGTATCAAACGGCTTCATAAATCATGTAATCACCGTTGTGTTAAATGTGGTTTTAGTCTTAATATCTATTGACATATCATCGGCATTGTTGTGCTTCAAATAAATATTGTCGTGTTGCATATTATCGGAAATATAATTCAATATATTTACCTTATTTCAGAGGCGGATGGATAATCGTAAATGGTCGTAAGGCCTGGTTAAAAAAAACAAATATAAGACAAAGTATGGAGACGTTTTGGGAGTAGCGTTTTTAGCCGACGAATATCTGACGCCCAGCGTGTCCTTGAAAGATTCTTAAAGCAAGCTAGATACGTGTCTAGGGGCGCGAAGGTACAAAGGAATGCGCGGGCAGAATTACCAAACAAAATAAACACGAAATAAATGGCCTACTCCCGAATGTCACCAAAGTGGGGCGACAGGAGACATTGCCCAATCATAATCACCACTTTGCTTGCCAGCCATAGAACAAAGAAAAGCTCTTTACCATTCTCCCATACGG
Organism: Conogethes punctiferalis; assembly: GCA_031163375.1. Lineage (NCBI taxonomy): Eukaryota > Metazoa > Arthropoda > Insecta > Lepidoptera > Crambidae > Conogethes > Conogethes punctiferalis. Next base: position 6,209,458 of record CM062099.1, read on the forward strand.
GAACTAACACTGAATCCCATTTCCAATTCACAACAAAGCCTTGTTGCGGTTCAAACTGTACGAAATGAAGCCTACGACGCTCTCCACATTTAATCCGCCTCTCCCTAATTTGTTCATATTATATCATCATTACGGGGAATCATTTTACATAGTTCCAAATTTGAAAAATCCAAAATATAAAAAAAATGTCATGACTTGGTACTCGAACCGGTTGATAATATTGATTTGTGATATTATTGCCAATAAATTGTCATAATTCGTGTATTTTAATATTGAAGCTTGCATAACACGAGCACATTCCTTAAATTGCACCGTAAAAGTAAGTTGTAATTATTTTCATACAAATTTTATATTTTGGTGTAACGCAGTTTTTATACTGAACCAGTTTGTATGTGTAAGTATGACATGAATTCTTCCATAAAACAATAATTGTCTTAAAATATACTTTGAAATTAATGGTAAAGTATTATTTTATAGTCTAAATTGTATTATTACAGTGTACATTTTAGTTAAGGTGCATATACACAGTCACAACTTAATAGTAATTTTGCATTTAATTTCTTCTACATTCTAACTAAGTGTATTCAGCTGGTTTTGAGATTAATTTTCGTTGTAAAAATGTACAAAACAAATCAATTGTCCATAATTATTTAATTTTTATCCAAAGTTTTTATTATAAGCTTAGATCTCAAAAGGAATTTCTAGAATATAGTACATACGCGAGCAGTAGGTGGCCGATTCGACAACATAAAGAGTTCTAATGAATCTTTACTGAAATTTAAATTCTTCTAATCTCTATAAATCTTATTTACTTATACTCAGACGCTGATATCCTAAAAAGGGTCTTATGACACGGTAACAAAGGTCAATTTTGTATATTAAGTACGTTATCCAATCGGTCAGGTACGCTCAACCTTTCGATTAGTTGTGTAATTATGAAATCAGAATTTATTTATTAACGATACTTGATTTTGTAAAGTTGTGTTTCCTATGTGTTAGTGTTAACAGGATGTCATTCCAAAGTATATGATGATTGTATTTCGATATCACGTCATTTACGAATACATTTAATCGAACTTGTTTTTTTTTTGTAAAATCAACCTGAGTAATATTTTGACTTAAAACTAAGCTAATTAGCAATTGAAAAAATATATTGATGTACTTAATGTTTTTAGTCACACTAAAAATAATATAAACTCTGGATTATATGTAATGCTTAATTTTGACTTTATTAGAGAATATAATTTTTTCGGTACCAACATAATATTTATCATAGAAGCATGTAATGCAATTTTTTATTATTTTTTATTGCATAAATTATTTATGCATACATGTACCGTATGAGTTAAAGGTTCAATTAAAATGTACAACAAGGTGTAGTACAGACAATAGCACTACAGACAACATACAAAAAAGTGTACAATTAATATCTATTGATACTGTGTTTTATTGTCACATTGTTGGGCAAGGGATCCCCCAATTTCTCCCCTTGCCTTAGCTAGACAAATTTCTTTGCCCGATGTTCGCAGAGCTAAAAATGTATGTTAAGTGTCGTGATATCGAAGTGTAATAAAGATAAGTTACTCGTAACCATGTATCGTAGAGCCGAGCGCACTCAGATGTGGGACAAACCGGATTTTGTTTATGTATCGATTTGAATAAAGGACAGGTCAAACATAATTTACTGTTTTATTTCATTTAATACTTAATAATTCCCTTCCAGCAAGTGTTATCGATAATCAAATCAACAGTATCGATAGCCTATTCATTCTGAACATCTGATGTTTGAGCTATATTAGTAACAATTTTCATCAAAATCCGTTCAGTAGTTTACACATAAAAGTGTAACGAAAGATCATACATCCATCCAAAAACCTTTCACGTTAATAATATTAATAGGAGTAGAACCCATATTTGCTTCCACTACTGCACCCATTTTGATAAAATTAGCATATCATGTAAGTTATCTTATGACAAATTACACTTGGCTTGGACCTTGAATTAAGGAAATCTCTCATTTCTCAGGTCCTATATTATCATGTGGATTTTGTCAGAAGATATTGTAGGTAGATATATAAATAAAAGCGCCAATACAGATTTAAAGTAATTTACTTTATTATCACACTGAAAAAATAATTAATTTACTTATAAAACAAACATTTTTTTAAACAAATCACTTTAGCGAGCACAAACCAGGTAAATGTTACTAAAAATAAATTTTAATTTAAGCTGACATTTTGCAGAAAATGTTAATTAAATTTTCTATAAACATACAATAACATTTTTAGAAGATAGATTGTTTTGTTCAATCGTGTTAGCTTATGTAAAAAAGACCTGGAGCCAGAATTTAGTTACATATTAATAAGCTTAACATATTTATTGCATCATAGTTATACAAGTTGGATCATGTCTAATTTGGCATAAACATCAAATTAACTCTAACTGAAGCCCAAATGCATGGGACAGCAACTTGCTTAATACTCAATTCGTTATTATGAAGCTGTAGAAACGATTCAACACTGTAGACTTTCTATGGGAATACCTCTATATGACGTCATAGTCAAATGCTAGACTTTTAGGGGCTGCACAGACGACAGACTTTTTGTGCGATAGAGTCTGTGTCTGAGACATTTTAAAAGAGCATCTAGGTCTCTACAGCTCTGCCGACAGAATGATCGAAGATGTGTGTTGAGTCTGTGAAATTAACGCGACAGATTTTTTCGCGTCGTGTGCGTTACTGCATTTAATTGCATCACAGACTAAAAAGTGCGTCACGGATAGTCTGTCGTCTGCGCTGCTCCTTATGACAAATCAAAATGAAATGGATCAGGTACGATTTTCATGGTGTTAATTAGCAAAATCGTTTATCGATATGGTCAAACACCTTATTTAGTAAATAAATTTATGGCCTTACATATTTAAGTCCACATAAAGGCTCCATTTTTAGTATTACATTCTAGTAAATGTATAGAGTTGTATGACAATGCACAGTCCGTTATGCCACTAAGTAAATACCACCTATGATAGTCTATGTATCATATCAATGATGACAGTGAATGTAGAATCTTTACCTAAATAGTTAATGTCCAATCTCTACAAATTGGTACATTTTGACGAGACATAAAGATTATACTCACAAGTTAGCCAGCATAGAAAATGGTTTATCTTATTTAATTATGAATTAACTTACTTAATTTTTTTTGTTTTCAATAGATTACAATTTGTGAAATCTATTGAAAGCATAAAATTACCAACTGTCTGTTTGCTTCGCCAGGTGGCGGATAATAGGCTATTATGGCTAAAAATTGTAATTAGTCCGTCTTTTAGCTTATCCATAAATAAATGACACATATTTTTCCTTTTTTCATTCAAATAAACCATAGCAAAGATCAAAGAACAAGGCATCAAAAGTTAGGAGTCTTTGACGTCACTCGCTCCAGTAAAAATGCCTCACCGAGTGACGTCACGCGTAATTTCAACGGGCTATAACTTTGTAATTTTTAGTCTAATTTACAAATAAAAAAATACGTGTCTTTTATATTTGAATAAGCTAAAAGACGTGACTAATTACAATTTTTAGCCATAATAGCCTATTGGAGAGGTCTATGTCCAGTAGTGGACTGCAAGATGATGGTGATGGGGTGATGATGATGATATACCACTTTCTATGCCAACTCAGATTTCTCTTTAGCTTAACAGTCCAGGAAGTTGGCGGCCATTAGCAATTCCAACGCAATTTCCGGTGCGATGGGGAACTCCGGAATCTCAGTCGAAGAGTTTGTGTACCGTACCTTGTATGTGAAGTACATGCACACTTTCTGTAGTACGTGAGATCTGAAAAAGTGAGAATTTCAGTTCAGTATCGTTATTTGGTCTTTGTGGCAGCCATCTAAAAGAAAGTGTTGTACAGCCAGCATCAGATGCATATGAGCATACGTAAACTTTTCAAAAAGAGCCACCTAAGTGATGTTCTATGCAAACGCCCTATACTAGACAGAGCATAGTAACAATAATACAAATTTCTACCACATCAGCCCAATCCCAAAGAAGCCTAGCCGAATATGCAGGGGATTTAAAAATGCAGGGGTGTGTGTGCAAGTACATGACACACTCTTGTTTCTTCACTCCTAAAATCCACTGGGACAATAGGTTTGTTGCCTAAAAAAATGTAATTAGTCCGTCTTTTAGCTTATTCAAAAAAATAGAAAGACACATATTTTTTTAATTTGTAAATGAGACTAAAAATTACAAAGTTATAGCCCGTTGAAATTACGCGTGACGTCACGAGGTGTGGCATTTTTACGGGACGGAGTGACGTCAAAGACTTCCACTCCTAACTTTTGATGCCTTGTATCTTTGCTATTTTTTATTTGAATGAATAAACGAAAAATATGTGTCCAATACATTTTTAAGATCTAAAATACGGACTAAATATAATGTAATTATTTTGACCCCCAAAACATCTCTATTCATTTGTCATGACCAGATTTGCAGTTTGGGTTTAACACTCTAAATATTGCACCATGGAGTAGGAGAGTAAAGGTAAAAATGCTTACGGTATCTCTCTAAAGTTGACTTCGTTAGCCTCGTTCTCGGCAAACTGTCCTGGGCCGCTCAGCATGGCCTTGATAGTGCCGGAGGTGAGCGCGTGCTCCCTCTTCACAATAAACTCGTGGCCATCCGAGGAGACCAGCTTAACGTACATCGCATCTGGACCCTCGCAGCCACCGTACACCTTCTCTTCTGAAGCCACAGATCCGGCAGCACCTGAAAAGAATTTATTGATTAGTTTATGTATAGCAGATTTTCTTTCTCAGACACCTTAAAAATTTTAATACTCCCGTCTTTTTATATAATACTTTATGCTTAATAATTGCTTAAGCATTAACACTGTGACGGAAATTTGCTCTTTATTGCACAATAAAGTTGCTTTAAAACTAGATAAAGTATACATTTGTTGTACAATTTAGTCGATATTATCACCAATTTTTGTTGAATGCTAGTTTTTGATTAGTCTAAAATTTTTGTTCGTTTTTGATTAGTTAGTGCTTCATCATCAACATCATCATCTTCAGCCTATTGCAGTCCACTGCTGGACATAGACCTCTCCAGTTCTTCGCCACTTAAGGCAAACATCTGGAGGATATATCCATAATCGCCACGCTGGGCAGGCGGGTTGGCGATCGCAGGGCGCAGCCTCTCGCGCCGGTGACGCTGCTGCCCGAGTTAGTACTTAAGCGACAATATCCTCAATAGTTTTACAATCTCTTCACAAATGTATGTTAGTGCAATAATTACCAGATCCACCAATGCTGGCGGAGCGCTGCTCTTCGGCCACGCTGGTGGCGGACTGGGCGGCCGAAGCGGGGGCGGAGGCAACATTCTGTTCCGACATTTTACCTGAAATTTATATTTCTTTTATATGTGAACTTCCCTGCTTGTACAGTCACTCCAGAGACTCACCAATGTCAAACCGACTCTGAGCGATAATTACATTAAATAAATAACCCAAAACATGCTGGGTCACACATCACCATCTAGCCCTAAACTAAGCCAAAGCTTATACTACGGGTACTAGACAACTGACAAACTTACTTAGATACTTGTTTAAAAAACAAACAAAACATATAATACCTCATTTAGTGGCATTGATCTATTTACTTTGTCAAAGGTGGCTTTCAAACACAAAGTATTAGACAAAATAGGTAGCCCTTAATTCATATATCCGGGTACCTAGGTAAATATGGATTTTTTTCCTTACATATAATTTTTATATGTATGTTTGTATATATATATATGTATATATGTATGTATGTATATGTATATATTTTAGTATATTGTATATGTCATTTCTATCTATTGGTAATTCCGTGTCACCACACCATGTGTCATACAACTCAGTAATTTCTTACTCACTTCAATCACTGACACCGACGCACTTCAAAATATTGTTATTGTACTTAGTAAAATAAGATGTTTGTAAACTACAAAATTCATGTTGTGATATCCTATTATTGGCTTTGTAATATTGTTCATGTATTGTATAAATCCTATGTGTAATGGTTTTGCTGTTGGATATCCTAAATAAATAAATAAATAAATAAATAAAAAAAAATTAATACATTAGTTCGTTTCATTGGGCCGTTTTCCGCAACTTGGCAACTGAGCGCCTATTTTGCGGGGGATGAGCCGAATTTGTTGAAAAAACAAAGCCAAACTGGTGTTTATTCCCGCTAACCCAGCTCGTCCAGAAACCTTAGCAAGCTATTTAGCTTGCCAAAGAAGAATTTCCATCTGATCAATGTTATAAATAGCAACTGGCCCAATGAGGAATAGGAAAATTAACATTGATTGTATACAAGTAAAAATTGATTTCTTTAATTATTTTATTTCAAGACAATACAATATGCTAAAAGTCAACATTCTGAATTTCATAAGAAGAAATGATGCAATTAAGGTGATTATTAAAATTGAAATAGCGATAATCCTGTAACCGGATTTACTCCAAAGGTCGCATTGAAGTAATTTTGTAATGGCTATAATTTTGTTATGAAAACCTTTACTTGTCAATGAAACACAAAGTAGGTACTTTTAAATAAACAAAAAAGTCTTGTGTGTTTAATTAGCTAGTTATCCACTTTTGAATCAGTTAAAAATAATGTAAAACGAAACATGTAGTCAAAACATAGATACAATTTTTTACAAGCATATTATTCACAACGATGCTTTGCAAATTAATAAATAAATGTAAAAAATATCAGACACATACCTAGAAATATGTGACAACTCTTGCGGAATCACTATTATTTTTTATTTAAATTAATAATTTATGTTTCTGGTAAGGTAAAAATAAATTCGGTCAGAATGAGTTGAGGTTATTTTCATGACAGACAACTGTCTTGACACTCTTGACAGTTATGATGACAGCCACAGACATCGCAGGTCTACATCTCTAGCCATTGACAACGGTCACAAATGATTAGGCTCTGTTTCATTCGTTTCATTTGATTCGTAATCAATAATTTACACAGTTTACTGTGTATTTACCGAATATAATATTTACAGAAATACTGAAAGGGTTTCGATTAAAACACGTAGCGTAGGATACCTGGTAGAAATAAATCTGACCTAAGTGGGCAAGATTTGAATCGTAGGAAACCAACATCGATGCACACCCAAAAGTATTGTACTGTACAACCGAAGGTAGAATAAACTTACAAGATAATTCAAGGCTCTTTACGGATCGGGTCTATTTCCACAAATAATATAAAATGTAGTCTGATTGCTTTTGAATCATCTTAAGAATCATTTACTGTATGATGGGAAACAAAAGTACCTTCATAGTGTTATCAATCGTTACATAATTTAAATCTTTGCAATTCTTTCAATTGCAGAACCTTCCGATGTACACGATGAAAACTTTACGCACTTGTATTATTATCGGAATTGATGGAGCTGTTCTAGACATATGCGCTTAGCAACACATTTGGCAATTCATTTTTATTTATTTAAATATACGACATGAATCGCACTCACCCAACAAAAGGTTAAAGATTCAAAGTACTTTTGAGGTTGAGCTTCACATTTTTATATAATGTCCCATTATTAAAGTAATATGAAAAACTGTGAATCGGAAAATGGCAAACAGCTGGTAAAGTGTGCCGCTCACGCTTGACCGTGTCGTCGTCCCCGACGACGATTCAGCGCGGAGTTTTTTTGACATGGCTTTTGGCTTCATTTCATTATTTTGACATTTGAACATTTCGATGTCAAGCGCTACGTATTTCTTTGAAAAAAGTAAATTATTCATCGTTTTTCATTCTTTCTCCACTTTTTCCAATCGATTAAAAGTACAAAGAGACTAGTGCGAGCGTTCAGCCAGTGAAAAAGCATAACGAGCCCCAGAAATTCCGCGAGAAACATGTGACACGAATACGAAAAAGGGTTTCCAGACCGTCAATGTGACAGAAATGTTTTCTGCCATCGCGACGAGCCAGCGCCACCCCGGAGCCCCCAGGACCACCACGCGAGCTAACCGAGAAGTGTTCTAAGGTAAGGGCGTTAAAAATGAGCGCGAGATGGCCACTCCGCCACCGAACCCTAGAGAAGAGGAGAGCGGCTCCAAATGTCCGGAGGAGTCGGGCAGGGAACGCGCGGCCGCCCCGCAGAAGATATTCGTAGCCCCGCCCGCGTCCCAGCTGCCCACGAAGCTGCAGTACGTTGCGCTCGGCGCCCCGGGGCCCAGCGGCGGCATCAAGCAATGCTTCCGCACAGTCAAGGCTGCTAGACGAGTACCCACCCTGCCACGTCGGCCCAGGGAGGGCGAGGGCTCCGCGGGCGGCGCCGGAGCCCCCGGCCCCTCCGGCGAGCCCGAGCGCCGCACGCGCCGCGACCGCAGCAAGCGGCACGTCTGTACGACCTGCGAAAAACGTTTCTCCAGTCCCGGCAAACTTAGTCAGCATGTATTGTCGCACACCGGCGAACTACCTTTCTCTTGCGAGCTCTGTGATAAGCGTTTTAATTCAAAATTTAAGCTTGTGCGCCATAGTCTGATTCATAGTGAAGCGAGAGCCTTCGCATGTAACGTATGTGGTAAAACGTTCAATCGGAAAGATCATCTCACAAACCATGTTAGAGTACATAATCCAGTCAAAAAGTTGTATATGTGTGAGAGGCCAGATTGTAGGAAATCATACACATCTCTGTTGAGCTACCGGAAACATGCTGCCTTGCATTCTGCCGAGGAGGGAAATCTACAATGTAAGATATGCGATGAAATATTTAGCAGACGTCAAGATATAGTCTACCATCTCAAAGTTCATACAGGAAGCCGCACAGTGAAAAATGAGACTGACAAGAAGTTCACATGCGATTACTGTGAACGTAAATTCTTCACTGCGAAAGACGTGAGACGTCATTTAGTGGTGCATACGGGTAGACGTGATTTTTTATGTCCATATTGCCCGCAGAAGTTTGGACGTAAAGATCATTTAGTGAGACATGTAAAGAATGCTCATCCCGATGAATCGTGGCGGTCTGCAGCGGTCGGCACGTCTAGAGACCCAGTGCCTGAGGCAACGTCGTTTGAGGAGACATATTCCGAATTTAAAATTGAGGGTACAGATTATACCATATGGAACCCCACTTCGCCACAAGAGAGCACACCGGAAGGGCCAACCCGTGTTCCTTCCTCAGATATAATTGTTGAATCCCCAGATATCATAGTAGAAATACCTTCAGACCTTGATATAAAAGTAGAACCCTTAGAAGTAAAATTGGAGGATCCTTTGGATATTAAAATTGAAGAGCCAACGTCTCCTTGTGAGGGTCTCATGCCAGTAGATTACCCCGTAGTATATATGGTCGGTCCGCCATATTCTGTACCATACTCAGCTCAACCCCAGTCAGACTTGCCGTATATAACGACGCAGCCGATGCCCGAAGCGCACCTGCTTCATCCAGCGGATGTGCAGTCTCTCCTTATGGATCCCGGTGAGGGGCCTTCGGGGTTGTCGAGTCAGATTCTTCGGGGTCTGTTGGAGGAAAGCGAGCCGACGTACACGGGGGACGAGGGCCGGCAGCAGCGGTTGCCGGCGTTCACGCAGGCCTTCCAGACCGCGCAGAGCCCTAAGCCCCCGCCCCCGCCGCCGCCGCCGCACTAACCTCGCCGGGCGAGGTTCCTGCATTTAGCTACGTGAATACCGAGCTACCTCAGTAGGTAAGGTTGGTCTAAGCTGTATATAGTCTGGAGTGCACTAGTAATTCGAATTGTAATTTTGTTGGACTTGATGACCTGTTAGAAATGTGGAAGCTAGGGGCCGTGCGCCCTCAGTTTAAATTGCCAAATTGTATATTTGTACGTTTTCAGGTATACCAAAATTTTCCGAATTCTACATGAATATGTGATCTAGTCGTGTATGTACTTTCGGAATTGTATATTGTTTATTTATAGCGTACATGTATGACGTTAATGGAGTTTAAATGGGACCAACTCTGCGCTTAGTTCTTGATTGGACCACTCGCATTATAGCCTCATGTTGAGGGGTCAATAGGAGTGAGCAGAATTTTAGAAAGTATGGCTCTTGAAAGCAGTGTGCTATTACAATATGTTTTAGAGAAGCATGCTGTTTCTGACGCGATTATACAACAGAGCATACAAATGTCTATCGGTGAAATATAATTAATTCTGCTAGATAACACCAGATCTGTCTAAGTGTGAGCTAGAATGAAAATAGCTAAAGTGTAATTGTTCAGAACTGTTGAAAGAGTACTATAGTTGTAGGGTTCACTACCATTCTATTTTACAGAATGCTATTGAAGTCCTAGACTGAGCAGACGAGCTAGCAAAGAAATTGCAATAAAACGAATCAATATACCTCAGAGGCTGAGCCTCCTTAGAGTAGTAAGCCAATTTATGAATTATGTTCGATTCTGATGAGCAAGCAAAGATTTATATCAAAATTCACATTACCTTGTCAAGAAAATGTGCCAAAAAATCAGTGAAATAAATAATTATTACAAGTACAGTGCTCATTAGATTCCCAGAGAACACAGTTTAACTGTTCAATAGTGGGTTATGTTCCAATGATAATGAAGAGTTTAATTTTCTAAAACTTCAATCTAATTAGATGTAGTTACTTTGGAGAACCCAAAAGCATTTCTACATGTACAAGAATCTTATTGAAAAAAAATGTCTTGGCATACTTTTTAGGATTATGAGCCAAATTATATTATTTGTTTAGTGATGTGGTGTAAGTGTCAGAGGGTAGAAGAAATATAGTGAGAATTTAAACAACATGGAATGAAATGAAGGATAGAATAGCTGCAGCAGGAATTATTAGGTGCCTTGCATTTCTTTGAATCATTGGCAATTTTCACTTCTACAAGATATTGAAGATTAATTTTTTTTTCAAAACTTGTGTTATACCGTTTTCTAAATATGCGATAGTTTTGTTTGTAATGGCGTATTATTAGCACTATTATGAATTGAAGATAACATTATGTATTTCTGAAAACTCTCGTTAAACGGTTCTATAAACAAGCGATACTTTTGTAACAGCATTTTATTGATTTTATGCACTGTCTTGACTATAAAGTCGTCTTTCTCCATATACATTTTCTGTCAAGAAAAAGACACAGTGCTACTAAATTAGGAAGTTAAACTGGTTGATCCTGCGCTTGGTCTCTCTGTGGTTCGAACAATAAAGCATAAACATACGGCGAGGTAGGCGACGTTCAAGGAGCAGTGTGTGTATGGCAAAAGATCCTTTTACGAAGTCATCAAGAAATGGTCTTTTCTTGGCGTGAGTGAAGTAAGTCCTAAGCCCATTTTTACGTCACGCGACGCTTCACGCGAGCGAGACGTCCAGTCCATAAGGTGCGTGTACGCTAGACGAGCAGAGCACACAGCCGAACAAAATTCGTCTAGTGTGGACCGACTTACAAGCCTCGAACGAGCGCGCTGCGAGCATTTCGTTCGTGTTCGGCTGCGTTCCGCTTGTTGTCGGTTTTTTCACGAGCACACGGAAAACTACGTTCGAGGACAGGATCGTTGTAGATTCGTTGTACGTCCACACTTGATGCTGAGAACGGCACTAATTGTGCTTCGCTCGTGCTCGGTTCGTCTAGCGTAGACCCGCCTTTAAACAACCCTTACACTAAGGCTAGAATAGTACAATAGGGCTATTATTCAAACAGGAACCACATGCCCGCTCCGCACAGTATACAGGTATGGGATGTTCCATCATCATCAGCCTTCGCCATCCACTGCTGTACATAGGCCCCTGCAACTGTCCGTCACTTTGATTTGATCTTGGGCTTTTCGCATCGACTGGCTCGGTAGCTCAATCGGTAGTGACCTCTGCCTTCTGAGCCAAGGGTCGTGAGTTCGATCCCCACACATTACAAACATTTGTGTGCATGAACATGTCTGTTTGTATTGGTCTGGGTGTTTTCTATGTATAATATGTATTTATTTACAAAAAAAATGTATCTAAGTATGTTTATCAGTTGTCTAGTACCCATAGTACAAGTTTCGGCTTAGTTTGGGACTAGATGGCGCTGTGTGGCCCAGCGTGGCATGTCTTGGGTTATTTATTTATCCGCACTCTTGCGCAAATCGCCACTCCACCTGGCCTGTGTGACTCCTACGTTTGGATGTTTCGTGTTTTATAAAATCCGCCCTGACCTGCGCTGCGTGAATCTGCGTCTCGGCATGCGGTTAAGTTTACCGTTTTATGTTGTCTTTCCCGTTACGTATAACAGGAAAGCAGGGTGAAGCAATGCATTTTAGGACATTTTCGGTTATTATTAACGCAGGTAGTAATTTTATCAGCGACGCACAGTGCAAAAGATCGTATGTTTATAAGGCCGTATTCAAGTTTGAAAAGGTTTACATAAGATATCTTAGGAATAGACGATATAGAAGTGAGAATTGCTATGGTAGGTATATACTGGAGGAAAAGTAACGTTGATGTTATTGAGATTTGTCTGGATTGATCTGTATCTACTTGAAATACTTAATGGATGTTTGCTTATCCAAACTTAGCGCCTTCAAGATATGTATAAAAAAACTGGTTTATATTTAATTAATTAATAAATAAAATATAAATTTACTTCAACTGCAGTTTTGACACTATGTACCTATTTGTGATGTCGAAAATATAGTTAGCGTAGCATGTATCTATTCTACCAGACATAGAATATCTGGAACTAAAGTCCGAGAGGAGTAAGTAAGTCTCTGGGTAGCCACGGCGGTCAGTCTAGTTCCTCAGCAGTCAAAGCCTCAATGATAAGTTGACTTGCTTTCTCATGGAGGAGGCTGGAAGCGCTTACCCAATTTTATAGAAATTGCTCTGTTTGGTAAAGCCTTTTTGTGATTATTCTCCCCTATCCTTATCTATTATGGGCCTTGAATTACTTTTTACAATTAGGAATAATGGAAAATGTTTTCAACACACGTTGATTTCTTATTCGGAATATTGCTTTATGTCGCCATCCCTCTTTTAAAAGTTTTTTCTCCTCGGGATCTGCCACCGATGATGTCTATTGTAGTCTTCTCGTTTTTATCATTTGTCTACATGGTAAAAACACTTATAGTTCATTCGCGTTAAGAAAATAGTGACTGACAGGTCACTGACAGGCCACTAGCCAATTAAAACGCTAGAAATTATAATTTCTATTAATAGAGATATCCAGAAATCCTTTTAAAATTTCTTCTTAGCTATTAAATGAAGTGTCGTGCAGGAGGACTTTGATAGTGTTGTAAGTAGTTGTTTTCAATGCAACTTCAGCTTTGATATGGCAGAAAACCTATGAAGCAAATCCATATTTAGCCTTACTCTATGAGACTTAACTATTGAGGTTACTGATTACGGACAAGAATGGTGGGGCTTGGCCACAGCTATTATAAGTTGATTCGACATCAGATACATGATCTTGCTCATTCCGTTATTATGTTACCACAAACGAACGAATAATCGGAAGTTGATAACCATTTACCACAAAGTTCCGGCGACAAATTTATCGCTAAACCGTCTGATGTTTTATGTAATTTTACCCGCGAATTAACGTGGCGCCATAATCAATTTTCGCAAACTAATTGCATATTTTATGCAACATCCTTGATTACAATCGCAGATCCAGACGATCTTGATATCATTTCAAAATTAAATGAAAATATATACGCATGTCTCATTCCTGACACTGTAGGACACATTTTTATATGTAAAAATTAAGTTTTTAATTGGTAATTTGAAGGTTTTTTTCTAAATACATTATAATAATAGTTACGGTCAGTGTTTGGCGTCTAGTAATGGAAATTCGCAAGGAAAGTACACATATAGTTGAGATCCAATGTTGTAAACGCTTCGTTCATAGAATATGTAAATAATTCTAATCTTTTGTTAGGTTAATAGGACTGTAAATTTTTTATCTACCTCAACTTACTAGAAATTTAATTACTATGTTAGGTTAGTGAGAATGTTTGGATCTTTTCTGTTTGGGAAAAGACAAGTGACGGTGAGCCAAGCCAGGCTCGCGGAATAATCTTTGTTGTGTTAATATGTTTAATGTTTGTGCTGAAATATAGAAATCTTTATTGATATAATACACAAATATGTATGATTTTGATTTTGCTTTATCTTTATTATTACTATGTTTTATAAGAAAAAAGCACTTGAAGTAAGTTTTGATTCAATTGATCTATCCATTCGCAAAAAGATCTGGAATTTACTAAGAAAAAAATTAAAAGTTAAAATTGAAAAAAAATATTTTTTTTTGTATTTTTAGGGACTGTCGTTACCGCACATTTTTATTAAATCGGTTTTTGAAACATTATACATATTTTTTAAAGCAAAATATCAGAAAAGATTTCTGCAATGTGTTTTTATGGGTGCATCATCGGGGTTAGGAGTTTATTACATTTGACTGATGTGTGCATGTATTAGAGACATTATTGCTAAATCCCGTTAAAGGTTGTAGACTGCAATATTTTTATAAGGAAAGAAAATGGAAGATGTCAAAACTAAAGTTCATTCAGTCTATACCCTTGTCCGCTAGTCATATTCAATAGCAGCACATAATATATTCTCAAATAGGCAGTGTCAGTTTATAACTGATCAATTTAATACCAACCTGAAGATAATATTATGTACAATAGTCTATGTATCAGTAATTATATTACATAAAGGTGCAAACTTGAGTACAAATACAAGTTATATGGATAATAATTATATGTCCTCACTTAGTATTGATACAGAAATATACAACGACATATGCAATATATTTAAGTAATGTTTTTAGATTATAACTGTATTTTTAATCGTTAACATATCAAAGACTAATCCTCGTTTGTTAAGGAGATGTGGCTGGCAAGTTTGTAAATGTTTTTTTTTTTACAAATATAAATAAAAGATTCAATAGATTTTCAATCGTTGGCGTTTAGTTCGGGTTCCTTGAATAAATTACTGCCTATTTGCACCTACCTTCTTATTTTAGTACAGGGGTACTCAAACTTTTAACTTTCGCGGCCCATTTATGCATCGAGAAATTTTCTGCTGCAGTTGTGAGTTAAAGTAACATGCTTCGCGGCGACCACTGCCTCTCTTTAGGAACCCCCTGTTTTAATAGATTCTCATTAATTTTTATTTGCCAACTTGCTATCCTGTCTCCTTCTAAACAAGTGATATCATTGTACATTCAGCATCAGAATTGTGTAACTTAGTTTTCTATTTATTCTCTAAACACGGGTATTTCATGAAAAGATAAGAATAAATAGATGTTTAACCAAAATGTGAATAAAATAGATTGAAAAATGTTACACTTTTTGATGCGGCTGTACATTCGTTTTTGTTACGTTTTGTCTTGAATATGTAATATTGAAGTGCATTACATTTGGTATTTATTTATTTAACAGTTAGTTAACAGATGTCAAGTGACAATAAATATTTGTATCTATTATAATATTTGGCAACACAAAGTGTTCATATTTCCTTTTTTTTATTAGGGATCATTATTTATGCATAATTAAAGATTGTTAATTCGTACACCCCCAGTTTTGTATTTATAAGTTTATATTTTATCTGGTAATGAGTGTGACTCATTATATTTAGGTACCTTTATTTTTGTAATTGCAAATGTTGTGTAAAACCAAATAAATTTATTTTTATTTTGCGCTTACGTTGTGTAAGTTTTCGAATATATTTTCTTTGTCTTTGTGAATTTTTTAATCAGCAACGAAATTGCTATGAGCAAGAAAGCTTATATTGTAAAATAATCGTAAAATAAAATAATCTGCAGCATACGTAATTCAATTACTTGTGCACTAGTTGTGCATTATTTGTTAAAGCTTTTTCATATTCAAATAGTGATATGTTGACCACCAATTTTTGTTTATTTATACATAAATATATATATTAAGTGTACAGTCAACATCTTTTTTTACTATAAAATATAATTCAAAAAACATAAACTTAACATACCATGTATTTTTTTATTGGATGTTGACTGTGATTCCAAAAACTACATATTTCGCAGTTTATTACTAATTGTATTGTACAAAGTACTAATTATGTATAATTTTCTTACTCGTAGCAAATATGCGACTCTGATCAATAGAAATACGTAATTTTGGTACATAACATAGGGGCCTTAATAAATAAAATGTAGATTGTTTGAATTATAATGGAAAAAAAATATTTTTTAGAAATCTATGATATTTTAATGGAAATGATCTATTTTTGTTACGCTTTTTCAAGTAATGTCATTTTATATTGGATGTTGAAATTTGAAAAATCAGAAGCCAGTTCAAGTTGGAAAAAGGTTTCACCGGTACAAAATCGTTTCTAATGGAAATATATCAAATATTTTGATCGTTTAAGTCTTATTGTTGAACTGCATTATAAAGATTTTTTTAATTATAATAAGGACACAATTTGAGCCTGTCAAAAGTAGTGCAGCTACACATTTGAATCATTAGACCTTCTAACACGAAATAGTAGATGACTTAATCAGTATTTAAGTCATTATGCAATACTTAGTAGAGTTAATGCATCATTATTGTGTAAAAATGTGACATACCAATCAAACGCTAAAATATGTGCAGTACTTATGTATTAAAACCTAATTCCGACTTGAATATTTGAACCACTCAACATTAGGTACGTTGAAAACTGGCGGTAGTTATACATTGGCGCGTCTCCAGCCGCCGCGGTTCCCCTCAGGACAGAATATAAATTATAAACATTGTACCTGGTTTGTAATAACATGTAATTTGGTCTTCAGTAATAAATATTTTGAACATCAAATTTATTTTGGTATTATTTCGCATTTTCAAGGATTATTGTGGAACTTATTCAGAGGCTGGCTCGGTGGCTCAATAGGTTTTGACCCCTGCCTTCTGAACCAAGGGTCGTGGGTTCGATTTCCACCCAGGACAAACATTCGTGTGATGAGCGCTTGTGTTTGTTCCGTGTCTGGGTGTTTATATTTGTATTTAAGTATTTATTTGTGGTACCTTTCGTTGTTATTCTGATACCCATAACACAAGTGCTTAAGCTACTTACTTTGGGATCGGAGCGATGTATGTGATGTCTGATATTTATTATTCAATCTTGGGTCTTTTAAACGGGCTCTGAAGCGGCGCTTAAGCAGGCCGTCATAGTGTGATTGATCCGTATTGCGCTAACTAGGCGTCATGCGGATCGTTTACATTTTTTGGGACTTCGTCGTTTGCTTAACATCGGGCAGGACACAAACGTTACTATTTGACGCGCGTTACTATTTGTCAGTGCCCAAAATCCTATAGATTTTTGGGTACCTATGCGTTCGCGCGACGCATAATAACGTTTGTGAATAAGGCCTTTCGTGATTTTGCCATGATAAAATAAAAAAAAATGCTGAGTTTAATCAAGGCAAACTAGTTGGATAGCCAGTGCAGTGTGATAATCATCTCAGTTCTGCGGACCATCTTGCTTATCCTTTACATAACAATGTCAAAAAATCAAACAACAGTCTGCAGCCAATATAAGTGAAATATATTTTATTGCTGATCAATTCATTAACAAATAACACATAGACTTAGAACCAGAAATAACAAAATAAATACCTAATCCACATGGTAAAACAGAAAACAAAAAAAAATGCAGTCAGAAGTAATATCTATCTATAAACATGAATTTTCTATACAGACAAGTGATGGTTAACTTTTAATCTTTAATTTTACAAGATATACATTCATTATTGCAAATATACAGTTTGATGATTATTCTGAATAACATCATTTTTATTCAAGTATCTAATTTTTATCTAGACTTGAATTTGAACTAAATTAAAATTGTACTAAAAATACTAACACCCTTCCTTTGGGGCTCGAGGCCGCAGATTTTAAATATAATTATGATTTTAGAAAAATATCGTTTGATACAGCCACTTTTTACTATGGATGTTATGATGTATATTAAATTATACATAAAGTATAATAACCTTCGAAAGTCGAATAAAAACAGTCAAAAACATTCTCTTCATAATTATTCGAACACGAATAGAACTAGAATTCGTTATGAATCGACAAAAATCGATGAGGCAGTCGTTGTAGTGGTAATAAAATATTTTTTACCAAAAAACCTGTACATAATATGTACATTCTGTATTATTTCTAAACTAATGAATCTGTGTTTTCCTCTTACGAACAGCATGAATTATTCCTAAAATTAACGCCTGTAATATTCTTAGATGTTACGTTGTAAATATTCGATAAAACCTGTTTACAAAAACAAGCGAAATGACTGAAGGTTTAACACCAACAAGCAATAATAGAGTTTATTTTATATTGCCAAGGTATTGTTAATTTTGCCCTTCGCTTCGAGAATAGCCAATTAATGAACTGGTTTAAATTTGACATTAAAAACTGCTCACTTCACAAAGCATCAAACTTTTTCAATGACAGTTCTTAAAGCTATCGCTTTCAATGACATTGACAGCTGTCACCGATCTGTCAGTTCTTGCCTATGGTAGGAATAATAGGTATATTAAGTGGTTATAGAGGTCGTAGTATTACTCATTAGAAATAATTAGGACGGATAGTATAGCTAATGATTTCCGGTGACGTAAAACAGGGTGTGATTTAATATCACAGTAAAATTATAAAATAGGGCCTACATCAATTTGAACCTTATTCCAGTAGCAATAAGAGTTGAAAACTAATGATCAGGCATATACTTATTGGGCAAAATCACAAACAATTTTATCAGGCACATAGATCCCACAATAATTTCAACCTTATGCCAACGCAACAGATTTGATTTTAAATGATTTTCCAATCATTTGGAATGCAATAGAGTTTTTCCAACAATTTTAACAGGCACATAGAACCCACATTAATTTGAACTTTATCCCAACCCAAAAGGGTTGATTTTTATGATTGTCTGATCATTAAAAAATTTAACAGGCACATCCCACGTTAATTTAAACCATATCCCAACGCCCGGGTTTGATTCTCAATGCTTTTCTAATAATTTCCAACCCAATGGAGTTAAAAAAACTTCAACAGGCACAAAGACATATTCACATAAATCTTTTATCAACACAACAGGGTTGATTTTAATTTTACCATTTGGGAAACTTCACATAGCACATCCATAGTAAAAAACGCCATCTATCGACAAGAGTCCCACACTCTAAATGCACGGTACACCGGTCACCAAGGAATGTTCACACGCACTCCGCGGCCGAAGCGACACGCCGCCTCAACCTATGCACGAACTGAAAAGCTAGAAAGAATCATTTCACCGTCCGTCTTTTTATCTTTCTCACTCTGCCCGTTTTGGAGGGGCGGCCTCGGAGGGAGATGCCCTCCAAGTCCGGGAGCTCCGCGTCGGGGACTCGAGTCCTCTCGAGGGGGTTGTCGTTCGCGTCTCGATCGGAGTCTAGGCCGTTTTCGAGGCGCGGGGGATCGTCGTCCGAGTCGGGGTAGTTGCCGTTGGGCTCGGGGCGCATAGGGGCGGGGCCTGCCGCGTAGGGGGCGTGGCTCGACAAAGGGGCGTGGCTTGTGGTGGGGTCGTCGTCCTCGCGGCGGCAGCGGCGGCTGATGTTCTGCAGAGACTGGTTCTTCTGCAGCTCTCTCAAGTCGAGGTCCGAGGCCGAGTTGGTGCAGTAGTCCTCGCGGTCCGACTCGGAGTAGTTGCGCGGCGAGGGCCGCGCGCGGGCGGGGGGCGGCGCCCTGAGCCTCACCTCGGGTCCGCCGCCGTAGACGCCCGTGAAGAACCGCCACAGTTCCTCGGAGAGCTGCGCGTGGTCGGAGCCCGGCTTGAGTAGGTATGTCGTTGTGCCCTCCATCTCCTGAAAAGTCAACGATCTTCGTTGTAATGTACGTTTTATTTTATTTTATCTTAACTTAATATTATAAAGCTGAAGAGTTTGTTTGTTTGTTTGTTTGTTTGTTTGAACGCGCTAATCTCAGGAACTACTGGTCCGAATTGAAAAATTCTTTTTGTGTTGAATAGACCATTTATCGAGGAAGGCTTTAGGCTATATAACATCACGCTGCAACTATTAGGAGCGAAGAAATAATGGAAAATGTAAAAAAAAACGGGGATAAAATAATTATTCCACGCGGACGAAGTCGCGAGCACAGCTAGTTTTATCTATATATAAAGCTGAAGAGTTTGTTTGTTTGTTTGAACGCGCTAATCTCAGGAACTACTGGTCCGAATTGAAAAATTCTTTTTGTGTTGAACAGACCATTTATCGAAGAAGGCTTTAGGCTATATAACATCACGCTGCAACTATTAGGAGCGAAGAAATAATGAAAAATTACATTTTCCATTATTTCTCTAAACAAAGGGGGAAAAATAACTATACCACGCGGACGAAGTCGCGAGCACAGCTAGATGATTATAAAGCATTAAGAGAGAATCACAAGAGAGGTAGGGCTAGCGAATCTTCGCCCGAATTGAGCCGCCCGTCCGGGGAAGTACCTCCACCTTATATAATACCGCAGCCAAATGAGAAGGCTTTCCGGAGCTCGTGGGGGGTTAGGGATGGGCCGGAATGGCGGACCAGTTACTTGCCCGTTGTCACAGCGACTGGGGCTTCTCTTTCGCTTTCCAGTTGTGAAAATATGAACTATATTGTTTTATGCACAAATGGGCTCTATTAACGATACCTAATTCCCAGAAAAAAATTGGATAGTGATTAAAAAGTCACCTTGTATAAAAAAAATAAATAAAAAAACTTGGCGGGGACACTGCCGTGCCCCCAGATAGTATCGCTCCTGCGACGCACCTGCTTGGTGACAATGCCGCTGTTGTCGACGGGCGGCGGCGGCCGCTGCGTCTTGTTGCGCACGAACGCCTGCCACTGCCGGAACCAGTGCATGCTGATCGCGTATATGGCGCGCGGACGCTCCTGCTCCTGCGCATAAAAACAAATTGTTTATTGCTTGTCACATTACAGTAATTCTGCCAAATAGGTAACAAAATGTGTCAAAGTAAAAGGATTAATCATATCAACTCAAGTTCGCGTGACCTGTGGATTAAAACGTTTTTTCTTAACTAGGTACGTCGAATTGGGTTGATTTAATTAATAATACTTGTTCTTTTTGTACACTCGCCGTACATATTTCTGCTCCTAGCATTATATTCGTCGTTTAACCATTTTGTGCAATAAATAAATAATTTTCTGAAAGAATCGCCATCGCTACTGATGATGATTTTTTTTACAGTGGCTCGACAGGCTTCCCTACGCCCACGGAATATTAAACACAAGAGGAAAGGACGTGTGGGCGTGGCCCGCGTGCCAAAGTTAAGGACAGCGAGTCTTAACTTGACTCAGTCGCTTTGTGGTTGCTTAGGTATCGTGACGTGCGCTGTCGGTATTTTCATTCGAGTGTTTTATTAAATAACTCTCAATAATGACTCGATGTTCCGTCTTTGAGTGCAAAAACAATAGTAGTACTAAGAACTTGCTTCGATCAGGTGTTTCTTATCATCGGTAAGTTGGTATTTACTTTTTATTAAATAAATAATCTTTCGGCATAAACTCTATCCATTTAAAACATTCGTGTAAATTAAGAATCACACGTATGTACACTGAAATAAAGTTTATAATTGTCTGACGCCTGGTCCGCATGCGCCATCTAGTATCGAATAGTAGAATCAGAAACTACGTCCCAAGTCGAACCTACTTTAGGGTTGTGACACGTTGAAATATCATCGATTTAATTATGTATTTTGTCTATTACACTTTTTTTATGCCTTATTGTAAACTATTGATTATTATTTTCGTTTTAGTTTTCCTAAAGATCCAAATGCAAAAGGAAAGTGGATTCGGCTCTTCGGTGGATTCTTCTCGGCAGGCTACACGTCGAAGTGCTGGTAGGAAAAAAGTTTGACGTGCAAAAGTATTACTAGTGAATCTATTTGCAGAAATAAACTATTTAATTTATTTTAAATGAGTTTTATTTTATGAAGTTCCCTACAAAGAGCTATTTTCTTTTTTAAAATATGGTTCAGTGTAGCTCCCTAGATGATCATAGAATACCCATTTCGGACTGTTAAGGAATTTAAGGAAAAATTACATTAAATACTTTTTTCAATATCATAAAATGACAGGATTTTTCTATTCCATTCAAAGCTCGTTGAACGTCATATAATTGATTATATTGGAGCTGCTGGCTTTTTAAGCAGAAAACGGCTCGTAGATAATACATTTGTAGATCTAGTCAATACTTCTTGTCGTGTAAGTAGGCCTTATGATCTAAAAAACCCAATAATAATTTCTATTATTATAGGGTTTTTTAGACCTGTTAACACTAAATTTTACGGACGGACCACATAGTATCAAGTTCATTCATTTTCTACAGAAAAACACAAATAATATTTATTTAAGTTACGGGTAATGCTAGAAGGTGGGTGGTGGCTAGGTTTACCCGGATTGACCTAGTATTACCCAAGCTGGGGTACAACAAGGGAAGCCTCCACGCGTGGTCGTCTGCTTGCAGACGGCCCGGCGTACCCCGGGCAACGGCGGGTAGTAGAGGATGGCTGCTACCCGACGGCTAATTCCCTGTAGGGAGCACGCACTTGTGCGTGGCTCCGGGAGCCAAGTGGGTTAGTGAAATGAAACTTCAAGGGCATTTTAAACATCTACAACAACATTTAGTGAGCATAAACTTAATAATAGCTTTAATAGCAAAAACTAATAGCGGTCCTTGTGTTATTAAAATTGAAATTATTTATTTGAGCAAGATAAACTTCTGTGACATGATTCGAAATTCCTGACGTTGCAGATATGTGAGCAGTATATGAGCGGCGGTTATCATTTACCATCAGATGAACCGTTAGTAGTGAACCACGAATTAAAATTTATTTTACTTTGTATTCGGACTTTACCCAAGTAGCTTGGGTAATCCTAAGTAAACCCGGGTAAACCTAGGTTTACTCCAACTTCTAGCATTACCCGTAACATATACATTAAATGTGAAACTTCTGTCAGTGTATTTAAATGTTAATGTATATCTATTCTAATATTAATTAATTATTTTAGAAGTAATCGATGTTTCATCACCAATAATATTCGTATTAATCCCATCCCTGTTTGAGTAGCGACGATAATAAATGTCATGATAAAACATTCTAGAAAAGAAGCAAGTGCATGCGTATAAATTAAAACCTTACGCTGATTGTCGTAAGGTGTTAAACAGCGTACAACTTTTAAGAGTGTCATCTAGCGTGCAATAGGTGAACTAACTAGTCAAAGCAGGCCAAAAGCACTTCGATGAGATGACGTAAAACCCTCAAAGTGTAATTTCTAAATTCTTCTTTATCTCTAATGCATTATGGTGGTTTTTATGTTATTGTTAGCGGTTACATCTTTGTGATTTCAAGAAATTATTATAGTTATGATTGGTTCATTTTGTGTGTGCGTATAATGTTATTGTGTGAGTTTGGCGACAGCAGTTTTGTATGAACTGACTAGATTATGCCCTTTCCTCTTGTGTTTAATATTCCGTGCCTACGCCTGATGGAAAGCGAAAGAGAAGCCCAAGTCGCTGTGACAACGGGCAAGTAACTGGTCAGTTACCACCGTCATGCCGGTCCAACCCTACTCACCGGCAGAAACACGACCTAGAGGTCATTTGACTGCGGTATTCTATAGGGTGGAGGTCCTTCCCCGGGCGGGCGGCTCAATAGGGAATATGCGTGAAAAATAGTTTCAGGTATTTACTAATTTATCGTAAAATAGATCAAAATCTACTACGAACAGTGAAAACAAAATCAAAATTGGTTGAAAAATGGGCGAGATACAGTCATAGAAAGTGAATATATCCGTCTCTCTCTCGCGAAACAGATTTTTCTATGGAGTTAGTACGGCGCTCACGGTACGTGACGTCAACTACCGCATCGGATCTCTCTGTCTAATCAATAACTTTAACGCTTTATAACTCGCTTAATAGAAAAGATAGTTTAAAAATTCTTCGATATTTATGTATCTGGAAGACAAAAGATCTCAATAAATCCATAAAAAAAAGTCATGCATATTCCCTATTGGAGCGTGATTGTGTATCTGTGTCGTACCTGGAAGATGGCGTGCAGGTCGGCGAAGGCGGCGAGTTCGCTGGCGCGGCGCGTGCGCAGGCGCTGTGCTGCGCGTGCGCACACCGCGCACTCGTGCACGTGCGACACGGCCGGCCCGCCGCCGAACCTGGCAACACAACCGAACATTCGCTAGATTATAAAATAATAATAAATACTAGTGATCACTTACCATCACGTGACTTTCAGGCCCGTTTGCCCCCTCTATCATAAAAAAAAATAACTCAAGACATGCCACGCTTCATACTCCTGGGCAGGTTATAGTATACTTTTCATCACGATACAATAAATAGGAGCAGAGCAGTAACGGGAAAACGGGAGAAAATTTTATCTGTATGTTTGATCGCGCATGACGCGTAAACTACTGCATGGAATTAAATGCGGTTTTCACCAATGTATTGCTAGAGGTCTAACTTGAAATTCAGGTAACATTTTATGGAAGTCCGTCATTTTTGAAACCCGATATCCACGCGTGCGACGCCGCCGGCACAGCTAGTTGTGCAATAAAGAGTTTCTATCTATCTAACGTGACTCACTGCGAATACAGGAACTCCCACAGCGGCTGGGGCACGACGGCGGCCAAGTGTTGCAGGTTCTGCGCGCGGTCCGGCCGCACGCCGCCGTGGCAGCACACGAAGTCGCTGTTGTCTATGGGGCCCGGCTCCGCCCACGTGTTGAATCTATGGAACGTGATTCACTCAACATTTTACATATGTCGCAGTCATCTGGTTGAATCTCCTATTCAATTGAATCGCTAGCGCGTTCATTGAATGACGACATTCAATTGAATGACTAGACCGAACGTTGACTAAACACGCGTCACTTAACGTCCAACTAGGTAGCGGATTGAAACATAGCCCTTTGAAAAGAGCGGACGGAAAAACAGTCAAGTGATTGTAATTTAGTTCATTTTTTTTCCGCGCGGCGTTAGTAGTCACTAAAACAAATATGGCGTCGAACATGATCACCTGATTGTTGATATTTTTTTGATTAGATTTACTTTAAACTGACTTATACGTAATAAATCAGTGTGACAGCATGGATTTACCTACCTATTAATACGCCGCCTCCGGATACTTTTAAAGAAAAAATTAAACATTAAACAGTCGGCTTTTACCCATTCAACGACTATGCTAAAATGACGTTCAGTCAAGACGTTGAACGTTTCATTCAATAACTTGACGAGTTGTCCTTTAGGCATTCAATTAAATGTCGTCATTCAATGAACGCGCTAGTCAATCAATTGAATAGCAGATTCAACCAGATGACTGCGACACATATACTACGTTTGCTCTACTGGTCTAGCTAGGCATTCTCGCGCCGCACCTAGGATTGCACCAAAAAGCTGCTTGTATTTTAGAACACCAGGCTTCTCTACTCCGGAAATAGGTACAGGTAGGTAACTTTACATTATACAGGTAGGATTATTTTCGAATAAGGTAAGCAGTGTGTGTGTGTGTGTGTGTGAGAGTATAATTATATATGTGTATGTGTGATAGGTGTGTGTACGTATGATAACAGATTATTTTATGTATTTTTTTACCACTCAAGTTATTAAACCAGTATGTCATCAGCAGCCGCAAAGTATTTTTTATTCGCTCGTTTTATAGAAAAGATTAGATCCCATTAAAGATTTCCTTATGTTTACCAACAATCACAGTGTTTACAATCATATTATAATAATAGGCATTTGGTATATGTTTTGGAATAATGAATCTATTTATACACTCACTTGTTTATCCACTGTTTGGAAATGTAGAATTTGATGTCGTTGGGCTCGACACTCGTAGACTCGAGTATTTCAGCTGCTTTTTGCCGTAAAACCGTCATTTGTGGATTCACTTTTCTGTAAAAAAGAAGGCGGAATTTTATACTCTAAATGATTTTTTTTTATTGATCTACCTATACAGGACAGGATAGAGGTAGTCTTATGTGTACCGCTGGCAGTTTGTCAGCGTCGGCTGACTGAGGCGTTGTGACGAGCCGACTCACTTGTAGAACAGCACGTACGCCTCGCAGTGCTGCAGCTGGTGTTGAGGCAGCGGTGCGACGCAATGGTCATAGTAAGTGTACCGCTGGCGGTCAGTCAGCTTCAGCTGACTGAGGCGTTGTGACGAGCTGACTCACTTGTAGAACAGTACGTATGCCTCGCAGTGCTGCAGCTGGTGTTGAGGCAGCGGTGCGACGCACTGGTCGTCGTATGTGTACCACTGGCGACCGTTCTTGGCGACGCAGGTATAGTGACCGCCGCCGGCGGTGCCCGCGTGACATATAACAGCGCATAGGTCGTAGCGGGTTATTTTTGACGTGCAATCTGTAAATATATATAAATTTATTTGCTTAAAAAATAGTCGGCCATTCCCGGGGAATGTCGGACGGGGAAGCCGACGCGCGTTCTATTGTGGTGACCATAGTACAAGCTTCGGCTTATTTTGAGACTAGATGGCGCTGTGTGATAATGGTGGTGAAGGTACAGAGGACAGTTGGGTACCTTTGCGGCGAAGCGCGCCTTTTTCTAGTTTTTTTTTAATTTCTTTTTTTTTATAATAGCTCGACATAATGGCTTCCCTACGCCTGATGGCAAGCGAAAGAGAAGCCCAAGTCGCCCAACTTGTAGTACCCATACTACAAGTTTGGTTTATTTTGAGACTAGCTGGTGCTGTGTGTCCTAGCTTGACATGCGTAGAGCCTCGGGGTTATTGACCTTGTGTCTTATTGTTAACGTTGTATTTTATTTTATTTTGTACGTGTTGGCACCATGTAGAGCCGACACACGCTGTTGTCTGGCATCCATGATACAAGCTTCGGCTCAGTTCGGGACTAGATGGCGCTGTGTGGTTAACCATGGTATGTCTTGGGGTTATTGAGGAGGGAGGGGGGATGGGTTTGGGGGGGAAGGGGACAGTTTAGTACCTTTAGCTAGCTGTACCTTAGCTTGGCGCTGAACATGAGCTCGTGTCGGAACCGCTAGATGGCGCTGTGTGCATGTCTTGGGGTTATGGTGGGGGACAGTTGGGTTTCACAGGCTCGGTGGCTCATTTGGTAGTGACCTCTGCCCTCTGAGCCAAGGGTCGTGGGTTCGATTCCCGCACAGTACAAATATTTGTGTTCATGAACATGTCTATTTGTATTGGTCTGGGTATTTTCTACGTATAATATGTATTTATTTACAAAAAAAAATGTATTTAAGTAAGTTTATCAGTTGTCTAGTACCCATAGTACAAGCTTCGGCTTAGTTTGGGGCTAGGTGGCGCTGTGTGGCCCAGCGTGGCATGTCTTGGGTTATTTATTTATTTATTATTTATTTGGTAGTGACCTCTGCCCTCTGAGCCAAGGGTCGTGGGTTCGATTCCCGCACAGTACAAACATTTGTGTTCATGAACATGTCTGTTTGTATTGGTCTGGGTGTTTTCTATGTATAATATGTATTTATTTACAAAAAAAAAATGTATCTAAGTAAGTTTATCAGTTGTCTAGTGCCCATAGTACAAGCTTCGGCTTAGTTTGGGGCTAGGTGGCGCTGTGTGGCCCAGCGTGGCATGTCTTGAGGTATTTATTATTTACCTTTGTGCGTGTAGGGCGCCATGTTGAGGTCTCTGACGGGGAAGCCGACGCGCGCCGCCACCTTGGCGTTGAACATGAGCTCGTGCCGGAACCGCTAGATGGCGCTGTGTGCATGTGTTGGGGTTATGGTGGGCTTACAGTTGGGTACCTTTGTGCGTGTAGGGCGCCATGTTGAGGTCTCTGACGGGGAAGCCGACGCGCGCCGCCACCTTGGCGCTGAACATGAGCTCGTGCCGGAACCGCTAGATGGCGCTGTGTGCATGTGTTATGGTGGGGGACAGTTGGGTACCTTTGTGCGTGTAGGGCGCCATGTTGAGGTCTCTGACGGGGAAGCCGACGCGCGCCGCCGCCTTGGCACTGAACATGAGCTTGTGCCGTAACCGCTAGATGGCGCTGTGTGCATGCGTTGAGGTTACAGTGGGGGACAGTTTGGTACCTTTGTGCGTGTAGGGCGCCATGTTGAGGTCTCTGACGGGGAAGCCGACGCGCCCCGCCTCCTTGGCACTGAAGATTAACTCGTGCCGGAACCGCTAGATGGCGCTGTGTGCATGTGTTATGGTGGGCTTACAGTTGGGTACCTTTGTGCGTGTAGGGCGCCATGTTGAGGTCTCTGACGGGGAAGCCGACGCGCGCCGCCACCTTGGCACTGAAGATTAACTCGTGCCGGAACCGCTAGATGGCGCTGTGTGCATGTGTTATGGTGGGGGACAGTTTGGTACCTTTGTGCGTGTAGGGCGCCATGTTGAGGTCTCTGACGGGGAAGCCGACGCGCGCCGCCACCTTGGCGCTGAACATGAGCTCATGCCGGAACCGCTTCAAGTGCACGCAGAGGACCTCGGGCAGACGGACCACGCCGGACATCTTGACGCCGTTGCGCAGCTTGTTGCAGCGGGAACAGCTGATGTCGACAAAATAATAATCTTAATTATTAATATTATAATTATAAAGCTGAAGAGTTTGTTTGTTTGTTTGAACGCGCTAATCTCAGTAACTACTGGCCCGAATTGAAAAATTCTTTTTGTGTTGAATAGACCATTTATCGAGGAAGGCTTTAGGCTATATAACATCACGCTGCAGCTATTAGGAGCGAAGAAATGATGGAAAATGTAAAAAAAAACGGGGAAAGAATAACTATTCCACGCGGACGAAGTCGCGAGCACAGCTAGTCAATCAATATAGCTAAACATCACATACATTGCACCGATCCCAATAAGTAACAGTACTTGTGTTATGGGTATCACAACAACGAAGGCACCAAAAATACATACTTAAATACAAATATGAACACTTAGACACGGATCAAACACAGATGTTCATCAGACGAATGTTTGTCCCACGAACCCAAAATTCTTGGTACAGAAGGCAGGACTTATTACCAATAGGCTATTATGGCTAAAAATTGTAATTAGTCCGTCTTTTATCTTATTCAAAAATAAAAGACAAGTATTTTGTTATTTGTAAATTAGACTAAAAATAATAAAGTTATAGCCCGTTGAAATTACGCGTGACGTCACTGGTGAGGCATTTTTACGGGAGGGAGTGCCGTCAAAGACTCCTAACTTTTGATGCATTGTATCTTTGCTATTTTTTATTTCAATGAAAAAAGGAAAAATACGTGTCCAATACATTTTTATGATCTAAAATACGGACTAAATATAGTGCAATTATTTTGACCCCCAAAACATCGCTATTCGAGCGATGATTCGCTATGCCCTACCTCTCTCCAGCTCAACACTCCGGCCGGCCACCGCCGGTGTAGTATAGATTATTGTTATTACCTATACATATTATCGCCCTTGAGTTCGTCCGCGCTGAAGAAGGCGGCGAGGCAGTCCTGCAGCGACACCACCGGCCCGTAGAACCACGACCGCAGCCAGCTGAGAAGCCACCACACCTGCAAGTTTTTTTAATTATAGTAGCTCGACATAATGGCTTCCCTACGCCTGATGGAAAGCAAAAGAGAAGCCCAAGTCGCTGTGACAACGGGCAAGTAACTGGTCAGTTACCTGTCAGTTGCCACCGCCATGCCGGCCCAACCCCAACCCCCCACGAGCTCCGGAAACCCTCCTCACCGGCAGGAACACGACCCGGAGGTCATTTGACTGCGGTATTCTATAGGGTGGAGGTCCTTCCCCGGACGGGCAGCTCAATTCGAGCGAAGATTCACTATGCCCTACCTCTCTTATTGTATTATCTCTTATTGGATTAGAGTTTATCATTGGCTGAACGAGCGATTGCGGCTCGCCCTCTCAAATTTCCATCAGGCGTAGGGAAGCCATTATGTCGAGCTAAAATAAAAATAAATAAAAAAAAGCCATAACCCATGGTTTAGAGGAGGTCTCTACCAAATGAGCCAGTAGAAAAGTAAACAGATACCGATAAGATTAGTAACACCGTCTTACCCAAGACTCCTGCGTGCCGTGCGTCGCGTGGTTCAGTATCGGCTGCTGGCACCTGATCACAGCTAAGTGCTCCCGCGAGGGTATGGGCAGTGATAGGTCTTGGAATGTTTCTACCCGCGTTGACACCTGGTTGAAACAAAAAAGATATAAAGTAATTTCTTATAAATAAATAAATAAATAACCCAAGACATGCCACGCTGGGCCACACAGCCCCAAACTAAGCCGAAGCTTGTACTATGGGCACTAGACAACTGATAAACTTACTTAGATACATTTTTTTTTGTAAATAAATACATATTATACATAGAAAACACCCAGACCAATACAAACAGACATGTTCATGAACACAAATGTTTGTACTGTGAGGGAATCGAACCCACGACCCTTGGCTCAGAGGGCAGAGGTCACTACCAAATGAGCCACCGAGCCTGTTATAGTGGACTGGAATCATCAGCAGCTTATTGCAGTCCACTGCTGGACATCATCAGTCAATTTTTGCGTCGAAACGCTCTAAAGAGAGGTCGTGTGCATCGTCGTTCCGTTAACATACCAACTTACCCGCAATGGTGTTAAAAAAGTGCATCAAGTGTAAAAAGAATATAACCAAAAAAGCTCCTGGCCTGGAGTGCAGCAGGTGCAATATCGTAGTACATGCGGATCCAGTATGTGCAAAGCTGTCTAACAAACAGTTGAATACCCTACGGAATTCGCCTGGAATAGAATGGAGCTGTGATGATTGCATGAAAAACCTATCTCGTAGGTCATCTTTCTTTTTACCTAACGAGGATGATGAAGAAGACGAGGAGTTTGCCTCAACAGGATCCCCCGTAAAGGTACAATCCCTAGACACTGAAAAACTTATACGTGATATCACTCGGGAGGTGAAGAAAACCTTTCGCGAGGAGTTAGCTGGCTTAGAGGCGTCACTTGAGTTCGTTAGTGACCAAATCACTAATATGGAGAAGGCCATAAAAAACCAGGACTTAAAAATCGAAGACCTCCAGAATAAAAATAAAGATTTACAGAACAGGAATAAAAATCTTGAACTAAAAATCTGCGTTGTCGAGCAAGGTCTTAAACAGCTAGAACAAAAGTGCCTATCGGCATCTGTAGAAATTGTGGGATTACCCGAAACTGCCCCGAAAGATATTGGTCAATCACTAGCTAAAATAGCTACTAAACTTCATCTAAATGCTGACGACATACAATCCTCCCAACGCCTAGCAGGGTCGAAAGATAAACCTGGACCAATTCTGGTGGAGATGAAGAGCAAAGCGTCACAGCTGCAGTGGATCGCGGCTGGAAAGGAGAAACGGCCCAACCTGGCACTCATCTTTCCTGATATTTCCACTGAAAAGGCAGATGGTCGTATTTATATAAGAGAAGCGCTAACAAAATCTCTTAAAACCTTGTTATACACTGCTAAAACCCAGCTTGCAACGTCTCACCAGTACATCTGGTGCAAAGATGGTAAAGTCTTCGCTAGGAAAACCAGCATCAGCAAAATTTACCATATTCGATCAACGCAAGACATCGCCCAACTGCAAAAGGACTCGGCCCCTGTGTAAATAACCAGTGTGTGTGTGTGTGTGTTCCTTTATCTAAGTAGTTTAACTCAGGTACTAAAGAAAACTCAGTAATTTTAAAAAATGGATGAAATATTTAACTGTACATCTATAAATAATTTTTTCGAGCACTTACCTACTAAAAGTCAATATAATTTTACATGTATTCATATTAATATTAGATCGATCATCAAAAACTTTCCTAAATTACTACAAACTATCCATAGCAGTACTTATCCATTAGATACTATTATTGTAACAGAGGCGGGTATATCGAGCGACATCGTTAACCTATACAACATACCGGGATATAACATGTACTCGCAACTGCGCACAGGCAGGCGAGGTGGTGGGATCATAATCTACATAAAAAACCACTACAAATTCACTTTATGTCAACTCAAAACCACAACTTTTGAAAACTTAACTGGTACACTAAAAACACTCCCCGGGCAAGATATAACTATTTGCTCGATATACAAACCTCCATCAACAAACAAGCACCTCTTTGTTAAAGAGCTTGGCGATTATATCTCCAAATTCAGTTCTAAACAGAACCTACTGCTAATTGGTGACACAAACGTAGACCTTAAATCTGTATCATCATGCAGGGACTCATATTTAGAAGCACTGAGTGGGTACGGACTAATGTGTGGAATCACGGACTACACAAGGATCGAAACTAGGAAAAATATCGTGACTAAATCTTGTATTGACCACATATTCACGCGATTCCCTACATTAGTACCGTGCACTGCGGTGCTTGACGTCGTACTGGCGGATCATCGCGCTGTTATCCTAGCATGCCTCGGCAATGTGCCGCGTGAGCGTATACAGGGTTGCGCAAAAAAAATTATCAATTATGATACGCTTAAGCAAGAATTAAAAAAAGTAAATTGGTTAGTCACTGACGAGATGAACACGCCTGATGAAATATATAGTTTCTTATGTAAATCGTTTCAGGAAGCAACTGATGTTGCTACCTCTAACAAAAACCTAAAATATACACGTAGTAACAAATTAAATCGGTGTAAAATGCCATGGATTGATGAGAATGTAATTCGATTATGTGATAAACGAGATAGATTATTTAGATTGTGGAAAAAAAGTTCAAATGATGCTTCACTAAGATTACAATATAATAAAGTTCGAAATAAAGTACATAAAGTTTTAGGAATAAAAAGAAACGTCTATTATCTAAATAAAATAAAAAGTAATTTTTCAAATAGTAAAAAAATTTACCAAATAATCAATCAAATGTTAGGGCGAATGACATTAACTATCGATGCAGCAGTAATTAAGGCCTTTGATGCGCAAGGACTCACGCCAAAAGATTTGTCTAATGGCTTTGCTCGTGAATTTGATGGTGCAGTAAAAAAAATGGTTCCAAAATGCGATGTACAGCTGTCAAAGTGTGGTGATCATTTAAATAGCCTTAACTGTAGTATTCACCTACAAAAGGCGTCGGCTGATAAAATTACAAAGATAATTAAGAAATTAGATTCCAGTAAAGCGCCAGGCCTAGATAGTATTAGCGTCGCTGACATAAAAGCGGCATGTCCAGACATTTCAATAGCCATAGCCAACCTGATCAATAGTAGTGTTCAATGTGGCCATTACCCCGATGAGCTCAAGATGGGCTGCGTCAGACCCATCTATAAGAAAGGTAAGCATGATCAATACGGTAACTACCGCCCGATTACACTGCTTCCTGTTATTGATAAAATAATTGAAAAATATATCTGCGAACAAATACATATTTTTTATAGAAAACACGATATAATCTATAAAAATCAATACGGATTCCAAACGGGTAAAGGGGCAACGGATCTTTTGACCAAATTTACAGATGATGTCAACGAGCACATAAATCAAAAACGATTTGTGCTAGCATTATTCATCGATTTTTCTCGGGCGTTTGACACATTACAACACAAACAGCTGATCGACAAGCTTGACAATTGCGGCATACGGGGGCCACTAATTAAATGGTGTGAAAATTACTTGCACAATCGTAAAAATTATGTAAAAATTAACGAATGCTTAAGTGAACCAGTTGATTCAACGGTTGGCACGGCTCAAGGCTCAGTGTTAGGGCCCCTGCATTTCCTGACATATGTAAATGATATGAGCAAATGTCTGAACCATAGTACCTGCTATCAATTTGCGGATGACACATGCCTTCTAATAGCGGAGAAGGACCCACAGAAGGCGTGTGATTTAATGCAGTCCGATTTGAACTCAATGTTGCGCTGGTGTCATGATGCTGGCCTGGTGCTTAACTGTGATAAAACTAAACTTATGGTAATCAAATCTCCCTACCTAAAGCATTTACCCATGAGACCTATAGTTGCTCACGAACATAATTGCCTACACACTACACATTATAGTGGTAACTGTGGTTGCCCCCTGATAGAAACGGTCAAAACTATAAGATACCTTGGTTTGATAATCGACGATAAGTTTAATTGGGGTGACCACATCGAACATGTGTGTAATAAACTGAGACAATTCTTGGCTAATATTGTAATCCTCAAAAACCGAATACCATTCAAAGTTAAATTGATGCTGTACAACGCATTGGCAGAATCTCATATTCAATATGGTCTAAGTAGCTATGGCCGCACATTCAAATCCTATCTTTCACAAATATTTATGCTTCAACTTAGAATAATTAAAAATATAGTTTCAACTAATGTTAAAAATCAATTCATAAATGACGATATTGGTCTCTTTAAACACTGTAAAATTTTACCAATTCAATTACAATTTAAAAATATTTTCCTAAAAAAGTATTTCTTTGAAACAGCGTTAAATAAAAAACGGAACAGCCCTGTATACACTCGAGCGGCTGCGGAGGGCCGGCTTGCTACGACCCGCGCGAACAATACCTACGGTGAGCGCGCTGCGTCGTATCTCGCTCCCCGACTCATAAACGAGTTGCCGCTTCAACTCCGCGATAGTATTACGCCAACCAACATTAAAGCCAGGCTTGCGGCTCACTTTCTCCAGCAATGATGGACAAGTGAGGCATAAGCTTGGTCTATTGACGTTTATGCCTAATGTTAATTAATTTTTGTTTATTGTTATTGTCTCGATGCAAAAGACAGCATTATATCACAAACCTTAGTGGTTTATCAAATGCTGTAACACTTATTATTTCCATTGTAATATTTCTTTTTTATGTTGCTAAATAAATCAAAAAAAAAAAAAAAAAAAAAATTACAGTCCACTGCTGGACATAGGCCTCTCCAGTTGTTCGCCACTTGGGGCAAACATCTGGAGGATATACCCATTATCGCCACGCTGTGCAGGCAGGGGATGGCGATCGCAGGGCGTAGCTTTTTGCTCTGGTGACTCTGCTGTCCGTCATCAGCCTGTGGTATTTAGCTACACCTTCAATCGTGATGGTTGTACCGCCACCAGTCGGTTGCCAGAGCCTCTTATGTTAGTCAGCAGGATGCACTACGAGTAGGTGAGGGTGGCTTAGAGCGAAAAGATGATGGGTAGCTCCTTTACTTTTTTTTACCCTAACCCCCCACGAGCTCCGGAAACCCTACTCACCGGCAGAAACACGACCCAGAGGTCATTTGATTGAGTTAGTCTATAGGGTGGAGGTCCTTCCCCGGACAGGCGGCTCAATTCGAGCGAAGATTCGCTATGCCCTGCCTCTCTTTTACATGCCATTTGATTTCACGATACGGCCTGAGGCCTGGGCCTTACCCTGTCGCAGATCAGGCACTGCACGGATGAGAGCAGCTTGCCGTCGAACACGTCCGATATGACGCTGCGGTAGCGCACGCCGCCGGTGGTGTCGTCCCCGCTGCCGCACGATACGGCCTGAGGCCTGGGCCTTACCCTGTCGCAGATCAGGCACTGCACGGACGAGAGCAGCTTGCCGTCGAACACGTCCGATATGACGCTGCGGTAGCGCACGCCGCCGGTGGTGTCGTCCCCGCTGCCGCACGATACGGCCTGAGGCCTGGGCCTTACCCTGTCGCAGATCAGGCACTGCACGGACGAGAGCAGCTTGCCGTCGAACACGTCCGATATGACGCTGCGGTAGCGCACGCCGCCGGTGGTGTCGTCCCCGCTGCCGCACGATACGGCCTGAGGCCTGGGCCTTACCCTGTCGCAGATCAGGCACTGCACGGACGAGAGCAGCTTGCCGTCGAACACGTCCGATATGACGCTGCGGTAGCGCACGCCGCCGGTGGTGTCGTCCCCGCTGCCGCACGATACGGCCTGAGGCCTGGGCCTTACCCTGTCGCAGATCAGGCACTGCACGGACGAGAGCAGCTTGCCGTCGAACACGTCCGATATGACGCTGCGGTAGCGCACGCCGCCGGTGGTGTCGTCCCCGCTGCCGCACGATACGGCCTGAGGCCTGGGCCTTACCCTGTCGCAGATCAGGCACTGCACGGACGAGAGCAGCTTGCCGTCGAACACGTCCGATATGACGCTGCGGTAGCGCACGCCGCCGGTGGTGTCGTCCCCGCTGCCGCACGATACGGCCTGAGGCCTGGGCCTTACCCTGTCGCAGATCAGGCACTGCACGGACGAGAGCAGCTTGCCGTCGAACACGTCCGATATGACGCTGCGGTAGCGCACGCCGCCGGTGGTGTCGTCCCCGCTGCCGCACGATACGGCCTGAGGCCTGGGCCTTACCCTGTCGCAGATCAGGCACTGCACGGACGAGAGCAGCTTGCCGTCGAACACGTCCGATATGACGCTGCGGTAGCGCACGCCGCCGGTGGTGTCGTCCCCGCTGCCGCACGATACGGCCTGAGGCCTGGGCCTTACCCTGTCGCAGATCAGGCACTGCACGGACGAGAGCAGCTTGCCGTCGAACACGTCCGATATGACGCTGCGGTAGCGCACGCCGCCGGTGGTGTCGTCCCCGCTGCCGCACGATACGGCCTGAGGCCTGGGCCTTACCCTGTCGCAGATCAGGCACTGCACGGACGAGAGCAGCTTGCCGTCGAACACGTCCGATATGACGCTGCGGTAGCGCACGCCGCCGGTGGTGTCGTCCCCGCTGCCGCACGATACGGCCTGAGGCCTGGGCCTTACCCTGTCGCAGATCAGGCACTGCACGGACGAGAGCAGCTTGCCGTCGAACACGTCCGATATGACGCTGCGGTAGCGCACGCCGCCGGTGGTGTCGTCCCCGCTGCCGCACGATACGGCCTGAGGCCTGGGCCTTACCCTGTCGCAGATCAGGCACTGCACGGACGAGAGCAGCTTGCCGTCGAACACGTCCGATATGACGCTGCGGTAGCGCACGCCGCCGGTGGTGTCGTCCCCGCTGCCGCACGATACGGCCTGAGGCCTGGGCCTTACCCTGTCGCAGATCAGGCACTGCACGGACGAGAGCAGCTTGCCGTCGAACACGTCCGATATGACGCTGCGGTAGCGCACGCCGCCGGTGGTGTCGTCCCCGCTGCCGCACGATACGGCCTGAGGCCTGGGCCTTACCCTGTCGCAGATCAGGCACTGCACGGACGAGAGCAGCTTGCCGTCGAACACGTCCGATATGACGCTGCGGTAGCGCACGCCGCCGGTGGTGCCGTCCCCGCTGCCGCACGACACCGACTGGGGCTTGCTGGCAAACAAGGTGACACTTATGTAGGTATATGTGTAAGGGTACCCCTTCTTCTTTGCGTGTCGATGGCAAATAAAATCACACCTGCTGTGCCCAGTGCTCCGCCACTCCAATTGCACCCCCAGTCGCGGACATAAGCTCTGCTAGTGAGCAAGTTTCGCTACACGCCGAACAGCAAATCATATGGGACATGCTTTGGAGAGGAGCACCACATTCGCAGGCCAGGTCCGACCCATCAGTGTGCATAGAGAGAGCCTCCCCGTGTGACGTACTGAAGAATTGTTTACGTCCGGCGCACCCTGGGCAGTCAGCGAATTCCCGACGCAGACTGGCCAATCTCTCTACCACGATGGCAAATTTAAATTTAAGGGTACCCCTAATCTATACTTATAATAAATCTGTAGAGAGGTCAATTCTGTACATGAAATATATTTTCAAAATAACTATCAGGGGGTGATGAGTGATCGATACTGATGACAAAAATGCAATTAGTAAAATTTTTGTCTGTGTGTCTGTATGTTCGTTATAGAAAAAAAAAACTTCTGGACGGATTTTAACGAAACTTGGTACGATTATTCTTCATACTCCTGGGCAGGTTATACATAGTATACTTTTGACCACGCTAGAATCAATAGGAGCAGAACAGTGACGGGAAGTATAGGGAAAACGGAAGAAATTTTTATCTGCATGTTCGTGCATCATGTGAAAACTACTGCATGGAATTGAATGCGGTTTTCACTAATGTATTGCTAGAGGTCTAACTTAAATGTAGACACCAATTTATGGAAGTCCGTTATTTTTAAAACCCGATATCCACGCGTGCGACGCCGCCGGCACAGCTAGTAGGCCAATAAAACTCGGGAATAAAACTATCCTAAGTAATACTAGTTAATGCAAAGTCTGCCACAAATTTACTGTAAGTATATCTGAATAAAAAATCATGACCATGCGTCCTATCATATCCGACATAGGTATTGTGAAAAAGTTTTCCCAGCAAAAAACAAAATATCTGAAATAAGAGAGCTTAGGATGGCTCGTGGCCCGATGGCTCATTTGGTAGTGATCTCTGCCTTTTGAGCCAAGGGTCAGGGGTTCGATTCTCGCACAGTAAAAACTCGGCTGGGCAGCGTTCGGGAAACTGCGGAACATATTCTCGTCCGAAATACCTCAGTCGTTAAAGACAAAAGTCTTTAATCAGTGCGTGTTACCAGTGATGACCTCAGCGAAAGCTCAGGGTCGCACAGCGAGCTATGGAGCGGGCTATGCTCGGCGTTTCTCTACGAGATCGAATCAGAAATGAGGAGATCCGTAGACGAACCAAGGTCACGGATATAGCCCAGAGGATTGGCAGGCTGAAGTGGCAATGGGCAGGGCACATAGTGAGGAGAACAAAGGGTCTCCAGTCCAAAACTTTTCGGCCGTTGGGGCCGAAAAGTTTTGGACTGGAGACCCTTCGACCGAAAACGCGGTGTGGGACGCCCTCCAGCGAGGTGGACTGACGACATCATAAAAGTCGCAGGATGGAGCTGGATGCGGGCAGCTTGCAACCAGTCGTTGTGGAAGTCTTTGGGGGAGGCCTACGTCCTGCAGTGGACCCCCTACGGCTGATAATGGTGATGATGATGACGACAAACTTTTGTGTGCTTCGTGGGGGGTGAAACACAAACTCACTGCGTCCTATCGGGGCGAGTGTCGGGCGCGTCGCTGGCTCCACTGGAGCAGGTCTCGTACCGCTCCTCGGCCTCGCTCGAGCAAGACAACTCGGATTCCGATCCGATGTCCTTTTGCGTCGAGTCTGGACCTGTGAAAGGAGACGATTGACTGTTGATTGTTCTAAACGTTGGGGTCGAGTTCTGGAGAGGAGACCGCGTATCGGCTAAACGTAATGTAGAACGCCCTCAGGCCAGGCGGAGTGACGATTTGCGCAGGACGGCTGGCAAGTGCTGGATGCGAGAAGCCCAAAATCGACCTAAGTGGCGAACTTTGGGAGAGGCCTATGTCCAGCAGTGGACTGACACGGGCTGATGATGATGATGTTCTATAAAACAACAGAGCATAGGGAATGTGCACATCGATGGTGCTGCCAACTGGTGTTATAAATTTGAATATTTTACCCTAGTTTACACTACGTAGTGCTGCCACCCATAGTTTGTGCACGGTCCCTATAATATGATGTATGAAAGTGACATTGGTAAAAAATTTTTTAATAAATTTTATGTGTTCAAAATGGATTTCCCCGATCAACTTTGCAGGCCCATTGCCGTCTCATAAAGCAACAAATTTTTTAAATATGTGTATTTATGGATTCTATCCGGTAACTATGGAGGAACATGCCAAATTTAACATAGTCAAATATGCATTTTATTCTTGACTTAGCATGGCAGTTTTTTTTTTTTATAGTGGCTCGACATAATGGCTTCCCTACACCTGATGGAAAGCGAAAGAGAAGCCCAAGTCGCTGTGACAACGGGCAAGTAACTGGTCAGTTACCTGTCAGTTGCCACCGCCATGCCGGCCCAACCCTAACCCCCCACGAGCTCCGGAAACCCTACTCACCGGCAGAAACACGACCCAGAGGTCATTTGACTGCGGTATTCTATAGGGTGGAGGTCCTTCCCCGGACGGGCGGCTCAATTCGAGCGAAGATTCGCTATGCCCTACCTCTCTTAAAGTGGCAACTGACAGATAACTAACCAGTTACTTGCCAGTTGTCACAGCGATAAAAAAAAAATAGATTCTTACCGGTAGAGCCGTTTAGGTGATTAGTGGTGATCAAATTGTAGGACAAGTGTTGTGTGCCGGCGAAGCTCTGCGACCGCCTGTGCCGGGACGCGCCTGCCTCCTGCCCCTGCACCCTGAGATTAATTAACGACATATTACTAAAGGTAGAGATGTAACGAGCTTGGAAAGGGCTATGCTCGGCGTCTCTCTGCGGGATCGAATCCGTAATACGGTGAGGTCGACAGTTTACCATTGCGCAAGATGGATTATATATGTATATTATTTTATATGTATATGTGTATATTATATTAATATGAGCTATATTGTATTATATTTACTTTATAATATGTATGTATTTATTTAAGTATTTTTTGTTTAATTTTTATCGAACTCTGCAGCACACTACCTACATTTATTTCTGCTTAGCCCAATGGTTAACTGGTAGAGAATGCCTATGCGGCATTAAGTCCGCCTTTTGTACACTCTTTTTATTGTGCAATAAAGTTTAAATAAATAAATAAATTATAATAATCTAACGATATTTACAATTTCACCGTGACATAATTTAAAGGATAGGGCACTATAAAAAGAAAAGAAAAAATAATCAAGGTTTAACTACTTTGATTATTTTTTCTCAAACCTGGTGGTCAATTTAAATACGCACCTCAAATACCCATCGGCTCTCGATTCACTGTACGAAGACGGCGCGGGAGATTTCCGCCTCATTCTCGGAAATAGGGGCGCGTCGCTTGCTGAAATGAAAAATATTATGAAGAGCCTCCAAAGGGTAAGCTGAAAATCCCCTTACAACAGTTACAACTGCGGTGGCAACTGACCAGTTACTTGCCCGTTGTCACAGCAAGAGAAGCCTAAGTGCTTCTCTTTTGCATTCCATCAGGCGTAGGGAAGCCATTATGTCTAGCAACTATAAAAAAAAGATATGTGAGAGTGTAACGTCCTCGGGATGTAAGGGCGGCCTATCATCTCTTCGCTCCAAGCCAACCTCACCTGCCCGTGGTGCATCCTGCCGAATAACAAACGAGGCGCTGGCAACCGACTGGTGGCAGTATAACCATCACAACTGACGGCGTAGCGAAATACCACAGACCGATGACGGGCAGCAGCACGGAATATTAAACACAACAGGAAAGGACGTGTGGGCGTGGCCCGCGTGCCAAAGTTAAGGACAGCGAGTCTTAACTTGACTCAGTCGCTTTGTGGTTGCTTAAGTATCGTGACGTGCGCTGTCGGTATTTTCATTCGAGTGTTTTATTAAATAACTCTCAATATTGACTCGATGTTCCGTCTTTGAGTGCAAAAACAATAGTAGTACTAAGAACTTGCTTCGATCATGTGTTTCTTATCATCGGTAAGTCGGTATTTACTTTTTATTAATTAAATAATCTTTCGGCATAACCTCTATCCATTTAAAGCATTCGTGTAAATTAAGAATCACACGTTTGAACACTGAAATAAAGTTTATAATTGTCTGACGCCTGGTCCGCATGCGCCATCTAGTATCGAATAGTAGAATCAGAAACTACGTCCCAAGTCGAACCTACTTTAGGGTTGTGACACGTTGAAATATCATCGATTTAATTATGTATTTTGTCTATTACACTTTTTTATGCCTTATTGTAAACTATTGATTATTTTCGTTTTAGTTTTCCTAAAGATCCAAATGCAAAAGAGAAGTGGATTCGGCTCTTCGGTGGATTCTTCTCGGCAGGCTACACGTCGAAGTGCTGGTAGGAAAAGTTCGACGTGCAAAAGTATTACTAGTGAATCTATTTGCAGAAATAAACTATTTTATTTATTTTAAATGAGTTTTATTTTATGAAGTTCCCTACAAAGAGCTGTTTTCTTTTTAAAAATATGGTTCGGTGTAGCTCCCTAGATGATCATAGAATACCCATTTCAGACTGTTACGGAATTTAAGGAAAAATTACATTAAATACTTTTTTCAATGTCATAAAATGACAGGATTTTTCTATTCCATTCAAAGCTCGTTGAACGTCATATAATTAATTATATTGGAGCTGCTAGCTTTTTAAGCAGAAAACGGCTCGTAGATAATATATTTGTAGATCTAGTCAATACTTCTTGTCGTGTAAGTAGGCCTTATGATCTAAAAAACCCATTTTTAGATCTGTTAACACAAATAATATTTATATATGTTACGGGTAATGCTAGAAGGTGGAGTAAATCTAGGTTTACCCGGGTTGACCTAGTATTACCCAAGCTGGGGTATAACAAGGGAAGCCTCCACGCGTGGTCGTCTGCTTGCAGACGGCCCGGCGTACCCCGGGCAACGGCGGGTAGTAGAGGATGGCTGCTACCCGACGGCTAATTCCCTGTAGGGAGCACGCACTTGTGCGTGGCTCCGGGAGCCAAGTGGGTTAGTGAAATGAAACTTCAAGGGCATTTTAAACATCTACAACAACATTTAGTGAGCATAAACTTAATAATAGCTTTAATAGCAAAAACTAATAGCGGTCTTTGTTATTAAAATTGAAATTATTTATTTGAGCAAGATAAACTTCTGTGACATGATTCGAAATTCCTGACGTTGCAGATGTATATGAGCGGCGGTTATCATTTACCATCAGATGAACCGTTAGTAATGAACCCTATTTCATTAAAAAAGAAAGAAAATTAGGCAACACCTAAGTTTACCCAGCCAGTAGTTGGGTAGACCTAGGTGAGCATGGGTAAACCACGAATTTATTTTACCTTGTATTCGGACTTTACCCAAGTAGCTTGGGTAATCCTAAGTAAACCCGGGTAAACCTAGGTTTACTCCAACTTCTAGCATTACCCGTAACATATACATTAAATGTGAAACTTCTGTCAGTGTATTTAAATGTTAATGTATATCTATTCTAATATTAATTAATTATTTTAGAAGTAATCGATGTTTCATCACCAATAATATTCGTATTAATCCCATCCCTATTTGAGTAGCGACGATAATAAATGTCATGATAAACATTCTAGAAAAAAAGCAAGTGCATGCGTATAAATTAAAACCTTACGTTGATTGTCGTAAGGTGTTAAACAGCGTACAACTTTTAAGAGTGTCATCTAGCGTGCAATAGGTGAACTAACTAGTCAAAGCAGGCCAAAAGCACTTCGATGATATGCCGTAAAACCCTCAAAGTGTAATTTCTAAATTCTTCTTTATCTCAAATGCATTATGGTAGTTTTTATGTTATTGTTAGTAGCGGTTACATCTTTGTGATTTCAAGAAATTATTATAGTTATGATTGGTTAATTTTATGTGTGCGTATAATGTTATTGTGTGAGTTTGGCGACAGCAGTTTTCTATGAACTGACTAGATTATGCCCTTTCCTCTTGTGTTAAATATTCCGTGGGCAGCAGCGTCATAGGAGCGAGAAACTGCGCCCTGCGACCGCCAACCCGCCTGTCCAGCGTGGCGATTATGGGTATATCCTCCAGATGTTGGCCCTAAGTGGCGAACAACTGGAGAGGCCTATGTCCAGCAGTGGACTGTGATAGGCTGATGATGTAACGTCCTCACCTCCTGCAGAAGCAACTCTTCTTCTAATGTGTATATTTCTATTGTCTTGATGGTCGCCGTCCGCTTCCGAACTTAGTTTGTCTTCAGCCGTGCCGTCCCACACCTACCACAAAATAATTATATACAATTAGATTAGCAACAAACGATTAGATAAACAAATGTGGTGCAACCTGCTGAATAACAGACGAGGCTCTGGCAACCGACTGGTGGAGGTATAAGCATCACGATTGAAGGCGTAGCTAAATAGTGGTATTTAGGCCGGTGACGGGCAGCTGCGTCTCCGAAGCGGCCAGCCTGCCTGCCCAGCGTGGAGATTAATGGGTAGAGGTGCACACATACCCAGGACCAAAATTTGATTAGCAACCGATATCTTAACTAATATTATAAAACTGAAGAGTTTGTTTGTTTGAACGCGCTAATCTCAGGAACTACTGGTCCGAATTGAAAAATTCTTTTTGTGTTGAATAGACCATTTATCGAGGAAGGCTTTAGGCTATATAACAATACGCTGCAACTATTAGGAGCGAAGAAATAATGGAAAATGTAAAAAGAACGGGGAAAAAATAACTATTCCACGCGGACGAAGTCGCGAGCACAGTTAGTGCATTATATTTATTGACATATTTAATTAGATATAAAATAAGTTTCATCCAATAATCGTCTCGGTGAAGGTCGTTGTATGGCGGGATCTTAGACCAATCATTGACACGAAAAGAAGAATTAGTAATTTTTTTTATGATGATAAATAAATAAATAAATAACCCAAGACATGCCACGCTGGGCCACACAGCGCCACCTAGCCCCAAACTAAGCCGAAGCTTGTACTATGGGTACTAGACAACTGATAAACTTGGATCCAAATTTTATTGTAAACTAGCTGTGCTCGCGACTTCGTCCGCGTGGAATAGTCATTTTTTCCCCATTTTTTACATTTTCCATTATTTCTTCGCTCCTAATAGTTGCAGCGTAATGTTATATAGCCTAAAGCCTTCCTCGATAAAACGTCTATTTAACACAAAAAGAATTTTTCAATTCGGACCAGTAGTTCCTGAGATTAGCGCGTTCAAACAAACAAACTCTTCAGCTTTATAATATTAGTTAAGATAAATACATATTATACATAGAAAACACCCAGACCAATACAAACAGACATGTACATGAACACAAATGTTTGTACTGTGCGGGAATCGAACCCTCACTACCAAATGAGCCACCGAGCCTGTCAAACGATGATGGTGATGACACTTACGGGCTCTTTCAGTTCCTCGTGCAGCTGATCCATGAAGCAC
The DNA here is from genome assembly GCA_031163375.1 of Conogethes punctiferalis. Taxonomy (NCBI): domain Eukaryota; kingdom Metazoa; phylum Arthropoda; class Insecta; order Lepidoptera; family Crambidae; genus Conogethes; species Conogethes punctiferalis. Next base: position 6,254,238 of record CM062099.1, read on the forward strand.
CTGAGGAACTCCTGCGTGTCGTGCTGGTGGTAGCCCCGGAACATCGGGTGGACGTTCCTGATCCCGTACAGTATGCCGTTGGGCACCACATAACCCCTGGTCTTCCTGCTCCACATCTCTTTTATTAGCTTCTGGTACGATCTGGAAGAATAAATATTATAAGCAGTTCCCCCCTCTGCCACAACTGTCATCCAAGTCACCAGTTATAAAAATAACCCAACCCAAGACATGCCACGCTGGGCCACACAGCGCCTCTAGCCCCAAACTAAGCCGAAGCTTGTACTATGGGTACTAGACAACTGATAAACTTACTTAGATACATTTTTTTTTGTAAATAAATACATATTATACATAGAAAACACCAACACAAACAGACATGTTCATGCACACAAATGTTTGTAATGTGTGGGGATCGAACCCACGACCTTTGGCTCAGAAGGCAGATGTCACTACCAATTGAGCTACCGAGCCAGTCATAAAAGGCGCAGCAAGCCGGCGCGCACTCACTTTTGAACGGGCGCTCGAACAGTAAACATCAGTCTGCGTACTCCGCGTGTGTAATTTATAAATCTAGACCCTGAGTCTAGGTCATAAACGTTATATTGAACGTTTGTTCCTCTATCTGGTATTTTTCTTTAGTTAAAATAATTGTAAATCTCAATTAAATAGCGTTGATTTGCGTAAGTGTAATTGTGTTTTTTTTTTAAGCAGTTTTTATTGCATTCCTAAAAATATATAAATATCGGACAACATCACATACATTGCTCCGAACCCAAAGTAGCTTAAGCACTTGTGTGTCGTGTTTCTTATGGATATAAGAACAACGAAGTTACCACAAATATATCATCATCATCAGCCCACATCAGTCCACCGCTGGACATAGGCCTCTCCCAATGCTCGCCACTTCGATCGTTCCCGGGCCTCTCGCATCCAGCACTTGCCAGCCGTCCTGCGCAAATCGTCACTCCACCTGGGCTGAGGGCGTCCTACACTACGTTAGCCGAGACGCGGTCTCCACTCCAGAACTCGTTTATCCCAACGGTTATCGGTTCTGCGGCTGTTGTGGTCAGCCCACTGCCACTTCAGCTTACTGATCCGGTGAGCTATGTCGGTAATTGTGGTTCTATGCCGGATCACCTCATTTAGGATCCGATCTCGCAGAGAGACGCCGAGCCCTTTCTATATATAGCTTTCTATTTTCATAGCTCGCTATTTGTGGACTAGCCGTACCGTGAGTGTCCACGTTTCGGCTCCGTATGTCCTAACTGGTTGAACGGACTGATCGAAGACTTTCGTCTTTAGGCACTGTGGGTTAGACGATGTGAAGACTCGACGAAGTTTGATGATGATGATGATGACGTACCGACTGATGCCGGGCTTCTTGTCGGCGGCCAGCACGGAGACGGCGGCGGCGCACTCCAGGAAGTACGACGTCAGCGGCGCTGTGTTACTGAGGGCCTGCAGCGCCGCGTTCATGTAGCAAGTGTTGCCCATGTTCTGGAGACCCACCAGGCCTACGGACAATAAATAATAATAATAAACAACCCAAGACACGCCACGCTGGGCCACACAACGCCACCTAGCCCCAAACTAAGCCGAAGCTTGTTTATGGGTACAAACTAGACAACTGATTAACTTACTTAGATATTTTTTTGCAAAATTCCCATGGGAACGGGACTTGTTGGAAAAAATCTTTTGTATATAAACATCTATACACGCGGACGAAGACGCGGACAAAAGCGTGCTAATATTTATTTTGTAGAGAAATTTACAATAGCTTATTCAGTACAGTAAAATAGGTGGTAACATAAATAAGAGGCATGATGACTAATTTTTGTTTTGGGTTGATATTGGTGCATCACACAATTATAGAAACATTATTAAAACTGAAACGGTTTAGGCGCAAAACGTCCGATTCGCAAAATGTCACATGCCGAAAAAACGTCCGATTCGCAGAATGTCCTATGGCTTTGATAAGTTGCTTGATTAGCTCATTTAAAATAATCTTAACTAATATTATAAAGCTGAAGAGTTTGTTAACGCGCTAATCTCAGGAACTACTGGTCCGAATTAAAAAAATCTTTTTGTGTTGAATAGACCATTTATCGAGGAAGGCTTTAGGCTATATAATATCACGCTGCAACTATTAGGAGCGAAGAAATAATGGAAAAATTTTCCCCTTTTTTTACATTTAATGTAAAAAAAAGGGGAAAAAATTACTATTCCACGCGGACGAAGTCGCGAGCACAGCTAGTTAACAATATTTTTAGCAAACAAATAACCCGATTTGAAGAATTCTTTTTTGTTCGAAAAGGTGTACTTCCTAGTTGATCCCAATGTCATCAGATTGGGAGACGGGTAATTTGTTTGCTATAAATTAATTATTTAATTCAGCTAACCAAGCAAGTCATCAAAGCCATAGGACATTTTGCGAATCGAACGTTTTGCGAATAGGACATTCTTCGAATCGGACAATCTGCGAATCGGACGTTTTTTCGGCAGGCGACATTTTGCGAATCGGACGTCTTGCAGCTAAACCATTGAAACAAGTACTCCGCTTGTATAAAAAGAACAATTTCAAAATCACAAATATGAACCCACCCAAAAACGCTCGAATATTGCGTCGTGTTTTGTATGCCTTGTATAGAAGTTAGCTCGATGGCTATATTATGTTATAGTTAGCACTATGTATTCTCTCTACTTACCTCTAGGGCGTGATTCGTCGTCGAAATCCATCTCCTCGGGGTCGAGGTCATCTTCAGGGGACACGTTCAGCCCCACCGACCCGAAACGGGGGTTGCCTGTCGAGCCGTCCAGAGACGTCGTGTCTGGGCTCGCCTGGAACATTAATCTTATTACAAACGGATATTGTTGGAGCCACATGAAACAACATGAAATTCGAATTGTCATTTACAATTTATTTAAATTAAATTAGGAATTTAATTGTTATTTTTATATTGACATTTTAAACTGATTTCTATTTTTTTTTTGACATTTAATTTTGCGACATATTTTAATATTGACATTTGTGATGATAATCGAATTTATGCATGTATGTACATTATTTTATTGTGTTTGACTTATTGTTGCATTCTGGCGCTTTGGGAGACTGTGAGCCGGGATGTAAAAAATTAATGTATACATAGATAAAATAAATAAATTATTAAGAAGGCCATATGAATATGTCATACGGTTTAGGCATACATAAAAATAACCTGACCAGTGTTTCCTGATCGCTTGTCATGACACCTTCTTTCAATGTGGTTTAAAGAGAGCTTTCTCACAGTAGGCAGCGGCATGGCAGTGCCCCTGGCATTACAGATGTCCATGGGCAGCGGGTACTGTTTACCATCAGACAGGCCACTGTGTGCACATCAATAATCGTCCGAACCGACGGGCTCGGTGGCTCAATTGGTAGTGACCCCTGCCTTCCGAACCAAGGGTCGTGGGTTCGATTCCCACCCGGGACAAACATTCGTGTGATGAACACTTGTGTTTGTTCCGTGTCTGGGTGTTTGTATTTAAGTATTTATTTGTGGTACCTTAGTTGTTCTGATACCCATAACACAAGTGCTTAAGCTACTTACTTTGGGATTAGAGCAATGTATGTGATGTTGTCTGATATTTAAAAAAAAAACATTAAGACCCTGTTGGAATTAACAGTGCACAGTTGCTTATCCCTTTCTCTGCCTCTCCTTATTCTATTGGCTCTGTGGTTGTAACCTATTCACATAGAACTAGTGTACAAAATATTGTCATGAGTAAATCATACCATAGACTGCGCCAGTGCTGCCCGTATATGCACTTCTTTTTCGCACAGGTAACACCATATCCGCTCTGTTGATACATTCATATGCACACAGTGTGTTGGAAAATTCTGAAAAAATAAAGATTTTTTTTTATTTCATTGGCCAGACACTGAACTAAATTACGGGTGAAAGAGGCTTTAGGCAGACTTTCTTGGAATACGGCTGAAAAAAAAACAAAGAAAACAATGAATATGAGAAAGCACTTTTTTTTCTTTATTTGTATGAAAATCGAAAAGTGTCTTTGGACAGAATATTTATAAAAGTGAAGAGTACCTTTAAATAGATACCAGACATACATGGAAATCAAGCCTAAGAAATATCGCTACCAACAATGTTGGATGATTTTATGCCGTTATAAATAGTATCAAGCAGACATCTTTTGTGAGATTTGAAATGTAATTATAATGCAAGAATGAATAAAGAAAATCTAAAAATATACTATGTGTCACATACAAAGTCCTTTGTTTTGAATATACAGAAACATGCAGTCTTAAGTAAATGTGATAGAGTATAGTTTTTTATACTTCCTTTTGCTGTTGTAAGAACAATGCTTATTGAATACAACAACTAATTACAAGAGATTACAGTTGATATGATCTTTAATATAAAATACCTGTTTGAAAGAATTGCTTTATTTATTTTATTTTACATGGTCACAATATGCAGGCGGTATGTACCAGTAAGTATGATGTCATCATCATCATCAGCCTATTGCAGTCCACTGCTGGACATAAGCCTCTCCAGTTGTTCGCCACCTAGGGCAAACTTCTGGAGGATATACCCATAATCGCCACGCTGGGCAGGCGGGTTGGCGATCGCAGGGCGTAGCTTCTTGCTCCGGTGACGCTGCTGCCCGTCAACGGCCTGTGGTATTTAGCTACGCCTTCAATCGTGATGGTTTTACCGCCACCAGTCGGTTTGCCAGAGCCTCGTTTGTTGTTCGGCAGGATGCACCAAGGGCAGGTGAGGATGGCTTGGAGCGAAAAGGTGATAGGTCGCTCCCTTACATCCCATCCCAAGTATGATGTATGGCCAAATTACTTTGTTTTATCTATTGCATCATGAAAGTCTGAGCTTTACAATAAAGGCTCAGATTGTACTGGTTACACAAAACAGTTTGACTGGGCTATTCTACAATTTAGAGTTCAAATTATGATTTTTTAAATATCATGTTTTGTTAAGATAAAGTGAACTTTATCTCAACAAAACTTTATCTAATCAAGTTAATTTTATCAATACCTATACCTCAAAACTAGAATCAATCTACTTGGATCTAAATTTAATAATACCATTCTAGTAAAAGTTCAGTTCATACCCCTATTAATCAAATTAATTAATTAAGTTTTCCCAAGAAACTTCTGAAAAACAAACCTTTTGATGTATGGTGCTGTGATCATTTTTAACTTCGGAGCAACCAACATGGTGGCAGTCGGGCTGCAGACAGATCCAGAGGTTGGGACCGGGACAACCGCAGTCGAAACATGTTAATGTCTGAAATAAAAGATTAAGGTTATTAAAATTAAACTAATTGGATTGGTGCAGGCACTCAAAATGAGTTGGCCTCTGAAAATAGGGGCCTTCAATGTAGGTCTGTCTTGCGGAACAGTATCAGTCCACTGCTGGACACAGACATCTGCTACTTTGGGCAAACCACACTGGGCAAGCGGGTTGGCGATTGCAGGGCGTAGCTTCTCGCTCCGGTGAGCTACTGTCCATCTTGCTTAGCTATTCAAAGGAATATCAATAAGAATATAGGTACTGATGATTATAGCACCACCAGTCAGTTTGCTGGTGCGTCATTTGTTATTAGGCATTTTATTTAATACTAGCTGTGCTCGCGACTTCATCCGCATGGAATAATTATTTTTTCCCCTTTTTTTTTACATTTTCCATTATTTCTTCACTCCTAATAGTTGCAACGTGATGTTATATAGCCTAAAGCCTTCCTTGATAAATGGTCTATTCAACACAAAAAGAATTTTTCAATTCGGACCAGTAGTTCCTGAGATTAGCGCATTCAAACAAACAAACAAACTCTTCAGCTTTATAATATTAGTTTAGATTATTTCATTAAATTATGTAAGAACGTTGTTTGTCTTAATTGATATTACATGAATAGCTTGCATTTCCATGTAATTAATGAATTAGCCAGAATCCTAATAGACTTTTTGGGCCAACCTGGAATACAAACCTTGAACCTTTCTGTAACAACTAAGATCACTGAACCAGTGAATCAGTCAAGTCATATTATATGCAACTACACCAAACAAAGATTAAATGTTGTATTCAGTTAAGTTACATCATCTTCAACTATAGTTTATCTTACAAACATATTCTTGTGCCAAAGTTCAAGCATTAACAAAGAATATCATATTAAATAAATGTATTCATTGAATTCATTTACAAAACCATTTGCGATGTAATGTAAGCTGTAAAGTATACTGGGAAGGTTCAGTTTTGAAAATTGGAACACTTCCATGAATGAATATAGCTTCAAAGGAAATTGAACTTAATGGTTTGCAACTGTTGACAATACAAAGTTTACTTGTACGAATAGGTATAGAATTATTAAACTAAGCATTTTTTTCATTTATGCAGTATAGAAAATTCCTGAAATTTTAGTCAGGGGCATGGAAAATAATGAGTTAGCAGTTACGTTGGTAGGGTGGTAATACGGAATACACCTTATTAGTTGCACAATCTTCACTGGGACATGGAATGTTAATTATCAGGTATCAAATACACTGACATTTCGTTATAGGTTATGAATCAACAAAAATCATTTGAACTCACTTCTTTTGCTTGCCACAGCTCCTTCCCAAGAATATCAGTCAGCTTGTTTAGGTGTTCACACGTAACTCCTTTATCCATGTTCGAAAATAACTAAACTTATAATAGTAAATACAAACTCGAGTTTACTTATTCACAAAAGTCTTGTAAATAAAGGACATTATTTTACACTGCGGCGAGCCGAAACGAGGAAATTTTAGGGGACATAGGAAAGAGAGAGAAAAAATTAAGATTCAATGAAAACATTCTGATCAAAAGGCGAATAATTGAATTAGATTACAGAAATTTCCTTCAATACAAATCCTTCCGTGACGAGCGAAAAGTCAGCTCCGTATTCAGGAAAAATTATGGTGGAAATAAGTGCTGTGGTTCTTCTGTAAATAGTGTCATCTCTTTTTTTATGCAAATGTTAGACAAGGACGAAATTAGAACTTAACAGCCTTCGTACACAGAATAAGGATGTCAGTCGGAATTTGTGTTGCCAGCTAATAATGATAACGTAATGATCAGATGTTTTCCAAAATGCAAACATGCACGTGATAATTGTTGTATGATGTTTTATGTATATAAGCTGTAGGTGTTTTGGTGGTGAACTTAATATTAAAATAAAAAGTCCATACCTGGAAACTGTATGTGAATTAAATGTCAAAAACTTATCAGTGATTGAGTCGGTAAAATAATGTCGTTGACCACTGCACTGCAAAATTGCAAATGACAGCATTGACAGCTTCAAAGTACCTACGTTCGTTCGTATCACAACTTGGATTTATTTATTTTGATTCATTCATTGTTTTACAAAAGAGTGTGGGTAATTGGCATTAATTTTACACTTTAAATTTTTATTTAAAGTGTAACTATGACTTCCGCTTCGTCGAGCAGTGCGCGGTGCCTGTTCGCCGAGTCGAAACAGAGATTGGCCGAGAGAGTGCAAGTAAACATGAATAATATTTCGTCTTTAGCTCGCCAAATACAACGGGGATCGAAATCTAATGAGGTAACTAATTATATATCCATTAAGCCATAGTCCCCGTACCTATACCATTAATTTTTCGTAGGTATAACATTGCAAAACAAGGATATCACGTAACCCAGGAACATAATGTAACATTTATTGTAAGTTTTTGGTAATAAATAAACATTTTATTATTATTATTATAAATTCTACATCCGGAGCTAATCCTCTTTAGGACTTCAGTTGGTAATGGTTTGCTGTCCATAACACAAGCAAAAAGATCACCTAATTTTGAAACCAAATTCACTTTGATAAGAATAACACTTTAAGGCCAGTGAAATTCACCATTTGGACTGGCCTAGTGGCTCATTTGGCAGTAACCTCCTAATCTAAGTACCTACCTTATAATCCAAGGGTCACCGGTGTATCCCCACCGAGGATAAAAATTTGTGTGATAAAAATGTAGTGTGTTCTGTGTCTAGATTATTGTGCTAATTAGTTCTATTGGATTATGAGAGTACAAGAACAGAGAGCGCACCTATGTTTGCACACACCTATGCTGCCATCTTATTACTAAAAAGATGCTTTTTTTTTCTTTTTTGAGTCAATATGCAATCAGTTGCATGACTACAAGTGGATATGTTGAGGCCAATTCATGTGATATGTGCTCTCCACCGAGGACACTACTTATTTTCGTACTACATCATTCTTTGGTGTAGTTTGTAAAAAGCCATTAAGCCCAATTGATTTCATGTGGCTTAACAACTTTTTAGTGATAGGACGGCAGTATACACCTTATAATAATATAATATAATAATAATAAAAATTTATTGATAACATTTTCCATTTACAATAATTAGTGGCCGGAGTCGCCTTTTAAGCATAAAATGCCTGTAACAGACGACACCGCTCTTCCATTACAGTGAAACTTAAACTAGGTAATATTAAGACTGTGTATCCTGTGTGTGTTTGTGTTTGTATGTTTGTATGTGTGTGTGTGTGTGTGTGTGTGTGTGTGTATAAGTATGTGTGTTCTTTTATTTATTATTTTATTTTACTTTAAATCTTTTATAAATATTTCCACTTTTTCGTAATCTAGTGATTTTAGCCACTTTACTACCATCGTAACACACTCTTTAGATGATTTTGAATAAATATTTAGTAATTTATTGACCCCATTATATATACGCGCTGAAAGGCTATTATATTGACAGGAAGAAAACTGTGTCTTTCTGGGGGGAACTTCAACTACATTAAGTTTTCTTCTACTTTCTTTTTTATTTTCGATGAACGGTATCGTTTGGTGTTTCTTGAGGATTACTTGCTTCAAAAACAGTTTTCTTACTGACAGCACAGCACATTCGAGGTATAAGTCATTCGTTGAATATCTGAATTTTTTGAAGTACATAATTTTTAAGACAGCGCGTTGTGCCCGCTCAACCTCTATAAATTTGGTTTTTGCAGCACCGCCCCAAATAGGAATGCAATATACTATAACGGATTGTACCAAGGCCATGTATATTCTTTTTAACAGGTTTGATGTGAGTTGATTTTTGCTAGGAACTACGTGTCGCAGGGTGCGAAAAATCCAGGAAAATTTTCTCACTCTTCCAGCCAGGTGGTCAAGATGAACGAACCAGGATAGTCTCTGGTCTAACAATATCCCCAAGTATACCTTATATCTCGGCTTCCTCCTTTCAATAAATAAATAAATAAATTGTTCAGTGCAGCATACATTATTTTGTTCTAGTTACTATCAAGGGCAGCCCGGGAATTCGCTGCCACGGAATATTTGATGGAAAGCAGTGAAGAAAATCTAAAGAAGATGCAGTTAATCTCGGTCCACATGGGATATCAGTTTGAGAACATACACAAGTCAGCTCAAATGCTTACGCAGATAAGCGAACAGGTTACCGCAATGCAGAGATGATGATGAGGCTGGTAATTGTGTAATATAGAGATCAATAAATAGTATTATGTACACAGTCATAGCACTTAACTGAGTAAGTTCTTGCAGTGTTAGGGAGGAATGTATTTCTTGTTATTTCAGTTGAAATCTGACTGTAATTGGTTAAAATAGCTTTGTCTTAAGTGATAGTTGACTTGTGTGGGGATGGATCTGTACAATACTGGGTCTTGTTATAGTTTTTCCTGTAATAAGTATACAAGCAAAACAATGAACTGTATTTATTTTTATATTTTGTAACAAAATTTTTGTATTGTTCATTTGGAGATAGGTAGGGATTAATTCTTGTTTTATTTCATTTATATGAAATAATAAAAATATTAATATAAATTGGTGGAAAATGGAAAATTGAGATTATTATTTATTTTGTGTTTTATGTAAGTTCTTTGAAGGCATAAATTATATTATATTTCGTTGTATCATTCTTCGATATAATATTTACAACGTAGTCCTTTTATCCTACAAGGCATAATCGCACGCTTTTTAGAGAGAATCGATTCTAAATCGATTGAGTTCTCAATTTTTTTTTTTTTGTACTACCCAATGCTACTACTACTGCCGAGCCGTCATTCTTTTTTCGTGCGAGGCAGAGTACGCGCGCTCCGAACGTTTCATAGATTTAAAAATCGTAACCGTTCGTAAAGCGGCATTTAAATAATGCCGAAAAGAAAGTATACGGATATGTGTTTTATCAGTGCTAAAAGCTTTACATAAATCTTTTTACATACGAGTATGTAGCACGTAGAGGTTGTCCGTGGGTCAACACAACGTTGCTTTTTGATGCCAGGAGGTTAACCGTGTGTTAACACGATGGTAAAATAAACTTTATATGCATAGTCGCTACTAATGCATTGCTCGGAGGTGGGCCGTGTGCCTTCACGTGAGTAAATTTTTATGTGCGTTTTATCAGTGCTAAAGCCTTAAATAAATCTTTTTACATACGAGTATGTAGCACGTAGAGGTTGTCCGTGGGTCAACACAACGTTGCTTTTTGATGCCAGGAGGTTAACCGTGGGTTAACACGATGGTAAAATAAACTTTATATGCATAGTCGCTACTAATGCATTGCTCGGAGGTTGGCCGTGTGCCTTCACGTGAGCAAATTTTTATGTGCGTTTTGTCAGTGCTAAAGCTTAATAATCATAATCATAATCAAAAATTTATTTGCATAATTTTAGGTGTAACAATGTGGTGTTTATTTATTTATTTATTTATTTAGAACAACCAACAAGTTTACACTGAAACATGACATTTTTTGCTTAAATTAAATTCTAACTAAGTGTCAACTTAATTACAGGCTGTTACGGCATTCAATGTGAAGCTTTTATACTAAAAAATATATTTATTTTATATTAGTAGAAATTATTTTAATATGTGCGCTTAAGAAACTTCAGAGCAGAAAATCTAAATTTACCAATACTGTCCGAAAATATATCAATTTCAGTGGATTTGGAAATCACATTGTATTGTCGCTGCAACCTATTTAGAATTGAGTGGTGACCTAGATTACTTTTTGAACACTGTGTTGAGAAGGGAACAAATTTATTGCGTCTAACCGATTTAATCGGTACATTAAAATTAATTTGGCTCAGTAAGTTAGGACAATCCAGGTCACCCCTAACCAACTTGTATAGGAACATCAGATCCAAAAACTCCCTTCTATCCCGCAAGCTTAGCATACCAAAATGTGACAATCTCTCGGCGTACGATGGCAACTTCCGAGCAAGACCACACTGGAATGAAAGATGCCACAGAAATCTTTTTTGGATTCTCTCTAGGCGCTTTATGTGTATGTCATAGTGTGGCGACCAGACGGGGGAGCAATATTCCAGCCCCGACCTAACAAGTGCATTGAATAATTTAATTTTCGTAGCAGGTTTGAACTCCCTGCAACTGCGAATTACAAAACCCAAAATTTTGAAACCCTTTGAGGCAATATGTTCAATATGTCTATTGAACCTAACTTTTTTATCCAGAATGACCCCAAGATCGCGTATCTCCAGCGCCTCTTCAAGGGACTTGCCTAGCATAAAATACGTAGGAGACAAGGAAGTCTTACTTCTCGAAAATCTCATGTACTGACATTTCTGTATGTTTAGTGTATTAAAATAGTACGAGTCTCACTAAAATTTGCCCATGCGATCAAGCGTGCAAATATTAAGTACCTACTATATAACTTTAAATAAATCTTTTTACATACGAGTATGTAGTACGTAGAGGTTGTCCGTGGGTCAACACAACGTAGCTTTTTGATGCCAGGAGGTTAACCGTGGATTAACATGATGGTAAAATAAATTTTATATGCATAGTCGCTACTAATGCATTGCTCGGAGGTTGGCCGTGTGCCTTCACGTGAGCAAATTTTTATGTGCGTTTTCGCACTATTCCTAATTAGCTCATTATTTTTTCAAGATAATGAGCGATGCCAACTTTTTGAGGAAGATCCCGAGAAGGATACTCAGTCCCAGCCTGTTTTGGACGAATGCGCGCCAAGCGCCAAGAAGCAGCGGCAGCGCCAGAGCTGGACGCCGATGTACTCGCCGCGTTGGGTGAGGTTATCGAAGAAACTCATAAGGTGGGCCCAAAAATTCACGATAGCTTAGAACAGATATGGCTTCCCATTCCTCGTAAGGGTATGGAAAAAGACGCTAAGAACAAGCTTTTAAAGCAGAACTCGGTGCCCGAGAACTCACGCTCCTTCAAGCTCCAAATTTAACCCTGAAATTTTGGCTGCCGTATCCGACCCCACTCGAGTCGAGAGGGTCGAGAGCGTTCAGCAGCAACTAGGTGCTGGCATCACAGCACTTAATAGGGGCCTAGATCTGCACTTGGACGCTGACTCTGATAGGCTTCAGGCCGTAAAGCATTTGAGCGATAGTTGTCGGCTCTTATGCGATTTACATTTCGTTGAAACAGAGGCTAGAAAGAAGTTTATTACACCTAGTCTTGAGCTTTCTGATAAAATAAAAGCTTCCAGGGCTATTGAAAAGCAGAGCTTACAGATTAAGAAATATTCGAATATTAAGTCAACAATATCGTCAATCCCACACTCTCAACCCTCCACCAGTCGTCAAAGACCACAGGGAAACTGGATGGGCCCTCCCCGTTACCCACCACCCATGAACGGGGGGGGGGGGGGGGGAGTGTCACCAGTCAGCCGCAGGACCACCTCGGCACCAGTCAGCCGCAGGACCACCTCGGCACCAGTCAGCCGCAGGACCACCTCAGCACCGCAGTCGAGGACGGCAGCCCCTCACAAGCAACGTGTCACCAATCAACACCCATAGAGGTACACGCTGGAAGAATCCAGCATTTTATGACTGTTGGTGTAAAATTACTAACAATCTTACAATCCTTAGACGGATTTCAGAGGGAGTTTATATCCCTTTTTCACATAAACCTAGACAATCATTTATTCCATGTAATAATCTTTCTCCCGAGGAGGAGGTGGCTATGTCTTCGGCAATACAGCAACTACTTAACTTTGGGGCTGTATCTGAATGTGAGCATTTAGAAGACGAGTATATTTCGAATATATTCCTGGCGCCGAAACATAATAGGGTAAAAGGTTTATTCTAAATTTGAAACACCTTAACAAGTTCATCTCTAAAAAACATTTTAAGATGGAGGACCATAGGACTGCCGCTAAGCTCATATCCAAAGGAGGTTTTTTAGCCACTATTGACATACAGGAGGCCTATTTCCTAGTTCCCATTACCCAACTACATCGCAAGTACTTGCGATTTGGGTTTAATCAACTGTATGAGTTTAGCGCCATGCCATTCGGTCTATCTGTCGCACCTAGAATTTTTTCTAAGATAATGAAAGAAATTATGAACTATGTACGCAGCCAAGGACATAAGTCCGTAATATGTCTTAATGATATTTCATGCATAGGTTGCGTTTGCGTTTTCTGAATGTTACCATAACGTAGAAGTAACACTTAAGTTACTTAATTGCCGGGGGTTCATTATTAACTTTGAGAAAAGTGTGCTGTTACCACAACAATCGTGTAAATTTCCAGGCTTTATATATAATACTGTCGATATGACCTTAAGCTTGCCATTAGATAAACGAAGCAAGATTTTTAATTCTGATAGAAAAGTTCCTTTTCTTGTCCAATTTCACTATATGAGAGTTTTCTCAACTAATAGGTGTTATATACCAAAAAATTAGAACGCCTTAAATTCTTATAAAATCCGATATTTCTATCTTACCGGATCTCCGTTGCTGGAGGAATGCAATATAATATTCAAATAATTGTATGCAACCAAACAATGATTTTGCATTAGAAATATATACTAACGCGTCGAGAACTGGCTGGGGAGCGGTTTGCAACGGCGATCGTGTCAACGGGGGTTGGAAAGACGAGAACTTTTACGTCACATTAATTACTTATAGTTAGTGGCGGTTTTCATGGGGTCGAAATGTTTTGCAAAACATTTAACTAGCTGCACAATATTGCTTCGATTTGATAATACAACTGCTATAAATTACATAAATCGGTTTGGAGGAATTCAACATCCTCACCTTAATGACCTGATGAGAGAAATTTGGCAATGGTGCGAAAGCCGAGATATCCTTCTTTTCGCATCATATTATTATATTAATACTCGCGATAATGTCGAAGCAGACATTGAATCCAGAAGAACTAACATTGATGGGAACTATCGGATTGGGTTTTCCAAAAGATACCTAGTAAAAAATTTGGATCAACCCGACATAGATTTGTTTGCTTCTCGCACTAAAGCCAAATGTCTCCGGTAGATATATTTCGTGGAAGGGACCTTTTACGTTCTCGTTACAGGTTGCAACACCCACTGAACCGCCAGCTTATACTGGGGGTCGCAACGCTCTCAGGGCAGCCTTCCGAGACAAAATACTCCGCCTGTAGCTTTAGAACTTACATTGGCATCCGTTTCTAAGAGCACATTGAAACAATACGAAGTAACATATAAATTATGGTGGAAGTTTTGTATTGACAATAACTTAAACTTTTTTGACACTCCTAGTACTTTTGTGATGTCATTCTTAGTTGAAATATTCCATAATGGGGCATCTTACGGTTCCATTAATAGCCATAGGTCGGTCGGTCACTCTCATTGCTTCTAGGAAATAATTTCGGATCAGAGGATCGAATTAAGCGTTTGCTAAGGGGGATGTATAGGCAAAGGCCTTCCCGTCCAAAATATTCAAATATGCGGGACCCGCAGGTAGTACTAAGTCATGTAGCTACTTGGTATCCAAATAGAACGTTACCACTAGAGAAAATTTCCAAAAAATTTACTATTTTACTGGCTTTGTGTACAAACTCTATCGTTAATTAAAATTGCACACATTACTCGGTCCCACTTAGGTTTGAAGATTTTGGTTTCAGATATTATTAAGACATCGGCAGCAGGTCGCGATCAACCGGTTTTACATTTACCATATTTTTACTGATAACATAAGAATATGCCCAGCTACGACCATAGAGGATTATTTATTTGTTACATCTGACATCAGAACGGAAAATAGAAACGATAATTATTAATCACGTTTAGAAAACCACATTCCAGTGCTTCTCCTCAAACCATCAGTAGATGGATTCGGCAGGTTTTGTCAGAAAGCGGGGTCGATTTAGATGTATCTGGTGCTCATAGCACAAGACATGCTTCCACGTCGGCTGCTAAGTCTGCTGGAATTGATATAAGCACCATAAGAAAGACAGCGGGTTGGTCTAATTCATCTTCAACATTTACTTAGTCGATTTTATAATCGGCCTCTCAATGATGAGGGCGCATTTGCTCGGGCTGTATGTTCCTTGCCTATAGAGGATTAATAGTAGGCTATGCTTAGCGTGATTCATATTATAATTATGTATTATAATATTAATAAGATATTATTATCATAAATAAGTTAAAATAAGTTGAGACGAAAGACTTTTTTGTGTTCATTGTGTAATCACAATAACATATATTAATAATTTACAAATAATGTTATTATGTTCATAATAGGTATATACATTTTCTATAAAACTAGTGTTTATGTTGAAACATACACCTAGATAGTTACCATCTCTAAACATCTACGTTGTAAATATTATATCGAAGAATGATACAACGAAATATAATTGATGATCAAACGAACTTCTTGAAGTGAAGTTCGATCGATATTATATGAGTTGTATCATTCGAAGATATAAATACACCCACCCACCCTAACCCTATAACTATGTATAGAAAATGTAAATGCTAACTCCAAATTACTCTAAAGAAATGACGGCTCGGCAGTAGTAGTAGCATTGGGTAGTACAAAAAAAAAAAAAATTGAGAGCTCAATCGATTTAGAATCGATTCTCTCTAAAAAGCGTGCGATTATGCCTTGTAGGATAAAAGGACTACGTTGTAAATATTATATCTTCGAATGATACAACTCATATAATATCGATCGAACTTCACTTCAACAAGTTCGTTTGATCATCAATTATTTGTAAATGTACTGGTATGAGAAAAATGTACCAATATCTATTAAAAATAAATGAGTTATTGTGCAAATATGTTAAGAGTTTCAATTTGATACATACATGTGATATTGTTTATGTGATTTGCCAGCATTGTGTATGTGTTTTGAAGATACAACGCCAATTTAAGTTGAAGCATTTACTGATCTATTACAATAGATCACAAAATTGTTACTAACTTAGTATCTAACAATTCATCAAATAGCATCAAAAATATTTATTTACATTCAAATATTATGCTAATAGGTACAGTAGCCAGTGGCCAGTCTCCTATTAAGCATAATAATGCTTGTACCAAGAGGCCAGGATAGTAGGTAATAGGAAAACCTCTGTAATAAGAGAGTTGTTATACATAAGTTTTTATTATAAAGACTAGGGCCCTCGCTACGCTTCGGGTATTTCATACATAAACCTTCCTCGTGAATCACTCTATATATTAACAAAAACCACATCAAAATCCGTTGCGTAGGTAGTTTTAAAGATTTAAGCGCACATAATGATTTAGGAATAGAATAGAATAGAATAGAATGAATTTATTTGGTACTCACAAAATAGAAAATGATGTATACTTATAGGTACATCATTTAGCAGCTTATAAATCTAAAGTAGGTACCAAAATGGTCCCCGCTCAGCATAAGGCCGTGATATACACCACGACCACTGGTATTCTGCTTACTTTAGGGATATTGGGACAGAAAAAGCGACTTTGTTTTATACTATGAAGTGATGTAGGTATAAAAAATGCGTAGTAACTACCTACCTACCCACCTCATTGCGTGCTGTCTATAATTTTTTACACGAAATGTTTTTGTTATTATTTAAAATCGTAGTTATTGTAATCGCCTAATTGCCAGCTGAAATTGACTGTCTTCCACACATTAAAGTCATTAAAATTATGTAGGGCTCCCGTTCCGCCGGTGGTCATGTCTGTTAGTATGTCGGCCACGCATGGTCCGCTGAAACGAGGCGTAAGTATGTGGTGTATAAGCACATATAGACGGCGCGCATTCGCATCGCGCATGCGCGCCCGCGCGAGCTGCGTCTCCGCGCCCGCGCGCCCCCCAAGTCAGTAATAAAATAACTAGCACCTGAACGGTCGTTTCTCTCGTTCTCCGCCATAACCCTTTACCTTTCCCTACCGGATTTCAACGTGTCTCGAGATACATAGCATCTGGCGACGAGTAACCCAAAGGAAATGAGTTATTTGGGAAGCCTATCGGTTTTTGATTATAAAACCCAAGAATGGCAGTTCTTTTGCGGCCGACTGAAACAGTTTATAAAATTAAATAACATCGGCGATAATAATAAGTGTGCTTTACTACTAACACACTTGTCGGATGACTCATATCGACTAGCCAAGAACCTGGCGCATCCGGAGGACCTGGAAACAATTTCGTACGACAAGCTAGTTAGATTACTCACCGATCATTTCTCGCCGAAAAGGTCAACGTTCGCCGATAGGGCGAAATTTTACACGGCCACGAGATTTGAAGACGAAACTATCGAAGACTGGGTTGTTCGCTTACGCGGGCTGGCAGCGCTCTGCGATTTCGGCTCGGAGCTGGACACACTCCTTCGAGACCGGTTCATCCTGGGTTTGAGCGCGGGACCGGAACGGGACAGATTGTTCGAACAAGACGCAAAGAAACTTACCTTGGCGGCAGCGGTGGAGATAGCGGCGCAGGCGGCTTGTGCGCGACAGGCGCGGCGCAGCATCGCGGAGCCGGCGCCGGCCGGCCCCGTCAAGGAGGAGCCCGTGTACATGGTGCGGCAGGGCGGCGGCGGCTCCGGCGGCGGCGGCTCCGGGGGCGGCGGCGCTCGATACCAGTCGGGAAGTGTTCCGCGGTGCTCAGTGTGCGGTCTCAAAAATCATAGTGCGAAAGAGTGTAGGTACAAAAATTATACTTGCCAGTCTTGTGGTACGAAAGGACACCTAAGGAAAGTGTGTTCGAGGAAGAATAAGCAGTCTCGATTAAATAGTGTCGAGGAAAAAGAATCCGATTGCGGCGATTGTAAGGAGTGTTCGTTGTTCAATATGAGGTATGTGGAATATAAACCTTTAAAATTAAATGTGGTAGCAAACGGAATAGATTTGTTAATGGAATTAGATTCTGGTTCAGGAACCTGCATATTACCCGATAATGTGTACTACAAGTATTTCTCAAATGTTAAATTATCTAGTACCTGTTTAAAGCTCTGTCTGTACAATGGCCATAAAATATCGCCACTGGGATTTTTTAACTGTGAAGTTAAATATAATAACAGGAAAGCTTGGCTCAAATTTTATGTGTTAAAAAATGGGGGTCCACCGCTATTGGGGCGGGATTTTATGGCAAAGTTCGGACTTACTATTACTTCGGTGTTAAATAACATTGATACCAGTGAGAATAAATATAATTTACAGAATTTACTAGATCAATTTGCAGATTTATGGAAAGATGAATTGGGTTGTTTTAATAAATTCCAAATAGACCTTCATTTAAAAGAAAATGCAGTTCCTAAGTTTTTTAAATCTAGACCGCTTCCATTTGCCTTGAAAGAAAAAGTAAGTGACGAAATAGACAGGCTTATTATGTTAGGTATATTAATTCCAGTTACCCACTCAGATTATGCGACTCCAATAGTACCGGTTTTAAAAAACGATGGTAAAGTGAAGATTGCCGGGGATTATAAGTGCACATTAAATAAAGATTTATTAATTGAAAAATATCCTTTGCCGCGGATAGAAGAAGTGTTCGCAAAATTAGGAGGTGGTGAGCATTACTCCAAAATTGATCTAAGTAATGCTTACAATCAATTTGTTTTAAGTGAATCATCTCAGGCGCTCACAACCATCAACACACCGAAGGGACTTTTTAAATATTCCCGCCTAGCGTACGGTTTAGCCAACGCCCCGGCTATTTTCCAGCGAGCGCTGGAGACGCTTTTAGCGGGCATAGACGGCGTCACTTGCTGGTTCGATGACATCTGCTGCACCGGGCCTGATGAAGCCACACACCTGAGCCGGTTGCGTGAGGTGTTAAGTAGATTGCAAGAAGCCGGTCTAAGACTACATAAAAGTAAGTGCGCCCTATTTCAAAAGAGCGTCACTTATTTAGGGTACGTGATTGATAAAAACGGCCTGCGAACTTGTCCGAGTAAAGTCGAAGCGATATTAAATTCACCGGCACCGACAAATGTATTAGAAGTTCAACGGTTTTTAGGCGTAATAAACTATTATCGCAGTTTCATTCCGAACGCATCGAGTCTTTTGAGTCCGCTTTACGAATTGCTGCGCAGCGACTCTCAGTGGCAGTGGGGCCCACGGCAGCAGGCTGCTTTCGACAGCACGAAGAGAGAACTGGCATCCGAGCGCGTGTTGTCACATTTCGACCCTAGCGCGCCGCTCGTGCTGAGCGTGGACGCCGGGCCTGCCGGGCTGGGCGCGGTGCTGGCGCACGCCCGGCCGCCCCCCGCGCGCCCCGGCGCCGATAGCGTCGAGCGGCCGATCGCGTTCGCGTCCAGATCGCTCTCAGCGAGCGAGCGGAATTACAGCCAAATACAAAAAGAGGCTACCGCGATAATATTTGCAGTGACCCATTTTCATCAATACCTTTATGGCAGGGATATTCCATTCATTCTTAAGACCGATCATAAGCCCCTATTGTCCATACTAGGCGAAAATACAGGGATATCTATTACCACCGCGGCGCGATTACAGAGATACGCTATCATTCTCTCGGCCTATAACTATAAGGTTCAGTTTGTATGTAGCAAAAATAATGAGGTCGCCGACTATTTTTCGAGATCGTTGCCTAAGGATTCGTGCAACAACTTAAAAGAAACTAAAAATTATACTTGCCGTTCCTACCTAAATTTTTTAGATTCCCAAACCAAGCCGATTACATTTTCTAATATAAAAGAAGGAACTTCTAAAGATCCCGTTTTGTTAAAAGTAATGAAGTACATGAGAGTAGGGTGGCCCCGAAAAATTAGTTGTAAAAATGTATTGCCGTATTTTAAATGTAAAATGGATTTGGAAATTCAAGACGGATGTTTGTTCAGAGGTTACAAAATAGTCATACCTAGCGTATTTAGGGAAAAACTGTTAAATGAGTTGCATTCGTCGCATTTTGGAGTCGTAAAGACAAAAAGTGAAGTTAGAAGTAGGATGTGGTGGCCAAATATCGATGCAGACATAGAAAGATGCATAGCAAATTGCTCAGTGTGCGCCGCGACGCGCAGCGCCCCGCCGCGCGCCGCGCCCGCGCCCTGGCCGCGCCCGCCGCGCGCCTGGTACCGGCTGCATCTGGACTACATGACCGTGCAGCAGCGCGTGTACCTGGTAGTCGTAGATGCGTTTAGCAAGTGGTTAGAATGTATTTACATGGAAACTGGGACTTCAACTAGAGCTTTAATTCATAAATTAAAATATTTATTCTCACGTTATGGTATACCTAATGTTATTGTCTCCGATAATGACGTAAAAATATGTTCATCTGAATTTGCAGAGTTTTGTCAAAATAATAATATCCAGTACCTAACGTCTCCCATTTACCATCCTGCCAGCAACGGTTTAGCTGAAAATTCCGTTAAAACCTGTAAAAAAATGATTAAATCTATTTTGTCAAGTGGAGAAACCCGTGATGTGAACGATAAGTTGTTGGAGTACTTATTTCACTACCGCAATACTTGTCACTGTACCACCGGGAAGTCGCCGGCGCAGTTAATGTTAGGGAGATCATTGAGGTCAAAGTTGGACATGATCTTACCCGGAGATCGGCTACCTCCAATTAGGGAAAAAGTAGTCGTTGAAAACAAAAGGTCTCTCTCAGTGGGTGATATTGTGTGGGCTAAGTGGTTCAAGGCCAGGAAAGGTGGATGGGAGCGAGGGGTAATAAAAAACGTAATTGGTAACAGATTGTATGATATTTACTTTGATAATCATAAGGTTATTTGCAAACGCCACATAGATCAAATTATTAAAAACAAGAGCGAGTATGCTTGTTCCGATGTTGAAATCAATATCGATAATGATTATGATTCAAATCCCTTGCAAAAACACAGCTCATCAGATCCAACCGAACAATCATGCTCGCCTATTGTAGAATCCGAATCGCCTCACCCCCGCTCCCCAGCGCTGGGCCCACGCGTGGAGGAGGAGGAAGCGACGGAACCGAATGTCGAGGCCGTTCCGCTTGATTCTACCTGTACGGTTGAAACGACCAGTGGGGTACTGGACGAACCCGTCTCCACTGGTGTTTCAGGTCGTTCATTGCGTCCTAAAAATAAGGTCGATTATAAGTTATTCTTTTAATGTGTCATCTATCATTGTTATGTTTGTGCAGGTTTCCAAACTAAGTAAAGTGTTGTAAATAGAAGAGGAGGGAGTTGTGGTGTATAAGCACATATAGACGGCGCGCATTCGCATCGCGCATGCGCGCCCGCGCGAGCTGCGTCTCCGCGCCCGCGCGCCCCCCAAGTCAGTAATAAAATAACTAGCACCTGAACGGTCGTTTCTCTCGTTCTCCGCCATAACCCTTTACCTTTCCCTACCGGATTTCAACGTGTCTCGAGATACATAGCAAAGTACCTACGTGAATTAAATCGTGAAGTACTTTCATATTAAAGTGTTGTCTTTTTGTATTGGTCTGGGTGTTTGATATGTAAGTAGGATAATATTGTATTTATTTACAACTCAAAGTAACTTAGTAGATATTTATTACCTAAGTATGTTTATCAGGTAACTGACCAGTTACTTGCCCGTTGTCACAGCGACTTGGGGTTCTCTTTCGCTTTCCATCAGGCGTAGGGCAGGCATTATGTCGAGCTACTATAAAAAAAAAGTTGTCTCTTAGTTCAATTGTTCAAGCTTCGACTTAGTTTGGAACTTTTGTACTTACCTACCTATGTAAATGTACAAAGCACGAGAGGAACCTTCACCTTCTGAGGGCATGGAATGGGGCCCCGCAGATGGCAGTAGTTATACTAGGTATTACTTAACAATGTCTACATACTGTAATGTAGATACTAGGTAAGTATTATTATGTGGCTACCCGTAGGTACGTGTGACCACCAGACTACGCAGACCACTGCTTAACTGGTAAGCTTCATTACCTACCACTTGCTAAATTTATATCTAATGCGTGTTTGGGAACCTTTACGGGGTTCCCGGCCGTTAAATAAAACGAGGATTGAAGTTGCAAAGTACTTTGTATTGGTTTTATGTTATGACCGTTCAAACAAAACTTTCGTCTTCAAAACAATAACAACTACCATAAAGGAAAAATCTCCCGTTGTCTATTTTACTGCCTCTCATATTATTTTACCGGCTGTCATGCGGTCGAATGTCATTCGCCACACCACCCCCCCACGGAGAAAGAGAGCTTATACAATTTTTGAGTAAATAAAAATTTAACATAAGTAATAACACTTAAATATTACGGTTTATTAACCTAAAGTAACAGAATTAAATATGATTTATTTACCTTAAATAATAACATTTATATATATTCATAGTTAGGACTTTCCTTGAATATAACTTGACGGCCAGACCGAGTGGTATATTCTTTTCGGGGCAGGCTAGATTTTAAACAAGTGGGGGTTGGTGAATTACCATCACCCACCACGGCCTTGGCCGTCGTCAATGGTTTTGCGAGTGGTACATTATTGGTTAAATCGGAGTCTAAGAAGGCCGGTTTGATGCGATCCATACTGACCACTACCTTTTTGTCTTTCATAGAGATAGTTAAAGTTTTTCCATCTTTAGCTCTATCCATAATTTTGAATGGCCCTGTGTAAGGCGGTTGCAAAGCCGCCCGCACCGTGTCATCTCGCAAAAATACATGTGAGGAGGTTTCCAAGTCTTTTGAGACAAAAGTCGATCTCTGGCTGTGGCGCGAGGCAGGTGTAGGTCTCAAGCGGCTCATAAACTGACGCAGGTGTGAAACAAATTTGGTAACATCTTCAATGCTCTGTGAGCTAGTAGATGGAATGACCAATTCCCCGGGCAGGCGTAGGGGCTTTCCGTAAACAAGCTCGGCAGGCGAACAATGAAGGTCCTCCTTCAAAGCGGCACGCATACCAAGTAGCACCACTGGTAGGGCTTTGTGCCAGCTCATATCATGACACATAAGTGCTGCCTTGAGTTGGCGATGCATTCGTTCCACAAGACCGTTGGCACACGGGTGGTAGCTGGTAGTTCGAACGCGTTTGGATCCGCATAGTTCCAGGAGCGACTGAAATAGAGTCGACTCAAATTGCCGTCCCTGGTCAGTAGTGACGATGGTCGGTACTCCATAACGTGAAATCCACCCACGGAAGAAAGTTTCGGCACACTCTTCTGCAGTCATATTAGTCATTGGCCAGGCTTCAGGCCAGCGGGTGAATCTATCAACTGCCGTCAGACAGTACTGGAATCCTTTGCTGGAAGGGAGAGGGCCAATAATATCGATGTGCACATGATAAAATCGCTTTGATGGGCTGGAAAAAGTGCCGAGTGGTGTAGACGTGTGCCTGGTGATTTTACTTCGCTGGCAAGCAAGGCAAGTTCTTGCCCATTCTCTACAGTCTTTGTTGATGGATGGCCAGACGTACCGATCAGTCAACAACCGAGTTGTAGCCCGAATTCCAGGATGGCTGAGGTTATGCACCTGATTAAAAGCCATTTGGCGAAAAGGAGGGGTTAAATACGGCCGAGGTTTGCCCGTTGACATATCGCAGAAAACGGATATCTCTGTGCCCGGAATAACAACCGAAACCAATTGCAGACTGGATGTTCCCTTGCCAAGATCGGCTAGTTCTTGATCGGTTTCTTGCG
Source organism: Conogethes punctiferalis (assembly GCA_031163375.1). Classification (NCBI taxonomy): domain Eukaryota; kingdom Metazoa; phylum Arthropoda; class Insecta; order Lepidoptera; family Crambidae; genus Conogethes; species Conogethes punctiferalis. Next base: position 6,278,055 of record CM062099.1, read on the forward strand.
ACTTGGATAGTTTCTCGTAGTCTTGTTCCAACGATATGACCTCGATTCTGGACATTGCATCAGCCACAATGTTGTCTTCTCCCTTGATATATTGAATATCGGTTGTAAACTGGCCAATGAATGATAGTTGATTAAGTTGTGAGGGCGGGAGCTTCTCTCGGCGCTGGACAAAGGCGTATAGCAGTGGTTTGTGGTCTGTATATATTGTAACGTGTTGTACTTCTAGAATGTGGCGAAAATGTTGCACGCTTTCATACACTGCCAATAATTCCCGATAGTAAGCTGGCCACTGCGCCTGCTGTGTGGTCAGCTTTTTACTGAAAAATGCGAGGGGAAACCACTGATTATTTACTCTTTGTTGAAGACAAGAACCAATGTGGACACTGGAGGCATCGGTAAAGAGTCCTAGGGACACGTTGTTGGCTGGATGTTGTAATAAGGTAGCGTCTGAGAGGCTGGTTTTGCAAGCTTCAAATTGTATTAATAGTTCTGGAGTCCATGGGAATGGTTTGGCGCCTTTGCCATTGCTCTCAACTAAAGCATCAATCAGAGGAGCTTGAAATTTGGCTGCTTTTGGAATGAAACGACGATAATAGTTAAGCATACCCAAGAAACGGCGCACACCTTGGACGGTTTTGGGGGGCGGAAAATCAAGTAAAGCTTGGATGCGTTCTTGAGGTGGCCTGGTTCCTTCTGCGTTAATGTGATGTCCTAGAAAAGTTACTTCTCTGACTCCAAGTACACATTTTGACGGATTGACTACTACACCATACTCCTGTAATCGTTCAAAGAGTATCCGAAGGTGTTTTAAGTGTATTTCTTCATTTTTTGAGAACACTAAAATGTCGTCCACATATGGAAATACAAAGTCGAGGCCCCGAGTGACCTCATCTATAAACCTTTGAAACGTTTGGCCGGCATTCCTTAAACCAAACGTCATAAATGGAAATTCAAAGAGACCAAACGGGGTGATAATGGCTGTTTTGGGTATATCTTCCTCCCGAACGGCAATCTGATTGTAGGCCTTAACTAGGTCTATCGTACTGAAGACTCTAGCTCCAGAAAGATTATGAGTGAAATCATTGATATGCCGCACGGGGTATCTGTCTGGAACAGTTCTAGCATTTAGGACACGATAGTCGCCACATGGCCGCCACGTCTGATCTTTTTTAGGCGCCATGTGTAGGGGAGAAGACCATGCACTCTGAGAAGGTCTTGCGGTGCCATTTTTGACCATGTCGTCAAATTCCTTTTTGGCAGCTATGAGTTTTGCCGGCGCTAGTCGGCGTGGACGGCAAGAAATCGGTGGACCATCAGTTGTTTGGATATGATGAACTGTGTCGTGCTTAATTGACCTAGGTAGTCCGGGAGGTCGTGTTATGTCCGGGAACTCAGCTAGCACTTGTGCAAAAGTTGAGTTACCTACGAATACTGCCTTAACGCTATGTTGTGTGGATCGGCCTATAGATGCAATTGTTGATAATCCCGTATTTCCATCCAAGAGACGTTTGTGTCGACAATCCGGTAGAAGATTGTAGTAGCTGAGGAAGTCCGATCCAATAATCGGCGTGCTAACATCAGCTACGATGAAGTTCCAGTGAAAGTCACGACGTAGTCCCAGATTCAGGTGCATTGAGATACTGCCATAGGTAGCAATCGAGCTTCCGTTTGCTGCGTTAAGAGTGTAGTCCATGGTGGGGCGCCTGTCCTTGAGAGCGTGTCGTGGAAAGCAACAGAGATCGGATCCAGTATCAATAAGGTACTGGTATTTCGATACCTGATCCGTAACAAAAAGACGGCGGCTAGAGGACGGGCAATCGGACGCCGCCGCTACTGATTGCCGTTGCTGTTTACCTGTTGTGATTCCCAGCAACAGGGTTTATTGCATTTAGCAGCGTTGCTCCCAAATTTCCAGTGATACCAACAAAGTCTGGATCCAGATGGTGTGTTATGGCGTCGCGTCGGAGTTGAAGATCGGTTGCGCGAGCGACTGCGTTGGTTCGGTGCACCATTACTGCTAAAATTGGAAAGCGCTGCCACTTGCTTGCCTAAGTCCTCAACCCGCTGGACCAGTGTGTCTAGCAATGTGGGTGTTGGAGATATGGAGTAAACCTGAGTACTGGCATTGGGGCCGGCTACTTCGCTTATCTTGTCAGCAAGTTCGGCAACTTTGTCCAAATCAAGTGTAGCTTGTGAGGCAAGGATAGCTTGTATGTTGGATGGAAGCCGTCGCAACCACAGTTGGCGTAAAATGTTTTCATCCGATAGGACAGTCCCAGATATGCAACGGAGATGACGGAGAAACTGGGATGGGCGGCGATCCCCCAACTCTTCTTCACTAATTAGCTGTCGAACTCTCTGCTCTTCAGATATGGAGAGACGTCGAATTAACTCTTCTTTCAATTTTAAATAGCGTTCGCCTACTTTGGGGGGGTTAATGAGAATGTCCTCTACCTCTGCAGCTATCTTCTGGTCAAGTTGAGCTATCACATAATTAAACATGGTGTTATCTGATGTTATACCTCCAATGTCAAATTGGGCTTCCACTTGTGAAAACCAAATAGCGGGACGATCAGACCAAAACTGTGGCAGCTTGATGGCCACCCTGGCCACTTCTAGCTTTGCTTCAGGAGCTGATTGGAGAAGACGTTGCTGAAGGAGTGCATTTTCCCGTTCTAAATCTCTCAAACGGGATACCAAATCCTTCTCGGCCATTGTGGAATCAAGTTAGACAAGGAATTTACAAACTAAAATATTGAAGAAATATAAATAAAATTAGTGTGTTTCTTGTTTACATATACAGTAATAGTTGACAAGAAAATATAATATTTTGAGCAGAAACCAAATATCTATACCATAAAACCAAATTTATCTTTAGCAAATTTAGTAAACCCGAGATAAAATAGGTAAGTAATATAATAATTAAAGGTGTAGTAAGTACATAATATGTGCCCTTGTAATAGAAGTGAATTTTTTTAGCTTCATATAATATTTAGGAACATTAAATTAATATTATTGTACTAGACACCGTTGACTCAAAATAAAATTTAGGGGGTGTTTAATTATAATTTGTCTCAACAGTAATAATAAGGGACTTACCCAACTTACATAGTAGGTATATGCAGCTAATAGAATAGGCTCTGTGTAGATAGTAAGTTATTTGTCTAACAATTTGTCTACCTTGAATAACTACACTGATTTAAACTATTGACATAGGTACTTAATTTAAAACTTAATGTTCACTAAAATTACACCAACCTGCTGTATAGGTATGTATCACTGCACAGTCAATTTGTAGGTAATGTTTGAAATAATAAGAAACACACGAACTGTACCATTACTTTAGACAGTTGATACTCTCACTCGGACCGTTACTCTGGCTTATTGATGAAATCCACACACAAGCAATGTAGATGCCTTGTTATAGCACAGAATGATGATGGGAATTTTCACTACACTAAAAATTGTCACCATTAACCAGCCAAGCATGGGCTTATTTAATTTCCCAGAGTGTAGATTTTCGTTGCTGGACGCCTGATGCGTCACTGATGGTAGTGATGGTCACTGTTGGTTCAGGGCAGCAGTGCACACAGTGAGAGCAGCTCGAACAGGATTAACTGCAGCAGTGCGAACTCGATGAGGTGTGCGTGTTGTCAGCGATTATTGAAGTATTGTACATTCATATTATCACTATTCTCGTTCGTCGGCTGGTCACCACTTTGGGAACCTTTACGGGGTTCCCGGCCGTTAAATAAAACGAGGATTGAAGTTGCAAAGTACTTTGTATTGGTTTTATGTTATGACCGTTCAAACAAAACTTTCGTCTTCAAAACAATAACAACTACCATAAAGGAAAAATCTCCCGTTGTCTATTTTACTGCCTCTCATATTATTTTACCGGCTGTCATGCGGTCGAATGTCATTCGCCACACGTGCGATGCTTTTAAATTTGAATTAGATAAGTCGTTTTTCATTTACTTTTTAATTATAAAGGCAAAGTTTTACATAACGTCATTGTTTTAAACAATCTGAGATATTCGCCTATAGGCGCTGGCGATTCATTCGGCTACACGTACCTATCTATAGATATATTTTAAGAGAGGTAGGGCATAGCGAATCTTCGCTCGAAATGCTCGAATTGAGCCGCCCGTCCGGGGAAGGACCTCCACCCTATAGAATACCGCAGTCAAATGACCTCTGGGTCGTGTTTCTGCCGGTGAGTAGGGTTTCCGGAGCTCGTGGTGGGTTAGGGTTGGGCCGGCATGGCGGTGGCAACTGACAGGTAACTGACCAGTTACTTGCCCGTTGTCACAGCGACTTGGGCTTCTCTTTCGCTTTCCATCAGGCGTAGGGAAGCCACTATGTCGAGACACTATAAAAAAAAAAAAAAATTCAATCCGCCATCACTCTGTCAATTTAGGAAAGTTAACCCTAAATTGACCGGACTAAGAATCGACTTTTTTCCCTATATGACTACGATGATGGCTAGGGCGGTCTTGTCATCATCACCGGACTGTTGGGGGAGCGGAAGGCTCTCACCCCTAAACTTACTAAGAATCGAACCCTAAGGCATAAAACTCTAACCATTATGTCTACGAAAACGTCAAAATAAGTAGGTGGTTTGTCCCAAATAAATATCGAAATAGGTTTTATTATTCTTTAAAGGTTTTATATTTATTACGATATCTTTCTATTTCTTTATCAACTACTTCTGCCCCACTGCTGGGTAAAGGTCTGTCTCAAACTTTTCCACAGTTCGGTGTCTAAAGCCAGAGCCTGCCAATTCTTTGAGCGATGGACTAGATTCACCATCTTTTGTTGGCCTTCCCCTACGGCGATGGTCGTCTTCTTGCATCCATTGTGCGGTCATCTTGGCCCATCTCTCCTCCTTTATCCTGAACTCATGGCCTGATCAATCCCAGTCGCCATTTTAGCTTGGCAATTTTATACACTTATAATATACTAGCTGTGCTCGCGACTTCGTCCGCGTGAAATAGTTATTTTTCCCCGTTTTTTTTAACATTTTCCATTATTTCTTCGCTCCTAATAGTTGCAGCGTGATGTTATATAGCCTAAAGCCTTCCTCGATAAATGGTCTATTCAACACAAAAAGAATTTTTCAATTCGGACCAGTAGTTCCTGAGATTAGCGCGTTCAAACAAACAAACTCTTCAGCTTTATAAAATTAGTTATTAGTTAAGACTAGCTGGGCTCGCGACTTCGTCCGCGTGGAATAGTTATTTTTTCCCCGTTTTTTTTTTACATTTTCCATTATTTCTTAGCTCCTAATAGTTGCAACGTAATGTTATATAGCCTTAAGCCTTCCTCGATAAATGGTCTATTCAACACAAAAAATATTTTTCAATTCGGACCAGTAGTTCCTGAGATCAGCGCGTTCAAACAAACAAACAAACACTTCAGCTTTATAATATTAAGTTAAGATAATATATAACGTAAGGGTAAGGAGGGTTTGACCTTTTAGAGAGTATCACATCTGTATGTTTCCACACCAATTTTGCAGCACACTGCCCACTTGATTGTTTCTGCTTAGCCTAAAGGTAGACTGGTAGAGAATGCCTACGCGGCATTAAGTTCGCCTTTTGTACTTAAATTTTTACTGTGCAATAAAGATTAAATAAATGAATGTGGCTAAATACCACAGGCCGATGACGGGCAGCAGCAAGAAGCTTCGCCCTGCGATTCGCCAACCCGCCTGCCCAGCGTGGCGATTATGGGTATATCCTCCAGATGTTTGCCCTAAGTGGCGAACCACTGGAGAGGCCTATGTCCAGCAGTGGACTGCAATAGGCTGATGATGATGATGATGATGATGAAATGAATGAAATAGAAAGGAGGGTTTTGCTAATTAGCATTAGTTGAGCTGTAGGTAACTTACTTATCTAGCAATAACTTATAACGACATAAGAAAGATGTAATTGGCGGTTGCAAAAGACAACGGTAGCTGTATTTGTGGTAGACCACAAGAAACCACAAAAAATGCAACACGATCTTCATTCACAAATCTGTCTCCACTTAGCCCACCGCTCACCAGTGGTTAAAGATTGACAGGCTCGGTGGTTGGTTTGATTCTCGCCCTCCAGAACGGTTAATATCAAAACGCGCGAGACCCCGCGCCGCGGTCGTTAGTTTGCGGCCTGCGCCTTAGATTCTTTATTGCACAAGATCAAGCCCATCTCATCCCGTGGGTGTCGGAGAATACGACAAAGTATATATTTGAATCTGTAAAATATCCGCGTCTATAAAAAGTGCGTCACGGATAGTCTGTCGTCTGCGCTGCCCCTCTGTCTCACATCATATAGTCGTTTTGTCATCGACTCGAGAAGAAGATTTAAAACTAATGGCGTACCTTGGTCAACTATTACCGTTCTTAATAACTAGAATATAAGACTTAACATCGCGTTTACAATAAAAGCCTGCCTTGACTGTACTAGTACACAAATCCCCGGACAGTCACTTTCACTGCGGGCAGTGATTAGAGCACCGCTCGTGATCCTATCACTTCCTGCTACCACCGGTCACGAGTGTGTTTACATAGATCGATCTGGATTATTGCCAACTGTGGCTTACCGTTGAGCTGTGCCTAGTAAATAGGATACATATACCTAGGTAACTTATTGAGATAGCCAGAAGGTAAGTCGTACCTACCTACGTTCTTAGATTATACTAGCTGCAGGGCCGTCTTTAAACTATTTGAGGCCCTGGGCACGTTAGGATCATGGGGTCCCTATGACCTAAATATCAGTTATCATTTGGTAATCTGGCAGGAACTAGGGGGCCCCATTCGATCACGGGGCCCTGGGCACGTGCCCATAGTGCCCAGTGGGAAAGAGGGGCCTGACTAGCTGTGCCGGCGGCGTCGCACGCGTGGATATCTGGTTTCAAAAATAACGGACTTCCATAAAATGATCTTGATTAAAACGATCTAGACAAGACAAGCAGATGTTTCGTCACAATCGGTAGCTGGTTAATGTTCAGTTATATTTTTACTCTTTTATTTTTTAAACTTTCGACCTTGGTCTGCTTTCAATTGTAACTTGGTGCTTAAGCAGAGGCAAGGACTGAAATTGTGGCTTATAATAACAGGGTTAGCATCCATATTTCTGTCTGTGAGATGACGTATAAAGCTTACAAGACATTGTCCTATCTTTTAACATGGTAACCAACTTATAAGTATGGATGGGCTGTTATTAAACTACAACCATGTCAGTAACCATGCAACTATTTAGTGGAGAATACCCACTAAACCCGACGGAAGTCCGCTACGAGCACTCTGTCTGAGAGGGGTCGGATTGTCCAGAGAGGATTTACCGGCGTCTATACTAACTTAGAGGATCTATAACAAACCTCGATTATACGATGGCAAAAGGAATGATAGATCTTCTTTCAAAATGGCACCGGGCATTACATTTCTAACGACGGTTGAGTAACAACTGAGAAGGCGACCTTATGACTTTTGAAAGGTTATATCAGTTGCAGAACAATAATTAGGCTACAACATAATTTTGTGTTTGCTGTTTGTGATATTATAATGACGGGGCGAGCGGGTCTGAGGGTCATTCACTGTTAGGTGGTCTGTCATTACCGCCTATAGGTACGAATATACTCACACTAGGGCAGTCTCAGGTGCCACTTGATAACCGAGAGTTTCCGGGCTCGAATCCCGGTTCGGGCCAGAAATTATTAGTGATTTCTGTAAAGAAATTACTCAGTAGTATTGATCATATCTCCTGCATAAAGTTGACGTTGATACATTAAAAACAAGTGAGGCCGTAGTGGTCCTTAAAATTATACATAGGCTACATAGAAAACTAAGTCTACTTTGCCCCACCAAGGCGCCCCACCAGTGGGACAAAGTGGAACGCTTTAACAATTCCAGTATAATCTGCCCCACTAGGGTTGTAACGTTAGAGTAAAGGTGGGTTTATTGCCCCGCTGAGTGTGCACCTTGGTGGGGCAAAGTAGACTAAACCAAATCCAGTCTAATACAAACGTACATGTTTATGCACACCGAGGTTTGTAGGTACTGCGCGGGGATCAACCCCTCGACCGCTGTGTCAGAGGCAGCGTTGACTGCCACTAAGCCAAGCTGGTCGTCCAAACCAAATTGGAGAGGCCTATGTCCAGCGGTGGACTGCAAGAGGTTAATGATGATGATAAACGTAGTCATGTCAGTGCCACACATTTGCCAAACGTTCGTTGTCGATCTGTTTAATCCTTTGAATGCCATATGACAATAAATTTTATATTGTGTCTCGATTCCCGGTGGTCAAAGGATTAACAGATGACATCCAATGACATTCAACTTTTTTTTTAAAAAACATCAGTCTTTATCAAATTCTACTTATATAAAAGTTCTTATAATAATTTACTCTGAATACTTACTCGTTATTATAAACACAATAAAAACGGACAAACTTATGAACAGGGAAGTATTTCTACAAAGGTCAATTTAAGTGAAATGTTAACACAATGATTTACTTAGATACATTTGAGTCTAAGGCCACTCCATGCCACAGTAATTATTGCCGGCTTTATGTTCCTATTTCATACTTTACGTCACCGAAATTACACTCAATTTATTTTTCTTACATATTCAGGTATGCTATGGAAAGAGCTATGCTCGGCGTCTCTCTGCGAGATCGAATCCGAAATGAGGTGATCCGGCAGAGAACCAAAGTCACCGACATAGCTCATCGGATTAGTAAGCTGAAGTGGCAGTGGGCTGGTCACATTAGCCGCAGAACCGATAACCGTTGGGGTTATCGAGTTCTGGAGTGGAGACCGCGTATCGAAAAACGTAATGTAGGACGCCCTCAGGCCAGGTGGAGTGACGATTCGCGCAGGACGGCTGGCAGGTGCTGGATGCGAGAAGCCCAAAATCGACCTTAGTGGCGAACATTGGTATTGAATTGTTGAATTGAATGGTATTGAAATCTGGTACCGGATGCTAATTTTCATCATCGTACATCTCGCACCAATTCTAGATTTCATCTTGATAGTTGGAGGTCTTCCACGGTTTTTTTTTTTTATAGTGGCTCGACATAATGGCTTCCCTACGCCTGATGGAAAGCGAGAGAGAAGCCCAAGTTGCTGTAACAACGGGCAAGTAACTGTTTAGTTACCTGTCAGTTGCCACCGCCATGTCGGCCCAACCCCAACCCCCCACGAGCTCCGGAAACCCTATTCACCGACAGGAACATGACGCGGAGGTCATTTGGCTGCGGTATTCTATAGGGTGGAGGTCCTTCCCCGGACGGGCATCAGCTCAATTCGAGCGAAGATTCGCCATGCCCTACCTCTCACGGTACGTTTTACGCGTAATTTTCTGCCTCGTGCCATCGGTCTTAGGAACATGATGATGATGGTGATGATATGCCTTGCCGCTCCTTTTTACGCTGCGCTCAAATCGTGAAAAATACAGTATGATTCAGTCGTAAATCATCTTTTTAATAATCAATCAGAATGCACATTACCAAACCTTTGGTCACGAGTTGCATCGCAATCAATAGGTTAGCAAATTAGGTGCATGATCGGTAACAACTCAGTATTGCGGTTGCCACTCTGAGTATGAGTGGAGTATTATAATGAGAGCGAAATGACTCAATTGTTTAGTAAGCGCAGGGTGAGTAAAAGGCTATTGGTTTATAGGACAAAATATGTTTAATTAAATCATAAACCAAGACATGCCCCGCTGGGCTACACAGCGCCATCTAGTCTCAAACTTATCCGAAGCTTGTATTATGGTACTACTCGTAGACAATTGATGAACTTACTAAGATCATCATCATCATCATCCTAGCCATTTTCCCGATTGTCTCAGGACGGCTTCCCAAACTGAGAGATTTGGCGAGGGCTAAGCTTTTACACAGAGCGACTGCCAGAACTGATAAACTTACTAAGATTACTTACTTTTTGTAAAAGAATTTGGATTTTGAAAAGCTAAAGGTAAAACTGATGACATTAAACCAACTTACTTTAAGTCTCTAAACTTATCGCTCTATACCTAATATGCTCTTTATTTTGTGCAATAAAGGATATATATTTAGCTGTCATAAGTATCATTATAAATAACTATAGACATATACACTATTGTACACCAGAAAAAATTACTTGGCACTAGGAAAGTAGGTATACTATAGTTGCATAATTAGGTAAATGATAAAATAATCTAAAAAAGTTTGTTTCCTAAATGACCCGAACGGTAGTCGAACCCGGAGCCTTCGCATTGTAATCACTTTAGGTGAAAACCTACTGCCACCTCACTATAAGACCCTAAAATAAAATATCCCCATATTTCGCTCAACATAACTGGACTACCTATATGGTGAAATGGGTTACAACCTCCTAATGTTTAACAAGTTACTATACCAATTTATCCCCATTTTAGCTGTAAAGAACCGGCGTGTCTTATCGCAATTTCATACAGTACGTACTTTATTTCGCTAGTTTGCTAATTTCGCACTTTCCACGTAGATAATTATAAGTCTTGCGTAATGATAGCCCAGTCTCTTCAAGTCACGACCAAAATGTTTCATCCGAGGTACGGTTTTGTCTACCCATTCATAGTTAAGCCGAAATGAACTTTAAGTTTACTAGCGTAGTGGTCACGGGATTCTGTATCTGTACTATAATAATATAATAAAGATGAAAGATTTGTTCGTTTGTTCGTATTGAAGAGGCTCCGAAACGACTATATACCTAGATACCAATTTTCATAATACGACTAGACTTATGACTTATAAGTCACAAGAGTTGCTTATTATGACCTCTCAAACGGTTATCTTACATAGATCTTTGTTTGAAATAACCTCCGCACGCGAAAACTAATGCATGGAATTAAATGCGGTTTTCACCAATGTATTGCTAGAGGTCTAACTTAAAATGTAGGTACCATTTTATGGAAGTGTGTTATTTTTGAAACCCGATATCCACGCGTGCGGCGCCGCCGGCACAGCTAGTAGATAATATAACCTACCTACTAAAGATAGATCTTTTAAATATCTAGCCACAATTTTGTTTAAATAATGAAAGATTTAGAAGAAAAGAAGCACGATACGCCACAAAGACAATTTAAGTCAAACAAACAAATTCACGCGGATGAACCCGCGTCAAAAAGCCAGTTAGTTATAATAAGTGTAATATTTAGCGTGGTTGAACTACAAAAGTAGTAAAAATGATATCAAACAGTCAAAGGCGGTTGTGTAACCTCGGTCTCAATATAATAATGGATGTCGCTAAAAACGAAAGTGCAAGAATTGGAGCGGGTAATGGTCACAATGGCACGAGTGACACGATTCTGGATGTGGAAAAAAAAGGCGTTTGTTTGTGATATGTAGGTACGCTTAAAGGGTTTTTTTTTATGCGAAAAGCGGCAGTCGAGCTAGTGTGATGCCTGGTAAGCAGTCGACACCGCCCATGGACACCCGCAGCTCTAACCGAGTTTAGGGTCGCTGCCGGCCTTTTAAATATGAATACGCCCGTTTCTTGAAGGTTCCCAAGTCATATCTGTTCGGAAAGACTGTAGCAGGAATTTGGTTCCAGAAAACTGAGGCGTGAATCAAGAAGTTCCTCATAAAACGTACAGTTGAGGATCGCCAGCCATAGAGATTAGTTTACGTCACTTTTTTATTATTATTGAGGAAGGCAGACAAGCAAGAGGCCCATCTGATATAAACGGTTATAGACACTGCACTGCTAGTGGCTTTCGTATGGGCAGGTGGGTTGGCGATGGCAGCGCGTAGCTTTTCGCTCCGGTGACGCTGCTGCCCGTTATCGGCCTGTGGTATTTAGCTACGCCTTCCATCGTGATAGTTATACCGTCACCAGTCGGTTGCCAGAGCCACGTTTGTTATTCGGCAGGAGGCACCGCGGGCAGGTAAGGGTGGCTTGGAGCGAAAAGATGATGATAGGTCGGTCCTTTACATTCCACCCGGAAGGCATGCTAAACCTTTAATTGTTAGGGTCTCATTGTCTTCGTCGTTGCTTGCATCTACTAAACAAACAATAATAGAAAGTCAATTAATGATAAAATAATACTAATAAAATATTAATTATTTTCAAGCAAAACAATAGGGCAATAATGAGCAACTACTTGTACCTGATAATGCTCATAGAAGTAGGAACTGCACCATAAACAAGCAAAAGTTCACACGAGCATAGATTATAAAGTTTATGATATAAAAACCGGATAAGTGGGAATCTGACTCTTTTACGAGGGTTCCCTACGCGTTTTTCGCCAATGTGCAAGGTATAGTAGACATTTGTTGTACAATATGCGCGGCCTTATCGCTATAAGCGATCTCTTCCAAACAACCTTAGAGTAAAGGATAGTTAAAAGAAAGGGTGAGGTGAGCTATCAAATGAATCAGATTTTTTTATATTACTTAAATATAAATAAAAATTGAAATAGACTGAGATCAACATCTCAGAGGGCAGGGGAGAAGCTGAAAACCAGCGCTGCTTTTCCCTGTGGTAGGATAGGATCAGCTGAGATCTGTCATTCCCATTGAGTCTGTAATTCATTATATTCTTTTGCTTTATATACTTATTCACTTTTTTTTAGGACAGGTAGAGCATAGCGAACCTTTGCTCGAATTGAGCCGCCCGTCCGGGGAAGGATGTCCACCCTATAGAATACCGCAGTCGTGTTTTTGCCGGTGAGTAGGTTTTCCGGAGCTCGTGGGGGGTTAGAGTTGGGCCGGCATGGCGGCGCCAACTGACAGGTTACTGACCAGTTACTTGCCCGTTGTCACAGCGACTTGGGCTTCTTTTTCGCTTTCTATGAGACATAGGGAAGCCATTATGTCGAGCTACTATAAAAAAAGACAGTAAATCTTTTTTATTCTTATTCTTAATTGCTTGAATTGAACTGAATATAATCCATCTCAAACTCAATAATGACAACGGAACCCAAACACAGTTTCCCACCGCGTAAGCTGGTTACGCGCGATGCTACCATCTGCGCTTGCGCAACCTATCGGGTTACCATTAGACCGCGGTTACCTCAGTGGTATGCTCCACTTGTCGTTACCGAGCTGACGGAGCGTGGCATTTGATGTGCACACTTGCTAACGGCTTGGTTTGAATATTTTTATTGGCACGTCAAAATGACGCATCATCATCATCATCATCATCAGCCCACATCAGTCCACTGCTGGACATAGGCCTCTCCCAATGACGCATATCGCAGTCCAATGCTGGACATAGACCTCTCCAGCCATCCGTCAGTTTGGGAAAAATCTGGCGGCTTTACCCATAAGCGCCGTATTTAGCTACACCTCCAACCGTGATGGTTATAGGTATAGGTATTGCCACCAGCTGCCAGAGCCTCGTTTGTTATTCGGCAGGATGTACCACGGGCAAGTGAGAGTGGCTTGGAGCCGAAAGATAATAGGTCGCTCGATTACATACCCCCCTCCGTTACATCTGCCTAAACGATAAGTTTCAATTAAAACTTCTTGCTAAGCACACTCAGGCTATGGATTGCGCTTTTGGATCCGATCCCGCAGAGAAACGCCGAGCATAGCATTTGGCGCCTTAGTGGTATAAAAAAAAGATTGGGACAAAACGTTAGTTCAGTGATCGTGGTTTCAATCCCCGCACAGTACATAAACAAGAATATTTGCACATTTTATGTCATCTTTATCCTTCTCATCCACCCAGTCTAAACTTATATTTTTTAACTCTAACTATGTTGAACTATGAGCTTGAGAGTTGACGATGCCGAGCGACTGTAAAAAATATCCTAAAGATTTTTTGTAGGTACCCACGCATTGCGTATTGCCACGTATTTATTTCAAAATACAGAAATCAAAAGTGAACACAACACAAAACACTTTCTACATTAAGTCAACGTCCTTATTCCGTCTCCGAGCCAACCAGATTTGTGATGACTCAAATGGAACCTGTATTCGAGATGTTTGTTTCCCTTTTTACCCTTTTTGCAGATGTCATCCTGAGTCATTTACAAAAATAACCTCGATTACCTGTCAGCTGGTAGCTTTTATGGTTTATTCCGATTGAAAAAAACATAAAACACTTAAGCCTTACCTACGTATAATTATGTATTTAGCATTACATAGATTACATTGAAAATGTAATAACCCAAGACCAAGCCACGCTGGGCTACACAGTCCCAAACTAAGCCGAAGCTTGTATTATGGATATGATCATCATCGCCTATTGCAGTCCACTGCTGGGCACTTCGCCATTTAGGGCAAACATCTGGAGGATATAATATCTTACCCATAATCGCCACGCTGGGCAGGCGGGTTGGCGATCACAGGGCGTAGCTGCTCGCTCCGAAGACGCTGCTGCCCGTCATCAGCCTGTAGTGTTCGGCTAAGCCTTCAATCGTGATGGTTATACCACCACCAGTCGGTCCCCAGCGCCTCGTTTGTTGGAGCCAAAAGATGATAGGCCGCTTCCTTACATCCCTTTTTATTCTATACTAAATAACTTATATAGATACTTTATCATCACCGTCATCCGGAGCAATATCCTGATGTTCTCGGAGTTCTGAAGAGCTCTTTTATTGAAGATTTGAAGGTCGTATCGGTCCGGAAACATCGCTGGCGACAAAGCATTCCACAGTTTAGTTGTGTCGGGCAGAAAATTGCGAGAGAAGCGCACAGTTGTGGATTGCCAGGTATCGACATGGTACGGATGGCAAGCTTGTCGTAAAGAGCGATGCCGGAAGGCAGCGTGGCTCTGAATAGAGCCGTCTTCATCACTGTTGCACATCGAGCACTGCACAAACACTCATAATGTATGGATTTCTATAGAATCTCCTTTAGTTATTAATACCATAACATAATAGCTTAAGAGCCGTTGCTATAGTATCAGATCAAAGTATGCGATGTTGTCTGTTACAATCCTTTCCCAATGTAGACATGTTGCATCACCACGAATGTTCTGTCTCGTGTACAATAAACCACCGGCGAAATGTTTACGGGAATGTGCAACGCGGTGAACATTGCATGGAGGTAAATTCAAATAAACATTTCAGTTTTACTACGAAAGGAGGAAGAGATGCATCTGTGTTTCATGTATTTATGGTTGTCTTATTACGTCTAGCGATCGTCACACTGAAAGGTTTCGGGTTCGAAGCCCGGATCAAACGAAAAGTTGCCGAAGCGGGCTGATACTGTAGTGATGCTAGAAGCTCTAAAGCAGGAAATTAACAAAGATCCCCCATGCATATTAACTCAAGATATGCTATAAAGCATATCTTGAGTTATGCTATAAAGCCTTTCTGGGCAAAACTAAGCCGAAGCTTTTACTATGGGTACTAAACAACTGATAAACTAACATACGAGTAAATTTTTTTTTGGAAAACGTTTCATCATCATCGTCATCAAATTTATACCAAATAAACCCCCTGTCTTTAATGGGATGGCAGCAACTTGCAGGGATTTGGGTAGCAGGTGACCAGCGGCACTCCTGGTCCCTCAATTATGACCATTTAGAGTCATCATCATCATCAGCCCACATCAGTCCACTGCTGGACATATGCCTCTCCTAATACTCGCCACTTCGATTGGTCCCGGGCCTCTCGCATCCAGCACTTTGCAGCAGTACAGCGCAAATCGTCACTGCACCTGGCCTGAGGGCGTCCTACACTACGTTTGCCGAGACGCGGTCTCCACTCCAGAACTCGTTTATCCCAACGGTTATCGGTTCTGCGGCTGATGTGGCCAGCCCACTGCCACTTCAGCTTACTGATCCGGTGAGCTATGTCGGTAACTTTGGTTCTATGCCGGATCACCTCATTTCGGATCCGACCATTTAGAGTAACAAAACCAAAAGTGGTTTATAGCATCACTACACTTAATCATTGCGTGAAGCGACTCGTCTGTCAAGAGTCACTTATTATGTACGTAAGTTGCTAACAAGCGATGATTTGCCTAGTGGACAATGGCGTAACATATAATTGGTATTAGATACATAAGACAATGTAACCCTTCGTAATATTCGTAACTGGATTGTCTGTTGACGTAACTTTGATCATGATATCAGCATCTAGAAGAATTTCGGTTAAAGAAATCATAAATTCAAGAAGAAAATATGCTGCAAATCATCATCAGCCATCGACATAGGCATCTCCAGTTGTTCGGCACTTTGGGCAAACATCTAGAGGTTTAACCGGCGGGTTGGCGATCGCAGGGCGTCTCCTCGCTCCGGTGACGCTGCTGCTCGTCATCGGTCTGCTACAAATAGTGCAACTTAAAGGATGGTATCATAATCATCATCAGCCTCTTGCATACCACTGCTGGACATCCTCATATTCATCAGCCTATTTTAGTCCACTGTTGGACAGAGACCTCTCCAGTTGTTCGCCACTGTGATCTACATTGACCGGTTATCATAGGCAACTACTCTTATTGTGTTATTTAGTTACCCTATCGCTGCGCATACAAAACTTTCCTTAGTATACAAAGTAAGTACATATATAAAAAATACGATACATTATAAATAACAATCTTTCTATATCAACATTTTCGATAAATAACAAAACACTATTATAAAGATGACTGACGCTTAGTCGATATTCTTTTTCCTCTTGCAATTTTTAGTGACAGGTGATGCGTTCAACCACAGTAAAATGAAATGCCGATGAGGAAACTTCTTTGAACACATGTTATAAATATTTAACAGACAGTAAACTACTCTTTTTATTTTTTTATTTATTGAATGCAAAGGTTCATGATAATAGGTTACAATAAGTTTGTCTTGTTTGTTTATAATAGAGACGATGGAGGCAGCTCTACCGCACTGTACCATGGGCAATCCTGATATCCCGTCGGGTTTAGGAGTAAGCTCCATACCAGGACCCTGGGTACGGGACACCTGGTAACCCAGGTGCCCCGTACCCAGGGTCCTGGTGTAAGCGTAAATCATCATCATCATCAGCCCATCGCAGTCCAATGCTGGACACAAGCCTCTCCAGTTGTTCGCCACTTAGGGCAAACATCTGGAGGATATACCCATATTCCCCACTCTAGGCATGCGGGTTGGCGATCGCATGGCTTAGCTTCTCACTCCGGGAATAGGTATAAGCATTCCCAACAATAAAAAATAAGAGTCGAAGAACCATATTGGTTGACTAAAGCCTAATTGTCCTGGTTAGGGTAGGACGGAGGCCCCTCGGTAAAGTCAAAGTCAAAATAGTCATCGTATAGGTTTTTCAAAAAAGCAACTTACAAATCGTCAAAACTATAAGCCACCGTTTCGGAAAGCAGCATTCTACCAATAGGAAACCGGCAAGAATCTCGTGTACCTAGTTGCTCTTTTCAACATAGTGCTTACAATACTATTATTTACTAGCTGTGCCCGCAACTTTGTCCACTTATAATAAAGATTCGTTGTCTTTTTCACCCCCTTGGGGGTAGAATTGATCAAAAACCTTTCTTAACGGATGCTTTCGTCATAACATACACCTGCATGCCAAATTTCAGCCCGATCCCTCCAGTGGTTTGGGCTGTGCGTCGATAGATCACGATGTCAGTCATTTAACTTTGAGATAGTATATAAGTATTTAGAAGACATATAACATGTCTTTACTGCCTTCACACGCACTGCAGATGTGTCGTATACAATGACGTAACCCGCTAGATGCACACGGTTAGACAATATAACCTTTCGTGCCATCGTAACTGCATCGTAACGTCTCGACAAGTGAATGTGAAATAAAATCACTGAAATTAACATAGCACATACAGTTTTGCCAATAGATTTTACGTAATACTTTGCGTCATCACATCACTAGCCTATTGCAGTCCACTGCTGGACATCCAGACAACGTCTATGTAGGTATCCGATAGTTGTTCGCCACTTTGTTCGATCCTGGGCTTCTTGCATCCAGCACTTGCCAGCCATCTCGATGGTTGACAATCCTCCACTTTACGCTTTATGAGAAACTTCTTGCCTCGCGCATCGCTTTTGTGGAACCAACTCTCTGCGACACTCTTTCCACTCTTTCAGAACTCGATTTGAGTTGCGGGTGTCCATGGGCGGTGTCGACTGCTTACCATCAGGCATCACATTTGCTCGTATGTAGCCACTTGCATAAAAAAAAACAAAAGCCATCTTGCGCAAATCGTCACTCCACCTGGCTAAAAGGCATGCCACATCCTACGTCTGCCGGGAATCTTTATCCACTCCAGAACTTTCATCATCAGCCTATCGCAGTCCTCTCCAGGACATAGGCCTCTCAGTTACTTAGTTAGCCACTGAGCTAATATCTGGATGCTTTATCCATAATCCCCACGTGCTGCTGACGCTGCTAACCGTCATGGGAGCATCATCGTCAAGTATTATAACACGACCTTTTTTTTAATCCTTTGAATCTAATGTTTTTTCGTATCCAACATTAACGAAGTCGTCTCACTACTCTGTCGTCGTCCTTACTATTATTTATATATATGTATATTATTTTATATGTATGTATTTATTTAAGTATTTTTTTCTGTTTAATTTTATCGAACTCTGCAGCACACTACCTACATTTATTTCTGCTTAGCCCAATGGTTGACTGGTAGAGAATGCCTATGCGGCATTAAGTCCGCCTTTTGTACACTATTTCTATTGTGCAATAAAGTTTAAATAAATAAATGTTATAAGCGTCAACGGCGTTCAACGGGTTTATGATGCGTCAACTAAAGCAATACATCCTTGAACTTGATAGTGTCGCCTCAAACCAAAGGTTAAGGTCAAGTCGTTACTTATATGTCATACGTAATTAATCGCATCGTTTGCATAACAATTGTCTCATGTTTATAAACAGCGAAATTTTTCATTCATTGTCAGCAATAAAATGCTTAGGCAGTAACTAGTTTAGAAATTGCGGTTTTAATCGCACGCTTTACATGACTTCGATACTGCATTGTGTAGGTAGAGCGTTCCGTCGAAGGGTTTGATTCCCGGACGATTGAAATAAAATAAAATGTTTTTTTTTGTATGGGTGTTTGAAGGATGAACAGTTGCAATCATTAAGTATTCATAGCTGAACCAAAAGTTACCGTTTCCAAAAAAAAAAGTAAATAGGTACATAGTACTTTCAAAATATGTAAAATCATTGTCTCGAACCAATTATTTGTAAACGGTTGGTTTAGACAACGTTCTAATCATAATATCCCAATTTTAGTTCGGTGTGATACCTACCTACTAAAAATAAGTACCTATTTGATTTTAGCAATAGATATTTGATATTATATCAAAATTAAGGTCATCATCAGGCTATTGCAGGCCACTGCTGGACTTAGGCCTCTACAGTAGTTCGTCACTTTGGGGAGGCATTATCGATAATCCTTACGCTGAACAAAGATTCTCACTCCGGTGACGCTGTCAAAGCCTCATTTTGTTTGTTCCTCGGTAGGGTGTGCCACGGGCAAGTCAGATGTCCTGAAAAGATGATAGGTCGCTCGCATACATCCTCTCATTCATCATCCAAAATCACCTCTATTTTATCATCGGAATGGTCATCACTTTTTCTTTTTTATGCGAGAGGCGGCAGACGAGTAAGCGTGATGCCTGATGGTAAGCAGTCGACACCACCGATGGACACTTACAACTCCAATCGAGTTTAGGGTCGCTGCCGGCCTTTTAAATATGAATACGTTCGTCACATACTATAACTTTTAGGGGTGGGATCCATCCGCTTAGGGGTGAGAGCCTTCTGCTCCCCCAACAGTCCGGTGATGATGACAAGGCCGGCATGGCCATCATCGTAGTCATTTAGAAAAAAAAAATACTATAAATATGCGTCAGGCATGTTTGCAGACGCTCATACTGATGGCTTTCATGCCATCCTTCGTAAAAGAGCAGCCTCAATGCTGAGCCGTGTCCGCGCCAGTCCCAATAGCATTCTGCGCGTTGTAGCGAGTCGAATAGACTGCCCTTTTGTGACGCGGTGGGTTCGGTTTCATGTCTCGTAGCTAAGTATATGTTTGTTGTATTGTCTGTTTTTTTATGTAATGTGTAAATTTAACTATGTCAAAAGGCTGACCTATATTGTACCTACTTTGTCTGTGTATTACCTATGGAATTATATTATGTCCGAAATAATAAAAAAGACATACTATGAAAAAAAAACAGGCGCATAACACCGTGTGTTAGGTGTGCTGTCTAACGCAATTATGTAATGACTCCTCCAAGGCAGTGTCCCATCACCATTATTACACAGATATCATTAGCATTATGCATCTAACTTTCCCATGGATTTACATAATACGTAGATACACCATTGTGATGTCCTCGAGATAAGTCCATACAAAAGGCTCATAAGCCTCGGATAACTTGAAGTGTTAGTTATAATTAATTGAATTTGATTCCTCTCGTTACTTTTATAATCTAACGAAAAGAGATACGGCGAATAAGAGAGGTAGGGCATAGCGAATCTTCGCTCGTATTGAGCTGCCCGTCCGGGGAAGGACCTCCACCCAATAGAATACCGCAGCCAAATGACCTCCGGGACGTGTTCCTGCCAGTGAGTAGGCTTTCCGAAGCTCGTTGGGGGTTGGGGTTGGGCCGGCATCGCGGTGGCAACTGACAGGTGACCAGTTACTTGCCCGTTGTCACAGCGACTTGGGCTTCTCTTTCGCTTTCCATCAGGCGAAGGGAAGCCATTATGCCGAGCTACTATAAAATAAAAAAAAGAATAGGCCCTAGGAATTGCATTATATAATAGGAATTTATATGGTGCAAGTTCCTAAGACTCTCACAGTGCATTTCGACTCTACTTTCATTGTGCGAACGGTAAAAAAAGTAACTCCTTTCCTTTCTTAGGTCCTCGAGGCATGATGAAGCTTTTGCCTTGAATATCTCACCGTTTCTTGCTGGTAATGCGGGAAAGTTTGACCAGTTGTTGCCATCGACACGACAAGACTGTTGAAGATGACCGTTATAGTATTGTAGGTTCAATATGGAAAACTTGATACAAAGTTCAGAAATCTGTGTTATAGTTTAACGCCATCTGTTGTTACTCAACTGAACTAGTCAGTTAATATCTCGTACGATGTTGTCACAAAGGCCACCAGTTAATGGGACATCAGCTGAATCGGATTCACGCCTTGCCTTGTGTATTTGTATGTCTTTAACCCAAATCTGACACGTCTGAGTTTTGGCCATACATGAGTGTACAGAGTAGGTTTTGTGGATAGAGAAAGCGTAGGCACTTTTTTGTTTTAATAAGTCTTTTAATAATATTATTTTACGAAATTAATGTGTGTGTGCGTTTTTTTAACATAGGAAATATTGAAGTTCACAATTTTGTCCATGTGGTTTTCGGATTTAGTATAAGATCACCCCATCTAATCCCGTGTGTATACTATGTAGGATTCGAACCCACCAAATGAGCCATCGGGCCATTCAAGATGAATTAAGAATGCTATAAATAACAGCATTTTCAGCAAAAAAACTGACATCAATATGGTGGTATCAATGGGATCAACTAGGCAGTACATCCGAACTAAAAAAAAAGATTTTTTCAAATCGGTTCACAATTTGCGAGGCCCTGTGGTAACAAACATACAACCACAAAAAAAACCTCCTCTTTTTTGAAGTCGGTCAAAAAAGGCATGACGCAAATATACCACAACACCGTTTTACTCTCGCGTCTCTGTCCATAGACTCATCTGCGCAGGCGAACGTAACGCGTCCATTGTATGCCGGCCTTAACCCGCGCTAATATCCGATGCATTATGTATGCCCGCTGCGTCGCCGCCATTCATAGTAGACGTGATCAGAAGTCACTGCGGTAATTAGCTTTAAAATGGTTTTTCGTTATCTTTTTCATCTTCGTAATCTAAATCGATGAGAAATGAGATTTCATGATACATGATACAAAGAACTGAACGTCAAAACTGTCAAGCTGGAAATAACTCAGTCAGTCAAAAAATACAGGTCCAAACTACCAGATCATCCCAATAGGCTAGCATAGAATCTCGTTGCCACTGACGACTGCATACGACGGCTCAAGAGAGCTCTTAGCCTCAACAGGGAATAGCGTCAAATCTAATGTGTGGATGGATCACTGGATGCACACACTCGAAAGCCCAATTGAACCCAGAAACATCCAGATAAATGGCTCATGAAAAGCCAGAATACTGGAAAATAATGTATTAAAAAATTGTATAATAAATCAACATAGCGTAGTCGCCAAGGATCTGAATGCGTTGAACTTACCTGTGCGGGCGGAACATGCTTGTTGCCTTAAAAAATCTTAATTAGGCCGTCTTTTAGATTGTTCAAACATAAAATACATAGATGGCCATTCAGCAAGGGATATCTTGTGGCTGTTTATAACGTGTGTACGTACGTATTGTATGTGGTTTTTATACGAATGTACCTTACTTACTAACTTAGACTTAGGAATATATTGTTACTAACCAAAATGTATGGATTAATTCTGAAATAAATGATTATTATTATTATTTTAATGAGATAAAAATCATTCAAAATAGCGAGTGATTTAAGTGTTGAACGGCAATAAAATAACCCTTGGCATGTCAAGCTCGCCATATAGTCCTAATAGAGCCGAAGCTTGTCCTAGGGGTACCTACTACACATATCTGTTCAAGGCAGCAGCGTCCACTAAAACTGAACTGTTTGTCGAAATGTTCATAAAGTTTCAAATATATATGTCGAAAACTTGTCAAAGCAAATATCATGTTTCTCGTCGATAAATGGTCAAGTTCATTGAATCAGAATTCTAAAACAATGTCATATTTTATTAATAACTACATAATAAAAATATCTGATTTCAGTCGAATTAGGTATCATTGACAAGAATCGAATATCCTTTTTAAAATTAGAATCGCATCTTCGTAATATTTTTAGACAATATCGATGGGAATTTAAGAATAATTATTAAAAATGGCTCTATCGATTCAATAGTTCTGGTTCCTACAATCCATTTAATTTGTACTTTGATATTATTTTTGTGTTTAGTTTTAAGTCGACTGTGTTTGCTGCGGTGGCTCAATTGGTAGTGACTCCTGCCTTTTGAACCAAGGGTCGTGGGTTCGATTCCCACCCGGGACATCGTGTGATGAACATTTGTGTTTGTTCCGATATTTGTATTTAAGTGTATATTTGTGGTACCTTCGTTGTTCTGATACCCAAAACATAAGTGCTTAAGCTACTTGTTATTTTGTGATCGGTGCAATGTATGTGATGTGATGTTGTCTGTGTAGTGTGCAATAGAGAATTTCGATATCTATAAAAATAACTATAATAAATGAACATGTATAAAATAGTTCTAACTACATTGTCAATCGTTAAATGTTTCGTTTAATTTTGCTTTACAGACTTCTACACGTACTTTATAAATACTTTACACATACAAACTAGATGTCATCTCTAGGACATTGTTTCATATTATTAATAAACATCTTGCAAGTAATGACAGGATACACCGTGTATTTAAATAATCACATGTTATTAGTCGTACATCTTGAACCTAGCCGCGGGCATAGGAAGATATTTTATGTTTTCCGGAAATATAAACATTGTTGTCTCATCATAGGTAAACCGTTATCAATGCTATCTTTATGTAAAGAAATGTACTCAATGGTAAATATTTAGCGGATCATTTGGTTTAATTAATATTTGTTGACATGTTGTAAAGTATAATATAAGGAGGCTTAAAACGGTAGAAGAGCTTTTTATATTCGTAACTAGCTGTGCCGGCGGCGTCCCACGCGAGGATATCCGGTTTCAAAAATAACGGACTTCCATAAAATGGTGTCAAAATTTTAAGTAGACCTCTAACAATACATTGGTGAAAACCACATTCAATTCCATGTAGTAGTTTTTGCGTGATGCGCGTTCAAACATACAGATTAAAAATTTTCCCAACATTTTCCTTCACTGCTCTGCTCCTATTGATTGTAGCGTAATGAAAAGTATCCTATAACCTGCCCAAGAGTATAAAGAATAATTGTACCAAGTTTCGTTAAAATCCGTTTAGTAGTTTTTGTTTCTATAACGAACATACAGACAGACAGATAGACGGACAGACAGACAGACAGACAAAAATTTTACTGATTGCATTTTTGGCATCAGTATCGATCACTAATCATCCCCTGATAGTTATTTTTAAAATATATTCAATGTACAGAATTGACCTCTCTACAGATTTATTATAAGTATAGATAGATAGATAAGTTCCACTAAAACTACCCTTAACATCAGGTGACTTAAGGTCAAGCGTGAACCTATTACGATTATAAAAAAGCTCTTCTAGCGTTGTCCGTGTGACACTAAAACCAGCCTTAGTGATACTAAGGTCTACAATAATAAAGAGCTCACTATCAGAAATCAGTTTACTTTCGCTTTGCAAACCCGAAGTTAATATCTTGCCTACTGTTAATATTAATAAGTCCGCCTACATTGTACCTACTATATCTGTATACTCTTTCCTGTAAATTTTTACTTTTGTGCAATAAAGAATACTTACTATCTACATCTCTGGGGGAATAAGGAATTCGGCAAAAAGTTTCGCAGCTTGGCCATATGCACTATGAAAGTGATTTTACGTATAGTACAATGTACGAT
This sequence comes from Conogethes punctiferalis, assembly GCA_031163375.1. Classification (NCBI taxonomy): domain Eukaryota; kingdom Metazoa; phylum Arthropoda; class Insecta; order Lepidoptera; family Crambidae; genus Conogethes; species Conogethes punctiferalis. The sequence goes on from CM062099.1 coordinate 6,302,631, forward strand.
TAAACCGTCTAGCCGTACCTATCGTCGTCTGTCTAATGGTACAGATCTAGATTGTAAGTTGTAACCATAAGGGTCTTCTTGCAACAAAAAATAAATAACCCAAGACATGCCACGCTGGGCCACACAACGCCACCTAGCCCCAAACTAAGCCGAAGCTTGTACTATGGGTACTAGACAACTGATAAACTTACTTAGATACATTTTTTTTGTAAATAAATACATATTATACATAGAAAACACCCAGACCAATACAAACAGACATGTTCATGAACACAAATGTTTGTACTGTGCGGGAATCAAACCCACGACCCTTGGCTCAGAGGGCAGAGGTCACTACCAAATGAGCCACCGAGCCTGTCAAATATTTTAAAGTAAGGTATATTTCATCGCAAACAATCATTTTAGGCTTCTTATTTTGGTCGTGTTGTTCACGGGGCGAAGACCTGCTTAGGCGGGGGTCTTCGCCCCTTTAAGAAACGAGCAAAAAAGGCAACTCAATGTGCACACACCTAAAGGAGGAAATGTAAACGATTCCGAATGATTCCGGTCCTATCTTTGAGCATGACAAGGCGGCGCGAGCGATCGTAACGATTAAATCTTTACATGAGGTTATCCGACGCCTGCCACATTGCATGACAATAATAAACGCTGAAGAGCATAAAGCGGTTATGTTATATTTCTAATATGTTATCCCTGTTTACGTAAGGCTAAGGTTAAGTCATTGCGAAGCAAAAGATTTTTTTTTAAAGTATTACATATTCTGTGGTATGCTTTCCAGATTTAGAATAGGATCCATCCCGTTCTGTGGTTGTCGTAGAAGACGACTAAGGGAATATCAGGAAACGGGCAGTGGCGTTTACCTGGGATCAAATTAAACCTAGTGCGGTCACCAATCCGCCTGCCAAGCGTGGTTACTAAGGCAAATCCCCCAAAATGGCAGTTATCATTGGGGGAGGCCTACGTCCGTGGGGACATCCTCTTGCTTGAGCACAGATCCCGTCCTTGGAGGAGGGCGACGGCTTCTGCCTGAGCCCTAGGCTGCCCCAAGTGGGGGGGCCGGCCGGATCTGCCGAGCAGACAGCGCTGGTGGTGGCGTGGTGTAATGGTTTATACTAAGATCCCACGTCACCATCGCCCAAGGCGCATTGGCGGTGAAGACCGGGGTTTTTTTTTAGTGGGTATTCTCCGTCTCGCTACCATCTAGAGGCGGAGCGAGTCCCACATAACCTGCTGCGTCCCCGAGTAGCAGGTATGCGTAAATGCATTTTCCCCCGGTGCAACAAAAAAAAAAAAAAAGAAAGGCCTACGTCCAGCAGTGTGACCTTTGCAGGCTGATGATGATGATGAAGACAAGATAGTGGGCTCCTGCCCTATGAAAAGTACGGGGAAGGACCTCCACCCTATACGTATGGAATACCGCTGCTATATGACCTCCGGGTCGTGTTTCTGCCGGTGAGTAGGTAGCGGAAAGATGATAGGATGATAGCTCCCTTACATCCTACATGGATGACCCAACAAAATGGAGGGGTAACGAATCTTCGCTCGAATTGAGCCGCCCGTCCGGGGAAGGACCTCCACCCTATAGAATACCGCAGTCAAATGACCTCTGGGTCGTATTTCTGCCGGTGAGTAAGGTTTCCGAAGCTCGTGGGGGGTTAGGGTTGGGCCGGGCATGGCGGTGGCAACTGACAGGTAAGTGACCTGTTACTTGCCCGTTGTCACAGCAACTTGGGCTTCTCTTTCGCTTTCTATCAGGCGTAGGGAAGCCGTCGTCGAGCCTCTATAAAAAAAAACCTTTATTTGAAATACCCGAAGCGAAGCGTCGGCGGGTCTCTAGTCTTAACTAATATTATAAAGCTGAAGAGTTTGTTTGTTTGTTTGTTTGTTTGAACGCACTAATCTCAGGAACTACTGGTCCGAATTGAAAAATTATTTTTTTGTTGAATAGACCATTTATCGAGGAAGGCTTTAGGCTATATAACATCACGCTGCAACTATTAGGAGCGAAGAAAAAATGGGAAATGTAAAAAAAAAAACGGGGGAAAAATAACTATTCCACGCGGACGAAGTCGCGAGCACGGCTAGTATAATATACAAGTAATTCTTGTTCGTAAAGCAATCGGAATCGGCTCCTTAATCGAATCAGACAACTAAAGTTACCTAATTCGCGTCGCGTGTTCCAACCGGAGTGAATCGCGAATCGATGCGTATCAGTCGGACTATGTGGGTCATACGACTGGTCAGAAGTTAATTTTCAACACGTAATTACACGCGAATTGTTGTTGAAATTAAAAAATGTTATATAACAATAGCTTTGGGAGAGGCCTATGTCCAGCAGTGGACTGATATAGGCGGCCTGAACTACTTCAGTACTTACTATTTAGTTCAGGCCGCCTTTTTCTCGACTTGGCAGGGGCACTACCGTGCTCACAGAGCTATAGTATTATGATTGGCTTGATGGCTCATTTGGGATTGACCTCTGCCTTCTGAGCCAAGGGTTCGATTCCCGCAAAGTACAAACATTTGTGCTCACAGTATGAACAAGTCTGTTTGTATTGGTCTGGGTGTTTACTACGTATAATATGTACGCTCGTAATAAATGACCTCTGGGTCGTGGTTTCATTAAATAAAAACTTGTAATAATGACGCAACTTCAACGAATCAATTTCCCCCAATCTTCAACTATTCGCCGCTTCTTCCTCCGATTGTGTGCAAACTTTAGGAAGCCGCTTTGCATTCTCCATGGTACCGCCCCTCGCTTCCTAGTTCCACATAATGCAAGCATAAAGCCCTTCACGGGTTCTTAACGATTTACCTCGCTGATGTTTTCCTGTGCTTCTAAGGGCTTTTGTCAGTTCCTGATTACATGAATCTTCCCTTTACTTTGTTTTTTTTTTGATGATTCGGGCCAAAGGGATGTAAGGGAGACCTATCCTATCTTTTCGCTCCAAGCCACCCTCACCTGCCCGTGGTGTATCCTGCTGAATAACGAGCGAGGCTCTGGCAACCGACTGGTGGCGGTATAACCATAACGATTGAACGTTGCTAAATACTACAGACCGTTGACGGGCAACAGCGCCACCTAAAAACGACATAAAGATGGTAGGTGTTATAGTTTCTAAGATTTCGTGATTAATCAGTTAGTGGTATTTCCGTGGGTATTTCGCTTTTAGATATAAATAACTTTCAAGTAGGCATTATACACGAAAAAACTATAGTGTTGCAAAAACCACAAACCGATGAAACATGTCATCATCTCTTCAGAGTTTAATGATCAGCAATATATCAAGAAATGAATAAAACATTAGCTGAACAGCAGCAAAATATAAAGATTTGTAATATCATACGCTTATCTCGGTATCTAATTTAAATATATTTCCGCTTTATTGCACATAGTTATTGTGTTGTAGCACAAATCACGAGGTATTGACCATACAGTTGTTTTCAAGTGAATTCACAGTTAGATAGTTAGATAGATAATATTATTTATAGCACGACGGATACAGTAAGGGAGCGGCCTATCATCTTTTCGCTTCAAGCCAACCTCACCTGCCCGTGGTGCATTCTGCCGACAAAACGAAGCTCTGGCAACCGACTGTCCGATAAAATATGGTCACACGTGGGTAACCAAATCGCTAAACGTTTGTCGTTTAATGATTTGGTTACCATTAGTTGGCCACTTCATGAAATGATCAATTCAGCGATTTGGCCACGACATAACCATCATAATTGAAGGCGTAGCTAAATACCACATACCGGTGACGGGCAGCGGCGTCACCGGAGCGAGAAGCTACGCCCGCGATCGCCAACCCGCCTGCCCAGCGTGGCGATTATGGGTATATCCTTCAGATGTTTGACCAAGTGGCGAACAGCTGGAGAGGCCTATGTCCAGCAGTGAACTGCAATAGGCTGGTGATGATGATGATGATTTATAGCACAAAGTACAAACAATTGACAGAAAATTTTATTGATATATCCTACCTTACCTAATACAAATACCTACACAACGCACCCTCAGTCACGAATCCTTTAAACGTCTTTGTTTACAAGCACACAAAACAAAGGGGCACCTCTGTATAATCATGCAATATTAACCTCCTTTCAACGGAAACAAACATTTAATATATATCTCGGATACAATTACTGGTCAGATCTTCTATCGAGTAGTTTATTAGTTCAAGAGCGTGGTTTGAAAAAAAACCGCTAGTTTTTTTTTATCAAACCTTGCTGATAATAATTGTTAATAATGATGAATGATTGATTCTCGTGCAATGTGGTACCTACTAGTAGTTCTAAGACTAGATTAAATCAGGATTTTAATAATGTTTTAGACAAGGGCTGCACCCTTATCCCGTAATTATAAAATTAATTACGTTCATCCGTTTATGTATAACTACCATTAAAATTAGTACATACATCTATACTATACTATTATACTATAATATTATAATACTATATACTATATATCTTAACTTCTTAACTAATATTATAAAGCTGAAGAGTTTGTTTGAACGCGCTAATCTCAGGAACTACTGGTCCGAATTGAAAAATTCTTTTTGTGTTGAATAGACCATTTATCGAGGAAGGCTTTAGGCTATATAACATCACGCTGCAACTATTAGGAGCGAAGAAATAATGGAAAATGTAAAAAAAACGGGGAAAAAATAACTATTCCACGCGGACAAAGTCGCGAGCACAGCTAGTTATGTATAAATCGCAAATTATCTTATGACAGTGACGACTGAGGAAATAAAACAATATTATTAATAACAATTTATAAGAAATAAAATAATACTCAACGTATGCCGTCTTGAGATCAGAAACCATTAGCGCATCTGTGTCAAAAGTTATTGCATGCAATATAGGAAATAATAACGCATTTAATAATACAGTAATTAGTTTAAAAATAAGGAAGACATCATGCGAATCTGAAGGATACTGCGTAAACAAAGGTATTGAATGTTGACGCGAAAATCGTTACGAGTATAGGATTCTGTACCTAAAAACCGGCGTTTTCGATCGACCTTTGTGAGCCTTTTTTTCAATAACTGAAAAGAAACGACGGAGCTTATAAGGTCTCTTTTTTGTCTGTTTGTCAAAACCTTTTTTTCATAGGAAGCTGAAATTTATGAAAAGTTATGAATTGTTGGAGCTGTGAAAAATGAAACTTCTAAGCCAATGCAAAGAAAAGATACAGTCTTTTTTTAATTTACTGTAAGATAGTCAGATTGAGTGAGGTCATCTTGAAAGCTCTTCTTATAAAAAAAATGTACTACCCGTGAACTCAGGATCTTAAAATTTGGTTCGAGGCAATGTCTTATAGCACAGATTTATTTTATTTCGCCTTTATTGGTTCATTGGAACCAATAATTTTAACGAAACTTAGTACAATTATTCTTCATACTCCTGGGTAGCTTATAGGATAGGTACTTTTCATCACGCTACTATCAATAGGAGCAGAGCAGTGAAGGAAAGTGTTGGGACAACGGGAGAACTTTTAATTTGTATGTTTGAACGCGCTTCACGTAAAATCACTGAATGGAATTGAATGCGGTTATCACCAATGTATTGTTAGAGGTCTACTTAAAATTTACACACCATTTTATGGAAGTCCGTTATTTTTGAAACCCGATATCCACGCGTGCGATGCCGCTGGCACAGCTAGTATTTATAAATTGTTTTTGACAATTTATAATCAAGACAAACAAGAACATACAAGTTTACAAATGATAAGGTAATTAAAAGCTATTTAAATCTCATGCAAATGATCCATATTGATTTTAGTTAAATGTTAATGACCTTGCAGTGATTAAATCGATCTAATTCTTTTAATCTGATGGGTGTTAATTAAATCACCGTTGTAAATTATTACTTAATTTGATAGAAACGTGTTTGATCGACTGCTGATTATGTATTTATATTATTTTAAATCATCCATATCTATTTTTATGAACAACTAGCTGTGCCGGCGGCGTCGCACGCGTGGATATCGGGTTTCAAAAATAACGGACTTCCATAAAATGGTGCCTACATTTTAAGTAAGACTTCTAGCAATACATTGGTAAAAACCGCATTCATTTCCATGCAGTAGTTTTCGCGTGATGCGCGTTCAAACATACAGTTAAAAATTTCTCCCGTTTCCTACACACTTCCCGTCACTGCTCTGCTTCTATTGATTGTAGCGTAATGAAAAGTATCCTATAACCTGCCCAGGAGTTTGAAGAATATTCGTACCAAGTTTCGTTAAAATCCGCTGTCATAGTCACCCCCTGATAGTTATTTTGAAAAAATATTTCATGTACAGAATTGACCTCTCTACGGATTTATTATAAGTATATAGATTATTGTATACATCTTATTTGTGTATATTGTATATTATATGCTTTTATGTCTATGTCTATATAAAGTAGAGTTTGCAAGATTTGCACGACTTTTCCCCTCCCTTCAGTAAAACTAATTTCCTCTACTTGAAGATTGTCTGAGAGAGATAGCTATTAGCGATAAGACTCCCATATAACTATACACTTCTATATATGTATTCCCGTAGCCGTTGTGTGCAATAAAGTGTATCTATCTAAATAAAGTATATGTAAGTCCAATTGGAAATGGCATACTTCCCCTCGCCACAGAAAAGACATCAACGCAGTAGCCACTCGACTCTAGATTCAAAATGTCCCACTCGTGTCATAGATTAACCTTTACACCGCTAGTCGTGGTTAATAGGGAATATGCATGAAAAATAGTTTCAGGTATTTACTAATTTATCGTAAAATAGATCAAAATCTACTACGAACAGTGAAAACAAAATCAAAATTGGTTGAAAAATGGGCGAGATACAGTCATTGAAAGTGAATATATCCGTCTCTCTCTCGCGAAACAGATTTTTCTATGGAGTTAGTACGGCGCTTACGGTACGTGACGTCAACTACCGCATCGGATCTCTCTGTCTAATCAATAACTTTAACGCTTTATAACTCGCTTAATAGAAAAGATATTTATGTATCTGGAAGACAAAAGATCTCAATAAATCCATAAAAAAAAGTCATGCATATTCCCTATTCCAATGTGCAGGGTTCGATTCCCTGTTCATCATCATATACAATGGCTCAGTGGCTTGGTAGTGGTAATTGGTAGTGACTCCTGCATTCGGAACCAAGGGTTGTATGTGCGATTCCCACCCGGGACCAACATTTGTGTTTGAAATAAGAAACTTTTATTACCCAAAAGGACATAACAACAACACATTGACAAAACATATATAGAAACCAAAATAAAATGCACAAGAAAAAAAATAAAACAATCAAAAAGTACACAAAAATAAAGACCGAAGGGCTAAAAGAGCCTCAGCATATAGATCACCAAAATAAATTAAGAAATTCAGTTGCTGTTTTGAATGTACATTTTGCTTACAATTATTATGATACTAGCTGTGCTCGCGACTTCGTCCGCGTGGAATAGTTATTTTTTCCTTGTTTTTTTTTACATTTTCCATTATTTCATCGCTTCTAATAGTTGCAGCGTGATGTTATATAGCCTAAAGCCTTCCTCGATAAATGGTCTCACAATGGTCAACACAAAAAGAATTTTTCAATTCAGACCAGTAGTTCCTGAGATTAGCGCGTTCAAACAAACAAACTCTTCAGCTTTATAATATTAGTTAAGATTATATCCCAAAAATATAATTACTATACATGATGTATCTTAAAAAAAAAACAAAAGAAAAATACAAAAAGGCACACGAGCGCAGCGTTTAATATTATTTTTTTCGAAAAAAAATCCACCGTCCGCCCCACTCGTCGAAAGCGAATGTTTTATCCGAGTTGGGGGCAGCGCGCCGCCAGTCGCCCGCCCGCCGTCGTCTGCGCAGCCCGCGTGCGCGGCAACAGTTTTCCAACAACCGGAAAAAATCTGTCGTGTGTCGCGGACTTTGGGAACAAAAAAAAACTCTCCACTGTGATCCTTTTAGCAAAAAAAAATTTTTTTTAATTTTTTCCAAAAAAAAATTTTTGTGACATTTTTTAGTAAAAAATTTTTTTGTGTAAAAAAAAAATATCTGTTGGATTTTCCGGAACCGCCGCTCGCCGAGTGATGGAAAAAGTGCACGGCTGAATAGTGTTGTGTTCAGAAGCGCTCTCTGAAAAACCTAACGGTGAGTTGTGCAATTGTGTTATGCAACGCAGCATTGAAAACTGAAAGTGTTGGTTATATTTGTCGGTTTGTCCGTCTATATTTATGGTCAGATAGTTTGTTTCCTTCGGTACATGTTGTGCAACTGTTTAAGATTAATTGTGCTGTTCGCGTGGCGGTTGGACTGCCGTCTCATTATTTGTATATGTTGAGTGAGCGAGTTCGATACCCAAAATGTTATTTAACAATCACAATCTCTAATTCGCCTTTGGTGATTGAGACCACCTATTTTATTGCACATTAAGAACACTGCACAAATGGCGGACTTAACGCCGCATAGGCATTTTCTACCAGTCAACCACTGGGCTAAGTAGAAACAAAAGTGTAGGTAATGTGCTACAAAGTTAATGACATAATAAGTATATTTAAAAATACATACAATTGTTTACTAAAGCAATATGTTAAGACTAAAAAGACTTTCATTTTTTATTTTTAAATAATCACAGCAAGTCAGTTTTTAAGTGTTTGAGTCAAATCACACACAATATATAAATTTCTACACCTAACAGCCAAGAAGGGTTAAACGACATAAGAAGCATAAGATCTTATGTGTGGGTATTAGAATATGACCGTATCTCAAATATATGTATACTTAAATACAATTATCACCCAGACACGAAACAAACACATATATATACAGAACTTTACAGTCATGCATCATAGTGCAAGTTTGTGGCACGCCTTTAACTCACATTATATTTCTGTAGCATTCAATGATCGAATTATAAATAAATAAATAAAAATAATCAAAGAGCATGTCTTTGCTGGGCCACACAGCGTTTTCTAGCCCCAAACTATCCTAGCCGAATCTTGTACTATTGGTACTAGAAACTTACTTAGATACTTTTTTTAAATATGTACATATTATACATAGCAAAAACCCAGACCAATACAAACAGGCATTCGATTTCGATATCCAAAACGGTTTACTTAAACTTAGGTACGAGTAGTTGCGTAAGTTGAACACTGTAGGTATACTGATAGCGAATTCTGACTTGAGCCAAGTAAAACAAGTTTTATTTCCTCAACTTGAGCCAATATTAAAGTCCTTTTGAGGCTGGGTGCTTCCGGGTTCTACTTTAAATGGTACCTTTTTGTATTTTTCAGGTTCGCTTAATAGTTTAATGCTAGTTTATGTAAATAGGCATTAAATTTACCTTTTACTGCAATAAAGATGTAAAAAATAAAATGATAAACCTGCACATGAAGCCAATTTAGAAAAACGTTTTCAAACTAGATACAAACGAGAGTCGAACTCAATAGCATTTGCCCTTCGGCCAAATCTCAACCACTGCGCTTAGAGCTTGTCATAATGAGTTACGTTTATTGACCTCGATACATTGACTCTACAATTGTGTAAGTAGTTTTAAACAAGGAAAGGATTTGAGTCCTGTTCAAAGGAATAGAACGAAAACTCATTATCCGATTTTTTCTAAATTTATGTGGGGAGTATACTAAATGTATAGGGGGAGTGGAAGGCTCTCCTCACCTCTAGACATTTTCCGATACGGATTTGGTCCATTTTATAAGTAGCAGGGTTGGGCCCTTAGATTTTGGTTCAGAACCAAAAGAAAAGTTTGTTTCAAACGGTTGCAAATTAGTGATTTTATCAGGTTTTCTCATTGTTAGAGCTACTTGGGCTTCCGTTTTAGCTATCCACCATGATAAAGAAGCCACTATGCAACACCATCGACATCGACACATTAACCCTTTGAACGCCAGTGGCGGTTATAGACGGCGATCATCATCATCATCACCCTGCAAACGGCCACTGTTACGACCATACGAAGATAACAATACATTTTCTATTGTGTCTCATTCTCGGTGATCAAAGGATTAAGCATAGTTTGCGCAATGCCACCAAAGTCGTTACAGTTTGAACCCACGTCCTCTTAGTAACAGGTTCTTGGCCACTAGGCTATCCGCTCAAAAGTGGTCTAATGTGAAAAGCCGAGTAGTTATACAGTTGTGTAATGATAGTGCGAATAAGATATTACATTCGTGGGTTACGGTAGCTAATTCTGGCGATCACGAAAGTTAAGTAACAGTTGAGTTTGTAGGATGGGTGGGCAGGCAGTGCCGTCAGATTGTTATCGGAGAATTAAATTTGTATAACATTAAAGCTCTTTTGGTTGTTCATTAAAAAGAAAGTGATTCTAAAATGCGTGTATGAGATTTAAATGGTGTTTTATGTAAGTTAGTATTCTTTATTTGGTCGTGGCTAAATGTGATGTAAAGGTTAACAGTAAACGAAAAAGAAATTTTATGATTAGTAATGTGTTCGTATAAAATATTAAATAAAAAAAAAAACAAAAATGTGGTCTTGTGTTAAATGAAAATACTGAAAAATATAGGTTATATGAATTTTAGGCTCTATGTTTTATAGGTAGATATTTTTAATTGCACAAAAAACTAAATGTTTAGAGGGAAAAGTATTTCAGTCATATTGTAGTAGGTACATTGTAGGCGGTCTTATTGCTGGTAGCGATCTCTTACAGACAAGCTTTTGGCAGATACGGGTAAAGTAGTGTAGAACTATTAAAATAATGAAGAGAAGTAAAATATCATTTCCAACAAATAGCTTTTTCTTTTATTGCGTGATTTTTTTCCGATTTTAATATAGTAGTCACAAGCTTAGACAAAGTTTTAGTGACAACGAGACCAAATTGCTTGATTATTATTGTCAAATTAGTCTTTGTTTTTATAAATTTAGATTAAATCTTACTAAAAAAATATGTAAATGAAAAATATACGTCAAAATTCTTCATATGTAAAGGAGACATTTAAGTTTGAATCTTTTAAATGTCATCCACCCGTTACTAAGTATACAATTTAATAAATCGTAATAATACATTTATCAAGTTTTTTGTTGTAAGGACGTCATAATACTGTAGACAATAATAGATTATATATATTATACAATATATTAATAAACATAATAATGTAAAGCTTATAACTGATCCAATCAGTTTGATTCTCACGGTGCTTATAGGGCTAAGAAATAATTTTGTGATAAGTGAAAATGAGCGGCGAATATTTAAAAATAAATATTCGCCCTATTCAGAATAGTAGACTTCCTCTACCTGAGGGGTTCCACTAATTGTCTTTAATACCTTCTCTGTAAATGTTTGTATTTTGTGCAATAAAGAATATCTTTCTATCTAAAAGTTCGTAAACATTATTTTCTATATTATGAGTAGGCGTTTAAAAGGTATAAGTTTAATTTAAGATTGAAGATTTTATTTCTCTTTATGAAATACTCATCTGTCAATACAATTTAATTGAAAATGTAATAAAAAACATTCTTATAAACAGCTAAATAATGAAAAAACAATGTTAATGTTTTGTTTTGTTCTTTTATTACTATAATTATTATCATCTTGTCATCAGCAAGGTGCAGGAAACTGTTCAACTATAATTTTCATACAAACATCGTTAATTACAAATCTATTAGTAATCTTCATAAAACGTAGTATAATTTAAATTTCAAAGCGTTTACCTGTGTCATATGTTATCTTTGTAAATAATGGCGAAGTCTAATGTATAATTAGTATTTGCATATCTGATCAATGCTTGTAGAGATAGGGAAGCATTTTTAGGATTTTATGTCCATTCATTAAAAATTTAAGAGCTTTGCTCTTGTCGGTGGAGCAATTTCCATTCTTCTCTGGACTCTGCCAGGACGTTCAACTCCCTCTTCTCGTTAATTAATATTATTTTATAAATAATGGAGCTTTTAGTCAAATAATGGAGCTTCTAGTCATTTTTTTAACCATATCTAGTTAAAAAAAATGAATTTATGTAATGAAAATCTGTCTATAAGTCCCCTAAATTTGTTTTTCATCATCAGCCTATTACAGTCCACTGCTGGACATAGGCCTCTCCAGTTGTTCGCCACTTAGAGCATACATCTGGAAGATATACCCATAATCGCAAATTTGTTTTTACATACCTACAAGTAAATACACCCTTGCTATCTGAAGGTATTGGTGGAAGGATGGTAAATTGTAACTGAGTATGGTGTATCCTCCAGATGTTTTCCCTAAGTAGCGAACAATAGGAGAGGTCTATGTCCAGCGGTGGACTGCAATAGGCTGATCATGTTGATGCTGTATCAATAAAGTGCATCTATCTATCTCCAGTCAAAATGGCGATTAACTCTTAATTATATTCTAGTATTTTTTTTTATAACACTTGGAATAATTAACGACTTTAGAGTTCTAACTTAATAAATAATAATTGCATTTTTTATTATCAACAGGGCAATACATGGAATTGTTTTTTTTTTTACTTTAAATAGTATTCACACTTGTGTGAATTTTGCCTCGAAGTATTAAAGTAGCTTAGTCGCTCTATACATGGTTACGAGATGTCGTTAAACCAGCAATTTGTCAAAACAATGAATTAAATTAATACTAATCAATTTAGTGACAAATATGTTATATTAAGATGTACCAAGAGTGTGATTCTAAGACATATCACTTTGAAATAGTGTTCGGAAGTACAGCGCGAACGATATCGCGTCGTGCTAGAAACCTATAATTTTGAGTCTGGTTCTACTGGGATGGCAAGTTTGCTAATCTTCAGATCAGTGACACATGAGCCGGCTCGGATACTGGTTGATAGGGGTCGTGGGTTCAATCAAGTCAAGCAGGTGTGTAAGATTTATGTGAACATAGGACATAATATAACTGATTTGAACTTTTATTCACATAGTGTAATGATGATTTGATTTTAATCTGCAATCTGACTGTGATATTAATTCTACTTACTGCATCTTTCTTGGAAGGTAATTATTGAATAATTTACGGCATTATATTTGTAACCAGCTGTGCTCGCGACTTCGTCCGCGTGGAATAAATAAATAAATAACCAAAGACATGCCACGCTAGGCCACACAGCGCCATCTAGCCCCAAACTAAGCCGAAGCTTGTACTATGAGTACTAGACAACTGATAAACTTACTTAGATATTTTTTTTTGTAAATAAATACATATCATACATAGAAAACACCCAGACCAATACAAACAGACATGTTCATGCTCACAAATGTTTGTACTGTGTGGGCGCAACCCCTTATGACCATGTTTAATGTTTTTTTAGGTTAAGATTCGGTAAAACATCTTCAATTATGTACTTAGCAACCGATATAGTGTTTTCTAATTAATCCACTGCAATCCGCTAATCGTTGCATTGTGAAACGGAATTACGAGCAGCCCAACCAGTTGTGACTTAGCGAAGGTCCTAATTAATTACTAATTATCACACGGTTAGTTTCGTTACCGTGTTATAATGTTTTAGTGACGGTACGAAATCACTATGAAGTTAGTGATGATGGCACTGTATTTTATGGTGTTTGGTTAGGGTTTCTATGAGCAAATCTTAGTTTTCTTTTTATGACAGAAGGGAAATGGTAAGGGTCATAGTGGCTTCCTCTCGACGATAAGCGAAAAAGAAACGCAAATGATGATGTCCTAGCCCCAGTTTTCGTCATTGTATTCAGAGATACCACCACCTACGTGGTTAAATTAATCACATACTTTGACTCAATCCAAAAGTAAGTAGCTTAGGCACTTGTGTTATGGAAATCGAAATCAAAGACGATGCAACAATTATGTTAAACACAATATTCACACTCAGACACAAAATAAACACACTATGAATAATATTCGTTATTATATTTGCTCCGGGTATCCCTCGGTTCAAATACTTCCAAACGAGCCGGACCGGTCATAAATGTATGTGATATGTTACAACCACATGTTCACCATAATCTATCACACATCTGATTGCATTTACCATTTACAATGTAATCGATTTATTGCAAAATTAGCAATTAAAACGGAGGTGCCTACTGATATGTCGAAACAGACTCGAAGTCTAAAGAGCAATATACATTTCATAGAACCGAATTCCGTACTTTTTAATAGATTTACATTTATTATGAGATAGAAATGTATTAAATGTTTATATGATGGCGAAAAGGCTCTGTAATTAGTGATATTGTATGACAAATAAACAAATTCATAATTGTATTCGTAAATCAACATATATCGAGTCTTCGTTTCAGTATCCATTTCATCATCATAATCAGTGTATTGCAGTCCACTGCTGGACATAGGACTCCAGTTGTTTGCCACTCTTGGCAAACACCTAGGGGCTTTACCCATAATAGCCACCCTGGGCAGGCAGGTTGGCGATCGTAGGGCGTAACTCCTCGCTCCGTTGACGCTGTTGCCCGTTATCGGTCTGTGGTATTTAGCTACGCCTTTAGTTATGATGGTTATACCGCCACCAATCGGCTGCCAGCGTCTCGTTTGTAATTCAGCAGAATGCACCCCGGGGACGTGAGGGTGGCTTGGAGCGAAAGGATGATCCCAAGATGAGAAAGGTCTCTCCCTTCCCTCCCTCGCTCCCTTACATCCCACTTACTTATTACAATAGCGACACTAAAGATTTTGTGGAAGCGAACTGGTTATTCGTATCATAAATATACATAAGGTTTTTACCGTATCTTGCAGAACTCCAAAAGCAGGCTAAGTTGAAAGGCGGCTGTGGTTCAAAGGTCACGTTACCGGTTCTCAACGTACCACAATCGTAATGTACACGAATTTATACACCATAACGTTAGAATTGACAAGTACCGGGCGATTTTTAATCTGTACCGACGGTTTTCGGCGCTTTACTTAAGAATTTGAATGGGTTATTTTTAGCGATTATGTTGAAGTTTACTTACTTACTAAAGTTACAGATAAGATATGTTTTGGTGTGAAAATGAGCGGCGAACAAATCGTGTTAATATTTTTTTAAACTTGTTTTTGGTAAATGCCTAAAATATACTCACTGCAATTTTATTTTACTTATATGACGTACTGATAAACTTACATATTATAGTAATATGCATCCAAAAAGTTTGTTATTGAATTTTATTGTAGGTATGTCGAAGCTGGTTGTCAGTAAAACCAGCCCCCTTACCACGATATCAATGTTTTGTCACTGGTTTGAAAAAGGTACCTATGGAAGTTAATTAATAAAATGAATAAGTTAGGTAGGTAGTATGGTAGTATAGTATACCATATTATTTAATATTCACAAAGTAACAGATCACAAATTCATTCGAGTTGCTAAGGAGTTTACAAAATATGTAGATATAAAAATAACAATGGCTGCTCAAACTTTGCAAACACGTTAGTGGCGTCAAAATGGCGGATGACAATTAACATTTATAACGCCGGCTAATAAATATTGCATTAATGCCATTAGGTATTGACATGACAGCTGTTGTTAGCAGCTATCACGTCAAATTTATGTGTTAGTAGCGTTGTCTGCGGCTTCTCTCGCGTGGAGATTGGTTTGATAATCTCTAAGTATTGACCTTGTGGTTTCCGGATTAAGAATGGGACTACCCCATTTCATTACGTGGGTGTCTTAGAAGGCACTAAGGGAACACAAGGAAACGGCCCATCAGGAAAATAAACTTTGCCGACCCAGCGTAGACAAATAGATATTCTTAATTGCACAATTAACAGTTGACTTAGATGTGTAGAGACCCGACCTGCCCTCACTTTGCTTCGCGTGTTTCAGATAAACATTTTTCAACTAAATATAGCTTAAGTTACTCAGTGAAGTCAGTGACAATGTAGCTTTCAAATAATAACAAAATTATTAAAATCGATCCAGGACTTTATGACTTTATTCGTTACATACAAAAATACAAATCTTTCCTTTTTATAATATTAGTGTAGATTATCTATTAAATTATTTATTGTATAATTTAGGCGGTACAAATAAGTATCCAACGTGCAGAGTTATATTTGCATAAATAATACCTGCTACTACCTATTTTGTGATGCAACGTAGTTCTATTAGGTAAACTATAAATTGGACGTATCCGCGTTAAGATTCAATGATCATAAACAAGGGAAAGGCATAGACGAGAACTCGGAAGTACACAGTATAACGTTTAGGAAATTTACAACACTTACCATTTTCGATATACTAAGTATGCTATGGATTTAGACCTATGGAAAGGGCTATTTTTTATGCAAGAGGCGGCAGACGAGCAAAAGTGATGCCTGCAACTCAAATCGAGTTCTGGGGTCTCTGTCGGCCTTTTAAACTCGAGCGTACTCCTAAAGCGTTTCTTGGAGGCTCCCAAGTCGTATCTGTTTGGAAAGAATGTCGTAGAGAGTTGGTTCCACAAAACAGATGCGCGAGGCAAGAAGTTCCTCATAAAGCGTCCAGTGGAAGATCGCCAACCATCGAGATGATGTGGATGCTGGCGTTAGGCGGGATCATGACCGATATGAGATGGTCCGACAGAGAATCAAGGTCATCGACGTAGCGCACCGGGTTAGCAATAGGCTGGACACATCAGCCGCAGAACAGATAACCGTTGGACTAAAGGTGTTCTGTAGTGGTAACCGCGTCTCGGCAAATGTAGTGTAGGGCGCCCTCAGGACAGGTGGAGCGACGACTTTTGCAAGATTGCTGGCTGCTGGATTCGAGAAGCCCAGCATCGAGCACAATGGCTAATAATTGGAGAGACTAAGGTCCGAGGCTGATGATGATGATGATGATGACTTGACTAGTCTCCTAGGAGATTGGTCGCTGTTGCCGACATTCGGTCCGGAGTTTATTAATATAAGGTTTATCGTAAGAATTACTAGTCTTTACTAGCTGTGCCATCGCACGCGTTATCTGGTTTTAAAAATAACGGACATCCATTAAAATGGTGCCTAAATTTTAAGTTAGACCTCTATCAATACATTAGTGTAAACCACATTCAATTAAATGTAGTAGTTTTTGCGTGATGCGCGGTCAAACATACAGATAAAAATTCTCCCGTTTTCCCAACACTTCCCTTTACTGCTCTGCTCCTATTGATTATAGCGTGATAAAAAGTGTACTATAACCTGCCCAGAAGTATGAAGAATAATTGTACCAAGTTTCATTAAAATCCGTCCAGTAGTTTTGGTTTTAAAATGAACATACGACGAACAGATAGACAGACAAAAATTTTACTGATTTCATTTTTGGCATTAGTATCGATCACTAATCACTCCTTAATAGTTATTTTGAGAATACATATATTTAATGTACACAATTATAAGTATAGATAGAAGATATGTATAGTTAAATGGGCATCCGTACTATATAGAACTTCATAACAAAACAATGACATATTGAAATTCAGAAACCATGTACCGTTGTGATTTATCGAACCCGGAACAATCTGAAAGTTAACTTCGCAAGCAGAAAATCGCTAAAATAACGCTCGTTGTAAGTAAACACAACTTGACATTGCAAGCGAGCATAAATTAACTTTATCTATAGTACTTTAGAGTGTATAATCGCTTAGTCATTGGTCACAGGGCTGTCGCCTTGAATGAACCCATACCCGGAATCGCACCTTAGACAATGTAATAAATCTTCGTATAATTTCTTGATAATACAAATTTATTGCTTTAATTCAATTGAATAGTAAAAAAAGTTTGCAATATTTACGATTTTGGAACTATTAAAAACGGTTTCGAATAATGAGTGGAGTCAAAAATATGTTTTTGATGAGTAGAACAATTTTTCTTTTTATTAGTAATGGATTTGCGATTAGCAGCAATTCACCTGAATTAGGATAGTCGACCATCCTGGTGTGTCTCTGCACGGCATCGAAAGGCTGCAGATGGTATCGAGAGGCTCACAAATTTAAGCAGTATTCCTGATGGCGGTTTAACCATCGCGATGGAAGCCGTACCTAATCACAACAGGCCAATGACGGGCAGCAGCGTCACCGGAGCGAGGAGATCGCCAACCCGCCTGCCCAGCGTATAGGTGACGCTTCCAGATGTAAGCCCAAAGTGGTGAACTGGAGAGGCCAGGTCCATCAGTGGACTAGTTAGGCTATGATGATAGGCTGATGATAATCTTAGAAGAAAGTTGCTGGATGACGGAAGTAAGGGATAGAGAAATATGTTGCGAATCAAAGGAGGCCTACGTTCAGCAGTGGACGGACCAAGGCTCATGATGATTCCTTGTGGAGCCTGACTTGCATTTATAAAGGTGCCACACAGGTATCGACTGTAACAAGTTGTACGAAGCTCAAATCAGGTAATAATGGTCTCTGAATCTTCCTTGTAGGTCTTCTATGTATATAGTCATTTAGTACACCGGATGTGATGCAACAATTGAAAGTAATTTGCTGCCAAGTATTGGGCTTTCATATTTTTTATAAGGCGGTATACGTGATTCAGACGTTTGGCAATCGAGAAAATCAATTGGTATTTTGGGATTAAGCATTTCAGTTCCGAGCTAAAGAGGAATGTAACCGATCGAGAGGAGATACTTTGGTTATGTCATTACTTTACGTCACGAAGGATTGTGTCTAGAACCTTTCTTTGAAATTAAAATAACAGAATTTTAGCAAAAAGAAACCGACTTTCAATATATATGACTAGGAAGTACACGCTTTCAAAAATTACAAACATACAAAAAAGGAGAATTTATTCGAAATCGAAAAAAGGAGGAAGTTATTCCTCTTGCCTCCTTAAATACTTATCATAGGTGTAATCCCCGGGACTCTACAGGCGACAAAGGGTCCACATTAAAAACAGCAGTTCTTTGTTTACACAATTTCTAATGCTTAAAAATGGAGTATAAATAAAGTTCAAAGGAGTGTCGGAATGTCCCACGTTACGCTTAGAAAGTAGCTAATCTAAGTTGCCTTGAAGAGGCCCAACTTATGTCGCACGGGGAAAACATCGACCGTCTATGATCGAATTATGATAATGAAAAGTGTGAAACGGAATTAGAAGCCAGTTTTGTGACCGTAGGTCGAGAGGTCGAATCGATTAAACGACAATATTTTATCGTCTGTGGAGTTGTTGAGGTATGGAGTAGGCAGATTGTTGATCGCTTGTCATCTGATGCCCAGGGCGAGCAGGGCCGCGGTTGCAGTACTTCAGTGCTATCAGTATTCCTGCAAATTGACAACACAGGGGGATTTAGTGGGTATGGCCATTATGGGAGGCGTGAGGCCCACACACCACGCGAACCCCCCGGAAGCGACGTGAAGATGCCTAATACATCCCACTCTAGAAAAAAAAGAGATAACGGAGGTACATCTGTACATAGGATTCTCCTTTTTATCTTGGTACAGCATAGTAGTAAAATAAATAACCTAAGACATGCCACACAGCGCCATCTAGTCCCAAACTGAGACGAAGTTTGTACTATGGGTATTAGACGCAGGACAAACAATCAGGTGATGAACATTTATGTTTATTCTATGTCTTTGTCAGCCTGCAGACGTCCACTGCTGGCCATAGGCCTTGCCCAATGACAATTGTCATTTGGGAGCATAATGTCTTAGTAACCATGCTCGGGGTTGGTGACCGCAAGGTCTTATGTCTACCTAGGTAAACGCAGCTGCCCGTTTCCTGATATACCTTTAGTCGTCTTTTATGACAAATACGATATGAGATGGGATGGTCCTAACCTAAGTCCGGAAACCACATGTATCTACTACTAGAATACTATTCTAAGTCCGGATACCATAGTACACAATATGTACTATTAGGAAATCATAGTTCACCATTAATAGCAAAATACACAACCAGCCTCGTTCACGGCCGTTCATTCGACTTAACAAAACATAGAAACCAGAAAATTAAACTATTTAGTTACAATATTATTTATTCATCGCAACTAATTATTCATACTCGAATAATTCCGCTTGAAAATTCTTGGGATTACACAAATATACATTTCGAATACATAATTTTATTCCAGTTTTGTATTAGGTTTGTCCATTATTAATTAATGTAGGCTAATCGATTAAAACATCGATGTGTAATCATTCGAGTATGGTAACAGTCGAATTGGTTCTAACACGTTTATGTGACAACTAGCTTTTGCCCGCGACTTCGTCCGCGTGTTTAGATTTTTACATTCAAAAGATTTTTCCCAATAACTCCCGGTCCCGTTGGAATTTTGCAATATCGCGTAAAGATTACTTAAGGTACCTTAGTACCTTTCATGCCAAATTTCAATCATCTATCTTAACGCGATTTAGATTTTTCATACAAAAGGTTTTCCCGCTAACTCCTGATCCCGTGGGATGTTTGCAATATCCTGTTGCAACTGTAAATCACTAAGGTACCTGCATGCCTAATTTCAAGATTTTCCCGCTAATAGGGAATATGGATGACTTTTTTTATGAATTTAAAAGATCAAAGATCTCATCTTTTATCTTTTCGTAGATCGTAGAATTTTTAAACTATCTTTTCTATTAAGCGTGTTATAAAGCGTAAACATTTTTGCTTAGACAGAGAGATCCGACGTGGCGGATGACGTCACGTACCGTGCGCGCCATCAAACTCCATAGAAAAATCTGTTTTCGTGAGAGAGACGGATATATTAATTTTCAACGACTCTATCTCGCCCATTTTTCAGCCAATTTTGATTTTGTTTTCACTGTTCATAGTATATTTTTATCTATTTTACGATAAATACATATAACTATTTCTCATGCATTTCCCTATTCTCGTTCCCGTGGGAATTTCGGGAATTCCCTTCTTAGTGCACCTCTATGGTACCTACCTCTACGCTAAGCTACGTCCCTTCCAAATTTCAAGTGCCTAAGCTTAGCCGTTTAGGCTGTGCGTTGATATGTCAGTCAGTGAGTTTCTTTTCTCCTTTTATATATTTAGATTTAATTTGACCGGTAACGCCATTTATTGAGAGGAATTTAGGCTAGGCTAGGCTTTAGGCTATTTTATTTCTCGGCCTTTCTTTTCCTATTTTATCACATAAAGGGTCGATTTAAAATTTTGAAATTTTATCCTTTTCGGAGTGGAATTTATCAAAACCCTTCCTTGGCAATATCTACCACGTCATGGTATAGCTTTGTGACATAAAGGGTTGATTTAAAATTTAGAAATTTTATCCCTCGGAGTGGAATTTATCAAAACCCTTTCTTGGCAATATCTACCACGTCATGGTATAGCTTTATACATGCCAAGTCTTAGCCCAATCGGCTTAAAATTGACAAAGTTTTATACAAACTTTCATCATCTATTGCATCCCCTCGGAGGTTGAAATGATTAAAACCCTTTTTTAGCGGATGCCTACATCATAGTAGCTTTATACATGCAAATTCTTCGCTCAATCGGCTTAAAATTGACAAAGTTTTATACAAACTTTCATCCCCTATTTTATCCCCTTGGGGGTAGAAATGATCAAACCCCTTTTTTAGCGGCTACCTACGTCATAGTAGCTTTACACATGCAAAGTTTTAGCCCAATCGGCTTAAAATTGACAAAGTTTTATATTAACTTTCATCCCCTATTTTATCCCCTTGGGGGTAGAATTGATCAAAATCCTTTCTTAGCGGACGCCTACGTCATTACATCTACCTGTATGCCAAATTTCAGCCCAATCGGTCCAGTAGTTTGGGCTGTGCGTTGATAGATCACTATGTCAGTCAGTCAGTCAGTCAGTCAGTCAGTCAGTCAGTCACCTTTGAGTTTTATATATTTAGACAGTCGAATTGGTTCTAACACGTTTATTTGACAATCATGCCTCTTAGCTTGAGTATCTATTTAAATAGCTTTGACTAGTTTTACATTAATTTTTATTAAGATTTCGTAATGAATATTAGTGGGGTTCTATGTATACTAATGTATACAATTAACTACGAGTATTTTAGGACGGATTAAAAACTATATGATCGAACGGAAAAGAACGAGATTTAATTTCTTGTCTAAATAGTTATTACCACACAATATAAAAGATTTCCGGCTCCCCCAACTATTAAGGCTGCCATTTGTGCTTTGCTGTGAAATTAAGATTATATAAATTTATGACTGTTTTATTCACATATTTCAAATAAAAATGAAAGTTATATTTTAGTGTTCCAAAAAAGAAATGAAAATTGGAAAAGTAATCGTTAAAGTTATTGTTGATACTGAAATAAAATATAGATTTTCATCACTCGAATTCATGTTCAGGGTGGTGTTCGAACCCACGACCCTTACTCATCATCATCATCATCATCAGCCCACATCAGTCCACTGCTGGACATAGGCCTCTCCCAATGCTCGCCACTTCGATCGGTCCCGGGCCTCTCGCATCCAGCACTTGCCAGCCGTCCTGCCGTGCAAATCGTCACTCCACCTGGCCTGAGGGCTTCCTACACTACGTTTGCCGACCCTTACTCGTATTTTCGTAATCTTAGTTCGAATTCATGAAAATTATATCACTCCTAAATGGGCTATCATTTGCTGACGGGCCGAAATGGGTCACTAGGCCAGTTTAAATAGCTACATTGATTAGGTAGCAGTTTAATCGTACTTCCTTATTTTTCATTATCATAAATTATAATGAGCATTATTTGATCTCTTATCTCAATTCTGTACTTATCTGCTAATCATTATCTCGGCCCACATTTCAGATGTAAAAATATCACGTATGTATGTAGAGGTCAGCCCGTATGATAAAGTCGCGCGTGTTAAATAAAGAGTGAAATGGCTCTGTGCATAATAATAGTACTGTTATCTATCGAATAGGGTATTTAACTATGTGTCATCAAAAGTTAATAGCCCGAGACATGCCACGCTGGGAAGGCTGCTAAGGGCATTCCCATAATCTTTTCGCTCCAAGCTACCCTCACTTGGCCTTGGTGTATCCTGCCGAATAACAAAACGAGGGTCTGGCAACAGATTGGTGGCGGTATAACCATCACTATTGAAGGCGCCGCTAAATACCACAGGCCGATGACGGGCAGCAGAGTCACCGGAGAGAGCAGATACGCACTGCGTTCGTCAACCCTGGCCGGAGTGGCGATGAAGGGTAAAGCTCCCAGATGTTTGCCCAAAGTGGTGAACAACTGGAGAGGCCTAAGTCCAGCAATGGACTGCGATAGGCTAATGATAATAATGATGAACCAAACGGTTCGCCAAAGATAATACAAGCTACTATATACTCGTATTTTATTGCATTTTCTGTTCATGAATACCTACTGTCATAAAAAAACGCTAATGAACGTCTATATACCGGCGAAGCTCGAAGTGGATAAACTAATATTTACCGACGGACCCGCCTTGGCAACCGGCATTGGTTTTGTCAACTTAAACGTACAGTTGATATGCTAATCTATTTTATGTTAAGTATATCTTGGTTTTGTCAAGTTGAGAAACCGATCACATGTTGAATGTGGATTTTAAATACTAAAAACGTAATTAGTCGTAATTGATCAGCTGATCTAATATAATGCCTAGATTTGTGTGATGTGTATAATTACTACCTATACAACTAGCTGTGCCAGCGGCGCCGCACGCGTGGAAATCGGGTTTCGAAAATAATGGACTTCCATGAAATGGTGCCTAAATTTTAAGTTAGACCTCTAGCAATACTTTGGTGACAGCATTAAACACCATGTAGTAGTTTTCATGCTCCATCAAACATACATATAAAAATTTCACGCGTTTTTCCAACACTTCCCTTCACTGCTCTGCTCCTATTGATTGTAGCGTGATGAAAAGTTCTATAACCATATATTCCATTCCCAGGAGTATAAAGAATAATTGTACCAAGTTTCGTTAAAATCCGTCGAGTAGTTTTTGTTTCTGTATAACGAACATACAGACCAAAATTTTACTGATTGCATTTTTGGCATCAGTATTGATCACTAATCACCCCCTGATAGTTATTTTGAAAATATATTTCATGTAGAAAATTGACCTCTCTACAGATTTTTATAAGTATAGAATAGAAGAAGATGATAATGAAAGGTAATTTTATGAATGTTCCTTACGTTCTGCCTTATCTTATACATTTTTTTATGTAACAAAATCAATTAATTAAATTTTATACAATCCAATTAAGGAATCCAATATGTATGTAATTATTATTATACATACCTACGTCGATAACTTGAAAGAAATTGTGTTTTCTTTTTACAAGACCTGTTCTTGTAGGATAGAGAGTTGGTAATGATAGAATCCGTGTATTAAGTGTGTTTTATTAATGTGCATTTTATGTTTCAGGTAAGTTCGTGAATCGATCGAGATATTATCACCAATTTTATCTGCGAAAAAGGTTTGTTAACTAAAATAAATTGAACTGAAATCCGAAACCCATTCTTGTCACATTTATAATGTAGGTGTTTGTATGTTTTCGTTTCTTTTCGCCTCAACTTACATCGTACGGAGGGCCAAACTATGGAACTTCTTGACGGGTTCTTCGAGAGATATTCCGATGTTAAAGCGAATCGGAATTTACTGGGTGAATTTACTACGCTTCATCGTAGACTATATCTAATAACGCTTATTAACATTACCGATGTAACCAATCTGCCCATTCTCTGTCCACTGCTCATCGAACAGCTCCAGAGAATGCCAACAATTCCGATCCTGGACAATCTGTATGGAATTAGCTATCTAAAGTCGTCGTCCCACCATATTGGAGGGATTTCGTACAAAGTATAAGTTGCCAAGTAGGTAAATAATAGCATCTATTCTAATTCCTAGATAGTAGGTAGTTCCTTAACTGAATCTAAACCCATAAAAACTGAATTAAGATAAACTAAGTTATAACTTGTAACATCCATAGTTAACGTCATATTCAGTCAGACAGTACCTACGTTGTTTGAACAGTACATATATACAGGTATACCTATACTATTTAACATTTTCTGAGAACAATTTGATTGCAAAATCCAGTAAAGATTACTCTTAGTAATACTTTAGTCTTTCGTACCATTTTGTGTTTAAATAAATAAAAAGATGAGTCAACAATTGTTTTCGGTGTTACTTTTAAACAATACAATAAAATAGTTTGTTACGTAAACCGTTGAGTTTACATATTATTATATTGTGAAGTTATGCTGACGTATCGTTGAATCTAAGATGAGATGACGTAAAAGATGTTAATCAAAGCCAGTGAGCTAATATCTTAGGATGGTTACAAGAATATTGATGAGTAGTGATTTTTAACAAACGGGCGGAATTCAAAAATTTTCTTTCTTTAAACGGAAACGTTTTAAAATATTTTAAATTTTCTGCCGCCAAAAGTCGTATATCTGCATGGCCCGAAGGTTGACTAGTAGAAAGTCTTCGTCCCCTTGCATTTTAGATAGAAATATACTTTCCATTGTACATCATAACCACAAAGGTACTTAGAACCAGAAAATTATACAATAAGTTGCAAATTAGGGCGGTCTCATGAGCTATGTGATGTTTTTTTTTTATGCACAAGGCGGCAGACGAGCTGGTGTGATGCTTGATGGTAAGCAGTCGACACCACCCATGGACACCCGCAACTCAGATCGTGTTCTGGGGTCGCTGCCGGCCTTTTAAATAGGAGTACGCTCATTTCTTGAAGGCTCCCAAGTCGTAGCTGTTCGGAAAGACTGACGCAGAAAGTTGGTTCACAAAATCTAAGCGCGTGGCAAGAAGTTCCTCATAAAGCGTACATGTAAGCGACCTATCGTCTTTTCGCTTCAAGCCAGCCTCACTTGCCAGTGGTGTGTCCTGCCGAATAACAAACGAGGCTCTGGGAACCGACTGTGGCGGTATTACCTGCCATCACGATTGAAGGCGTAGCTTCTTGCTTCGGTGACGCTGCTTACACTTTTGATGTTGATTTTTGCCATCTTTAATGCCTATCTACGAGTATATACCTACTTGTCGACCTGTGGACGTCCATTAGCAGAAAAGGCTTATTATACAAACTAACTAAGGACATGTTGAAACATTATGTCTAATACGGTCGTATATAACTTTTTCATTGTACAAATAAAAGGTCGTTTTTGAATATCGACCTGTCATTTTTCGCACATTTTTGCCGGCTGTGACAACGCAACTTGTCATTCGATTACAGGTCGTATGCTAATGGAATAAGGGTCTAGTGAATGTTCATTTGCTTGTTTGTAGTATAAGTTTTTTGCTAAGTTACGTATAATGTTACGTAGGTACTTCGCTGTTTGTATTGTAGAAATTTGTATGCGTAATGTGGTATTAGAATCGCGTTTATAAAGTGTGATAGCATTGCCTATATATCACTACCCCTTTTTTAGAGGGGAATGCATTAGGCACCATCATGCCACCTCCGGGGGGAGGTGAAATGGTGTGTGGGACTCACATCTCCCGAAATAGGAGGGTATACCCACTAAACCCCCCTGTGTCACCATCTATCCTGGCAAAAGTTACATAGAATAACTTCTTGACTGGCTCGATGGCTCATTTGGTAATGACCCCTTTTTTTGTGTTACCGGGGAAAATGCATTTAGGCATTCCCGCTGCTTGGGAGAGCAGCGGGGTATGTGGGACTCATCCCGCCTCGAAGATGTTGGTAGTGACCACTGCCTCCTGAACCAAGACATGGGTTCGTTTCCCACCTAGGACAAATATTTGTGTGATAAACTTTTGTGTTTGTTCCGTGTCTGAGTGTTTGTATTTCTATTTAAGCAGTTTCGCGACCAAGTTACTGGCCGTAAGTTTATTTATTTATTTTGGTTTACTTACAATTTATGTATTAATTTCAGACAAATATGATGTTTATAACTTATAACTAAAATACATAGATCGGTTACAAGTAAACTCCGCATGCTTATATGAATTACAGAACTTAATATTAGGTACTTAACTTATTTAATTAGGTATACTACAATTTAGATACAGTCCAATGGAGAGAGCTATTCTTTATTACACATTATTTTACGTATTTTACCAATTGGGTCATGGAAGATGTCAATCTGACTACTGTGATGATTCAGGACTTTCGATAGGCGAGGAATGGCAGAGTTGGCACCCAGAACTGTGCGACGAAGAGGAGGGCAGAGCGGAGTTATGGGTTTTCGGGGGATATTGCGGGGTACTTTGAGGTTAAATAACGAAAGCAACGGAGGACAGTTAATTTTATTGTTAAGCACTTTAGATAAGAATGTCATATCCAAGAGATCCATGTTACATGTTAACCCCTTAAAAGGTAGAGTACCTAAGTTGTTGCTAATCAATTTATCTTTTATTCTGTTGCATAACTCAATAATCCGACCAAGGCAAAAGAAATTGGCTTGAAAGCAACCGGAAACCTTGAAAACGTTTACCAAAAGGAAACGCGTGTCCATGATAAAAAATATCAACCTCTCAATTTGCGCCTTTTATTAATCTTTATTGATATTCCAATTACTCGTGCTTCATTACTTTGTTACGCTAGCGGATTCGGTCGTAAGTATAGGTTAACCACTTAAAAGGAACAGTAACTTCAGAATCTGGGGGCACGGTAGTGCACCCGCCAAGTCGAGCAAAAAAGCGCCACGGCCTACCATCCTTTTCTCGAATGTAGGTACTTTTCTGTATACCTACCTGCACATATTCTCAGACTGTTGATTTATATATTACTTAGTTTGATCGTGCCGTTATCCGCAACTGGACGACTGAGCTCCTATTTTGCGTGGGGGATTTTATATGTTACCTAATACTTAGAGTAGTAATTTGTCGTGTGTATAAAAAAATTGGTATCGGTTTATCAGTCGTTCTATTACGTAATTCAATCGAGGTAAAAGAAATTGGCGGAAACCTTGAAAACGTTTTACCAAAAGGAAACGCGTGTCCATGAAAGAAATATCAACCTCTCAATTCGCGCCTTTTATTAACGAAAACAACAGTGAAATTAGTAAAACTCGCATTTGGGTTAACCCTAGTGTTGCAAAAGCCGAGCTCAGTAGAGCGTTGTGGTTAACGCAAGAGTTGGCCAACGAACTTGGGAAACGCGCCGCGGGCGCAGCCCTACGCCTGAGTTTGACTGTTTGATGTTCATCATCATTTTTTTATAGTAGCTCGACATAATGGCTTCCCTACGCCTGATGGAAGCGAAAGAGAAGTCTAAGTCGCTGTGACAACTGGCAAGTAACTGGTCAGTTAGCTGTAAGTTGCCACTACCATGCCGGCTCAACCCTAACCCCCCACGAGCTCCGGAAACTCTACTCACCGGCAGAAACACGACCCAGCAGTCATTTGGCTGCGGTATTCTGTAGGGTGGACGGGCAGCTCAATTCGAGCGAGGATTCGCTATTCCCTATCTCTCTTATATCATCATCATCAGTCTACTGCTGGACATGGCCTCTCCATTTGTTCGCCCTTTTTGATCAAACATCTGGAGGCTTTACCCATAATTGCTGATGGTGATGATGATGAAAGCCAGCTAATATAATAAGGGTTAAAAGACCTTTAATGACCCTAAAGTAGCAACCTGTTTGCTGGACTCTGGAAATCACTACATAGTGTAAAACGAAGTCGCCTTTGTTTTTTGTCTGTCCCAATGTATGATTATGTATTTTTAAAACTTCCCAACGGATTTTGGTACGGCTTTTTTTATAGATACAGGGATTCAAGATGAAGGTTTATGTGTATGAATATAGTATTGCACTCGTGCGGAGCCGGGGCGGGTCGCTAGCTACTAATAAATAACGATTAGTTCCAAATTTTGCGAGTCCGACGCGCATATTAAAACTGTTTATTTATTTCATTTCAATGCATTGTAATGCAAAGAGGATTCGACGGGCGTGAAATTGTGAAGCGAAATAACCAAGCGATGGCCGAAGATAAAGCAGTTATATATTTAATGTTGCACACAGCAATTAAAGTGACAAAGAGGTTGCGTTACATCTTTTTGTTTCGTTGAAATATAATTTGTTTATACTAACATTTCTTATAGTTGTAGCTAATAGCTACTCTCCCTAGCTTTGCTTCGGGTATTTAAAAACATAGAAACCTCCATAATTATATTGTCAGTGCTTCTCTATTATATTAAGCACTAGCAGTGCCCGCGACTTCGTCCGCGTGGAATAGTTTTCCCCTTTGTTTTTACATTGAAACTTTGATAATTGTGGAGGGATTATATTCGGAGCGCGTGGCAGCTGCGTCTACGTCCGAGTTCCGTCGTCGACTGTCGACTCCGCTTCCCGGCGTCCCAGTGCTCCAGGCGGCTGAGAGGGGCGGTGCGGGGCAGCGCGGGGCATCGCGGTCGCGGATCGTTTCCCCCCGCCCCCCGCGTTGACTAACACTCCGCGCTCACCTTGCGCGCGAGCATACATTTTCCATTATATCTTCGCTCCTTATAGTTGCAGCGTGATGTTATATAGCCTAAAGCCTTCCTCGATAAATGGTCTATTCAACACAAAAAGAATTTTTCAATTCGGACCAGTAGTTCCTGAGATTAGCGCGTTCAAACAAACAAACAAACAAACTCTTCAGCTTTATAATATTAGTTAGGACTAGCTGTGCCAGCGGCGTCGCTCGCGTGGATATCGGGTTTCAAAAATAACGGACTTCCATATAATACCCATCTATACCTTGTGCCTAAGTTTTAAGTTAGACCTCTAGCAATACATTGGTGAAAACCGCATTCAATTCTATGCAGTAGTTTTCGCGTAATGCGCGTTCAAACATACAGGTTTAAATTTCTCGCGTTTTCCTAACACTTCCCGTCACTGCTCCGCTCCTATTGATTGTAGCGTGATGAAAAGTATCCTATAACCTGCCCAGGAGTATGAAGAATAATTGTACCAAGTTTCGTCAAAATCTGTTCAGTAGTTTTTTTTTCTATAACGAACATACAGACAGACAGACAGACAGACAGACAGACAAAAATTTTACTGATTGCATTTTTGGTATCAGTATCGATCACTTATCACCCCCTGATAGTTATTTTGAAAAAATATTTTATGTACAGAATTGACCTCTCTACAGATTTATTATAAGTATAGATAATATTATACAAATAAAACTTCTTCTTGAATCACTCTATCTATAAAAATAAATCACATGAAATCCTGATGCGAAGTTTAAAAATAGATAAAGACAGTCAGACGAAATCTATACATACCTTTTTGGTGACTATTAAGTATTAAATATTCATTTCCTATCCTTAGTATGTCATTCCAAGACTATTAAATGCATATATTCTTATTTCTCATGCATATCACTATTTTATAGGCTCCCGATATTACGACAGTAATAAATGTCAATTAAACATTCATTATATTTAATTTAGATTTATTGAAACAGTATTACTTATTAATTGTGTAAAGAGTATTAATCGCATTTGCAAATGCAGTCAAATGTCAGTAGCTTCGTGTTAAAGTAAGAACGACTCTTGACCTATGGATATAAAGATGTTTAATTGTTGCAATAGCTGAAAACTGCAATCTAAAAGTGAATGTAGGTACTTAGTTTTTTAGCAAGTAACGGTTCCATACTTGTGTCATATTACAAGAGAATAAGAATGCTCTTCAAACCGAATTCGATCACTGCAGTTAGTCTTCGAGATGACTAGCCAAGTTTATTATCGTCTGTATCACCCAGCAAATGTCCACTGCCTTGCCTTAGTCACCACGCATGGCTTGGGTTGGTGACCGTTATTTGTTCCCAGCTAAACGCGGCTTCCCGTTTCCTCATATTCCCTTAGTCGTCTCCTACGACATTGATGGGATGAGATGGGTTATCCTATTTTAAGTCCAGAAACCACACGGACACGTGAAAATTAACGTAAAAGCTTAAAACAATAGGCGCTATCCCGAAAGGTATTAAATCTAAATATATATATCCTCAAAATTGACTGACTGACATAGTGATCTATCAACGCATAACCCAAACCACTGGACGAATCGGGCTGAAATTTGGCATGTAGGTACATGTTATGACGTAGGCATCCGCTAAGAAAGGATTAAATAAAAATAATAAAATAGAGGGTACAGCTAGTACCTATATATAGTATATGAGACTGTATCACAGCCAACATTCAGGGCATTTTCATACAGCATTTTACATCATCTCACATCAAAATAAGGTTCGTTATTGCTTAATTTGTTTGTTAATTTCCTGGTCTGATACCTTGGTCGTGCATGGAGAATGAATAACTCAGTGATTTAGTTCCCATCCGGACTCTAGGGTAACGGTGAAAGTCTGATTCGGTTCAGTTGCGTAATTTATTTGCTGTGTACAGATGGCGATTTGGAGCTAGGACGGAGTAACTAGAGGAATTAGAATTTAATACTTGAAGCTGCAACTCTAAATACAGTGTAATCTATAGTTCCGCGACCTTTTTGGGCTAATGAGCATTTTGGCGAGTTAATTAGGGAAACCTATAATCAATTTGACCTACAAATTGCACCATGTACCCGGTTTCAAAAAAGGTTTTCCCTTGTACTTACTATGTATCAGCATGATGACTGGGAGTATTTTTAGAATATACAGACCCGAATCAACACTATTATCATCATCTGCCTTTCATAGTCCACTGCTGGATGTCCAGCGAGGTCTTGCCTATGTTGGCATCTCTACTTTTTCGCCACTTTGATCGATCTTGAGCTTCTCGCATCTAGCACTTGCCAACGTCCTGTGCAAACTGATGTTATGAGATGCTAGCAAAAAAAATCTTTTTACGGCAACACAACGCCATTTAGTCCCAAACTAAGCTGAAGCTTTGTACTATGGAGTACCTCAGACACACACTCACACACAGATAGATATATTATAATATATTTTATTTTATCATTATTATCACTGTTTTGTAAAGGCGCTTGGTCCGGGTCGGTATCCTGAAGTCCTGAAATACTTACTTAGAACTTTTTTATTAAATTCTACCATCTATTTGGTCACACCTTAAGATGTAGGGCATAGCGAATCTTCGCTCGAATTGAGCTGCCCGTCCGGGGAAGGACCTCCACCCTATAGAATACCGCAGCCAAATGACCTCCAGGTCATGTTCCTGTCGGTGAGTAGGGTTTCCGGAGCTCGTAGGGGGTTGGGGTTGGGCCGCCATGGCGGTGACAACTGACAGGTAACTGACCTGTTACTTGTCCGTTGTCTCTTTCGCTTTCCATCAGGCGTAGGAAAGCCATTATGTCGAGCTACTATAAAAAAAAGATGCGAATTTTATTGCATTACTAAGCGTGTGTAAAAGCTACATAAAAATTAATTCTGCAGCTTCACCACTTAACAATATGATAACCTTCTTGGAACATCCGTGCGTGATCACAAAGTCTAATCACTCGTAATGACAGTTGCGTAATATAACCATAATAAAACGGGTAAAAGTATAGTCATACGAGTTCTCACACTCTGCGGGCTAGTGATGAGTAAAATATAATAGACCAGTTTGCTTATGTTTGAATAAAAATATATAAATAACCCAAGAGATGCAACGCTGGGCCACACAGCGTCTCAGTCAGAAATCTCGTTTCCGAAAGATCTTTCCAAAAGGAATTGTGCTCACACATCGCTCCGGTGACGCTGCTGCCCGTAATCGGTCTGTATTATCGAGCTACGCCTTCAATCGTTACGCCTCGTTTGTTGTTCAGCAGGATGCACCACGGGCAGGTGAGGTTGACTTAGAGCGAAATAAATGACGATAGGTCGCTCCCGTACATTTGCGGCAGTTCTAGACCATTCCAGGCGTCACGGGGCCTGCCTAACCACCCAAAAGGTGCTTGACGGAGGGGCCGGGGTTTTTAGTGGGTATTCCCTGCCTCCTACCATCCTTAGGCAGGCTGCCGCTCTTCCGTTTTTGAGTGCGGCGTGAGTCCCACATACCTCGTCGTTCCTTCGAACGGCGGGAATGCGCAAAAACATTTTCCCAGTCTTAAAAAAATAAAGAAAATCTGCATCGCATATACCTTTGCTACATGCTTTACGGCTTTTCTGTGTCCCTGTATGGTTCGTCCTAATCTTTGTACTTGCTAGTACCGCGATACAAACTACAATCTTGTCTACAGTTTGGTCTCGACAAGCTCATCCCATCACTAGCCAGAGGTCGAGCGCACCGTGTCAGGGGGTCAGCGAGCGAAAGCATTGCAACACCAATAGACTTGCCGTTAGATTACAGAACCTCTAAAGGTTGCACGTTACGCAATATTTGCATGTGCATTCGTTTTATGTAATTGTGAATTGGTGACGGGAATCTGATTCCGTTTTTTTTTTATAGTGGCTCGACATAATGGCTTCCCTACACCTGATGGAAAGCGAAAGAGAAGCCCAAGTCGCTGTGACAACGGGCAAGTAACTGGTCAGTTACCTGTCAGTTGCCACCGCCATGCCGGCCCAACCCTAACCCCCCACGAGCTCCGGAAACCCTACTCACCGGCAGAAACACGACCCAGAGGTCATTTGACAGCGGTATTCTATAGGGTGGAGGTCCTTCCCCGGACGGGCGGCTCAATTCGTTTTTGTGATAGCGTTAGAGGATTTTAAATTGTTGTCGCTTGCTTCGGGTTTGCCCAAAATTAATGGAGCGAAATTTCTTGTTTAATAAATTGTGTGGGTGTGGGTGTACTGAGATGAGGATTCTTAGCTGCACTGTATAAATAAGCGAGACTATACCTATTTACAGTATTAGTAGGAAAGGATAGGATAGGAAATAGGATAGTAGCATTAGTAGTAGGATAGTAGGATAGTATTGTATCCGTGCGAAGCTGGGGCGGGTCGCTAGTGTAAAATAAACCTATTAGAAAGGTCAATTTATTAATAACAAAGTCAAAAAAGTGGAAAAACCCGTATCTTGAACCAAGTAAACAAAGATTTTTACAACACTCAATTTGTTTTTTTCACATAAAACTGCTCTATAATTATCGTATCAATCTCATCGACAATAACATACGAAAAAGGTCAAAAGATTGATAAATAAAGTGAAATCTGATGTATAGCATAAAAATAAATGTTTGTACTACGTGTATACGTGTTTATACTATGGCATGTAATGTCTATAAATGTAGTGAAATATGCAATGTGTGGGAAACATGATGGTAGTATCTCATAGTCGAGTTTATTCACTTGGCATATAGCTGTAAACTACTTAAGATCTTTTCTATAACTAAAATAAATAACCCAAGACATGCCACGCTGTGCCCCATACCGCCATATAGCACTAAACTCAGCTGAAGCTTGTACTATGGGTACTAGTTGTCTAGTAAACTTACTGTAGTGTGTGTACAACATACAAGTGCACACACGCATCACTCCTCTTATATATATACTAGTGTAATACAGTGTACATACAGACATGTTCATGAACACAAATGTTTGTGCTGTGCGGGAATCGAACCCACGACCCTTGGCTTAGAAGGCAGAGGTTAATACCAAATGAGCCATAGAGCCAGACAAAGTTTGCTATAAAACTATCAGTGCGATGACAGATAAAGAATACTAATAAAGAAGAACAGATCAGAGGTGATTAGAGTAATTTAGTACCGCTGGGCGGCGTTCGGGAAACTCCGCCGAGTCTTCTCATAGACGCCTTTTTATAGTAGCTCGACATAATGGCTTCCCTATGCTTGATGGAAAGCGAAAGAGAATCCCAAGTCGCTGTGACAACGGGCAAGTAACTGGTCAGTTACCTGTCAGTTGCCACCGCCATGCGGCCCAACCCTAACCCCCCACGAGTTCCGGAAACCTTACCTACCGGCAGAAACACGACCCGGAGGTCATTTGACTGCGGTATTCTATAGGGTGGAGGTCCTTCCCCGGACGGGCAGCTCAATTAGAGCGAAGATTCGCTATGCCCTACCTCTCTGAAAACTTCCACTCATCGCTGCTTGAAGACGAACGTCTTCTAGAGTTCTGGAGAGGTCCAGCAGTGGACTGCAAAAGGCTCATCATGACGATGATGATGATCCAAAGACACTATTCAACGCGGACGAAGTTGCGGGCACTGCTATTGCTGTACAAGACTGACATTGATGGATCATTTTAATCGACATTTTATTCAATATCCATGTATATTAGCATCATCAAAATCTATTTTCGTACGGGATATTATCGGTGATTCAATGAAAGCATACCCCGTTAATTCTTCAAATAGCATTCAGAAATATTAAGAATACCAGTTTTATTTTATCAATGCATAAGCTCCATTATTTGCCCATCACCTTAGTAGGTCAGTATGGGCTTGATCGTCCGTTGACTTCTGAGTAGTTTTTTCTAAGTATTTTTTGGAGATCTGTAAAACACAGTAGCGTTTTCGCTGATAGCCCAGCCACGCCGGCAGTTAGGGGTTAAAATGCATGGCTTTGTCACTAAAAAGTCATCATCATCAGCAGGATAACGCAGTCCACTGCTGGACATAGGCTTCTCCAGTTGTTCGCCACTTTGGTCAAATAACTGGAGGCTTTACCCATAATCGCCACGCTGACAGGCGGCTTGGCGATCGCAGGGCGTAGCTTTTCGCTCCGTTGACGCTGTTGCTCGTCATCGGCCTTTGGTATTTAGCTGCGCCTCCAATTGTGATGGTTATACCACCACCAATCGTTTGCCAGAGGCTCGTTTGTTATTCGGCAGGATGCACCACGGGCAGGTGTAGATAGTAAAGAATTACGAGAACAATGTCATATTATATATTATTAGTACTCATGTATTTAATATTTATGTTTTACTATCATCAATTTCTGTTCAGTCTATAGCTTACATCACCCTGTCTGTTTAATTTATCCTCTACCCTAAGGTTCCCTGGAAGAGATCGCTTGGAGCGATAAGGCCGCCTAATTGTACAACTAATGTCCATTTTACTAGTTTTAAGTTGATTGTATTCTGTGCAATAAAAGTATATCTATCTATTCTATCATGAGTACGGAATCCCTCCTTGCTTTAATCCCATGTCATCTTACTCAGATTTTCCTGATTACGCGTGTAGGTGTTATTGAAAGGTGATAAGGTCGAATATTGCAGACATATCGCCATAACGGGAGTCATTTTACCGGTATAGACGTGTTGATTTTTGCACTTGTGTTATGTTTGTACGTTTGTTATTCAGCGTGTCTCGTGTAAAGCTAATTTATATTCGTTTTGACGTTAAATGTAGCTGTTGGAACATATAGAGTGGATTGTCTTTTAAGGCTGTTATTTCGCTAACATTTAATTGAGTATTACGATCCTACGTGTATTCTTATTTGGAAGTAACGGCTTAATTTAAATAGGTACAGTACTTCAAGTATAATGTGTACAGACTAAACGTTCTATACCACTCACGTAGGTCGTCGATAAAAGTAAAACATTTCTGTCTACGTAGTCATAAAAATAAGTCTTCTGTAGATAAGCATGACGACATTAATATTCATAACTGGCATAATCATATATTTTATATCTATATAAATTAGCTACGTTACATGAAATTGATTAGGATTTGTGTCAATAATGATGATATAGATATTTTAATATCTTTATTTTAATGTCCAATGTGAGAGAGGTAGGGCACAGCGAATCTTCGCTCGAATTGAGCCGGCCGTCCGAGGAAGGACCTCCACCCTATAGAATATCGCAGCCAAATGACCTCCGAGTCGTGTTTCTGTCTGCGAGTATTGTTTTCTTTCCGGAGCTCTAATGACTGACCGGTTACTTGCCCGTTGTCGCAGCGACTTGGGCTTATTTTTCGCTTTCCATCAGGCATAGGGAAGCCATTATGTCGTGCTACTATAAAAAAATTAAAAAACACATGCTGGACATTTCTTTGTGGTTTGATAACCACAGTAGATTTTATTTGCACCCAGGTAAAGTCGTCTTCCTATGTCCAGCAGTGGACTGCAATAGGCTGATGATGATGAAAGTAGTCTTCTACGACAACCACGACATCAATAGGTACTATAGATACGATTTATAGGCAAACAAACATATTGTTACAGACAAATCTAGCATACAGACACATAGAATAATTAAAACTGATCTCATTTCACATAATTATCTTGTCTAGTGCGAACTTTCACTTCGGTACAAATCGTAGAAATGTAAATACATTACGACATACGTTACTTCAGATGAGCGATGGCAACAAATGATGCCTACGGCTACAGAAGGATAATATTGAAATAATAATAAATATCAGACAACATCACATGCGTTGCCCCGATCCCAAAGCTTGTTACATCGCCTTTAAGAGAGGGCATAGCGAATCTTCAATCGAATTGAGCCGCTTTTTTCTTTTTTATTTTTTTTTGTATAGTGGCTCGACATAATGTCAAAGTCAAAGTCAAAGTCAAAATACCTTCAAAGTCAAAGTCTGGTCAGTTACCTGTCAGTTGCCACCGCCATACCGGCCCAACCCCAACCCCCCACGAGCTCCGGAAATCCTACTTACCGGCAGAAACACGATTCAGAGGTCATTTGACTGCGGTATTCTATAGGGTGGAGGTCCTTCCCCGGACGGGCGGCTCAATTCGAGCGAAGATTCGCTATGCCCTACCTCTCTTAAAGCTAGCGCTCCGCTCTCGTCCGAAGAAGGACCTCCATCCTATAGAATATCGCAGCGAAATGACCTCCGGGTCGTGTTTCTGCCAGTGAATAGGAATTCCGGAGCTCGTGGGGGGTTAGAGTTGGGCCGGCATCGCGGTGGCAACTGACATTTAACTGACCAGTTACTTGCTCATTGTCACAGCGACTTGGGCTTCTCTTTCACTTTACGTCAAAAAAAAGTTGTGATTTTTGTCAAAATGTTTTCTTAGACATAAATATACCTACTAATTATTCACAATTAAACAATATCGCTGCTAGCCTACTCGAATGTACCAACTAGTAATAATAAACAGTCGGATATCAAAATTACATACGAAATTAGAAGAGAATTAGAAAGACAGACAACTATTAGCAAAATATTGTATAACAACAACCTAATTACAAGCAATTTACGTTCTATTTGCGAACTTTCCGCGGTCATTAAAGTCCAATCTTCCACGAGAGAGACATTCGTGACTGAAAAAAGTAGGTCTTGCAAAAGGTTCAGTAATTTTACGTAATAAAATTTGTTGTTATTGTAACAACAACTTAATCTATACATCACCCTTTGTTGTTTGAGTGAAGTGCTTTTGTGAATAACCTTATTCAAAATACGTTATGCAATGAAAATAACGGTTATTTCCGTTTTATATTTTGCAAGGGCCGATGAAAGCTGGTTTGTGTGAAAATTTCACACTGTTTAGTCTCGATTGTTTGTTGATTTTGATGGCTTGAAGCAATGATTTTAGTATTTATATTCTTATATTCTCTTATTATTGAGTGGTTAAATTCGTAAGGCTCACCAAGTAAAATATACCTACAAATTTCAAATTCATAGATACGTGTAAAGAGAAAAAAAAAGAATAAATTTCAAAGTGTGAAAAAGTCAAATTTTTTAATAATATCAAATCTCGTTCCGTTGCATAGCTGTAAAAATTACAAATACACTCAATTTTGTGAATTTCAATGTTATTCAAGATGGTTACTCAAAGTTCCGTTATCACAGTAATAGCAAAATTATGCACACATTGAACAAACATTTCTGTATCGATTCCGTTACTTACAAGATGTATCAATTACAAGTGTTTGTATATTTTTGCAACTTTCATTAGCTTTGTTATGGCTCGGGTTAGGTCTATGGCCTTAAGGTCGTCAGTTCGATGCCCGGATTGTGTGCATCATCGTATTGACCGATGTTATTAACGATTTGCGGTTAGTTGACGTATTTGAGTTTGCATACAGTTTGCTATTTATAACATGTGTCCGTGTGGGGAAAATCCTAATTGTTACTCTTTTTTTATTTCCAGGTACGTTCAGTCGCCTTTATGTGCTGAGAGCATCAGTCGATTGGGTCTGACAGGTATAACTTTTACTAAGTGACGTCCGAAGATGATTTGTGATTCCTTTTAATGCTGATCGTATGTTTAGGTGCGTTTTACCCAAACTGGTGTCCGTTCTTTCAACTACAATATGGGTGTTAAAGAGACAGGCGTGAATAAGCACTAGGTGCCTCCGTTTGGCTCACTGTCTTCGTTTCTTTGTTCATCATTGCCATGAGGTTTGACAACGTCTTTAATGATATAGGGATGTAACTAGCCGCTAGCTGGCAGGTAAACCCTTTCTCCGGCTTTTATCAATTTGCATCAAAACATACGATTGTATTAAAAAAGGCTTTTTCTTTGTCTATCTTCATTATATCACTTCCAAAGGAAAATTAAGCAATAACTACTAATCTTTGACCATGATCGTACACAACAATTATCAAGGTGATTCATTGTGTTAAGTATGTTATTACTTATGTAAACACTGTCTTTTACAGTGTTTCTTCTTCCTGAGATCTATATCATAAGTAATTAGTACGTTAGACAATTACGTGATTGCCTTAGTACAGTTCAACATTAAAGACCTATCCTATTTTTACCATTAAAATTTGTTTATTCGCCTACCTCATGTAATATAAAGAGCTTCACTCGATAATGCAACCCTAAGTTTCATCTTACTCTTGAAAGAAAGCCAAGTATTTTAAGAGTTGCCTTATAAGTTCATTAGCCAGACTTAAATTTGATTACACTTTCAGAAATATGTATTAAGTAATAGAAAAATAATCTTTAATTCGTTTAGGTTTTTGCTTAAGTTGTATTATTATTTCTATACTATCTTCGGACGCTCATAGCGAAAGGTCCGCTTACATTGTACAAAAATTGCCAAATGCAAACTTTGCCTAGCTTTAAGTAAATTATTTTGGTGGACAAGAGTATTTATCTAACACCGTCTCCCATTCTAACGCTTTTGCCTTCACACACATAACATTCAATTTAACAATATTTGAATAACGTAATTAAATTGCCTAAAGCAGTTCAAATAACGTTATTCAAACCGTTATAATCGTTATTAGAATTGTATTAAAGGTTAACTTTGCTCGGAAGTAGGGCTTGCTTGATAACAATATATCGCTGTTACGTCATTGGCCAACTTTCGACTGCGCAATGCGCCTGCGCCGCGGGCCGAACACAAAATGCCAAATAGTGTGTCGGACGGATATCGGCTACTTGGAAAATTTATTAGCTATCCTTTTATGTGTAAGCTTTGAAATGCAACTGGGTCAATGTAATTTCGTAAGATTTTCTTGGACTAAGGGATTTTGTCCCTTGATCCGTATTTTCCTACTTATTGAACCCTACTATGTGTCTAATATAACGTGTGCTATTGTGTTTAAGATGGATGGATGTTTGTAGGTATCTTTGAAACTAAACTACTGAACGGATTTTAATGAAACTTACTGTGGCTAGTAGATTTATAGTTTTTAAGGAGACTAGCTTCAAATTCTTTAATACAGACTCAGTGATGCATATACATACTGCACCTAGTATCTAATTTACACTTGAATTTCGAAAACAATTCTTACTGAATCATCTGATATAATACAGTATTTCTTACTATTAGTTACTAGTCTAAAATTAATCACGCAACGATAGATATTGCACATCTTTAATGAATTGGATTTTTATCAGATGATTAGATCAGATCAAATACATAGATATTAAAACCCAATTCGCTCCTTGCAATACTTACCAATTTAAATACAGTTTCACAGTTCACACGTATAAATAAATCTACTTAAACTAGATTTGATACTTGATAGCCGTCTTAATGAACTCCCACGACCCCTAACCACAATCTTGAGTAGATCGCGTGAAGGAAATCGTACATAATGAGGAAATCGACAGACACGTCTGTTATGATAAACTCATTTGCTACGCGTCTAGAAAGGACTGTTAATCTAAATATACGAGATACGAAAAGAAAATGCGAAAGAGAGATACGAGTATAAGATCTTTTTGACGTTATAACATGAACTGGAGAGATAGGCAATGGGAACAGATCGGGACAGAGAACGGAAATGGGAACAGAAAAGGGAAAGGAATGAGAACGAGAAAGAAACGGGAAAGAGAGCGGAAAAAGGAACGGATAAGGAAAAGGAATCAAAACGGTAAGGGAACGGGAAAGAGAGCGGAAAAGGGAACTAAAACGAGAAAGGAATGAAAACAGAGAAATTTACGAGAAAGGGAACTTTACTCTCACTATTCGATGGAACGATAGTTTAAAGAATGAAAGAAGAAAGAAAAATAGTTTATTTGGTAACATATTTTACGCTTATTCTAAGCACAATATTATAACAAATGCAAACATGTAAAATATGGATTTATGAATATCAAAACGGACACAAAAATTCTCAGCATGTGTCACGGCGTTGTAAAGGCGCCGTGATAAAATAATAATTATGCTTAATTACAGCTACTTATAAAAGCATTTTGTAACATTAATATAATAATTATTGCAAAATCTTCACAGCTTTTTGGCCAATTCATCTTCTGGGAGAAATTTGGCAATACAAAAAGATAACATTAACACATTCTGAATTGCAAAGTCTACATAATAATAATTCACGTCTTGATATTTATCTCCGCGATATTAAAATTGCAATGTTGACTCACTGTCTCTTAGGAAACTTCCATTTGTTAATTTTGGATCTATACAAATGACTTCTTGCATATACATTAAATTAATAATCATGCCTTTAATATGGGATCCGTTAAACGAAGAATGAAGAAGCATCTCGCGGGTCCGCCAGTGGTACTGGTACAGGGCGTAGCTGCTTGCTCCGGTGACGCTGCTGCCCGTCATCGGTCTGTGGTATTTAGCTACGCCTTCTATCGTGATGGTTATACCGCCACCAGTGGGTTGCCAGCGCCTCGTTTGTTGTTTGCCAGGATGCACCACGTGCCAGTGAGGATGGCTTGGAACGAAAAGGTGATAGGTCGCTCCCTTACATCCTTAGACTCCCTTACATACTAGACGAAATGGGGAGGTCCTATAAATCCGGTTTCATACCTTCTCAATTTCATAATTAACTTGGTTAGGAAGCAAACCCCGGTCCAATTACGCTTAGCGTAAACACTAAAACTATTGCGATATTGCGGTCGTGCAGTTTAAACTACAAGTCACAATTAATTTGCTGGACTAGTTTTTGCAAATCAGGCTTTAGTATAATTGATAATTGCGTCAACAAAAGTTATTAAAACAATAATAACAAAAACTTACCTAGATTCCAATTACTTTAATAAAACAGGTAACAGTAAATTAGAATGAAGTTAATTTCAGCTTATATTTGTTCGGGCCATAAAGAATTGATTATGTGCAAAGTATCCGTTGTTCTGTTGCGAAATTAATTAAATGCAAATTAAGTTCATGGTCATTAAAATGTATTAAGAAATACGATTAGCTTCTTGTTGTTTTTAGGATTTTCAAATTTGAAAAAAAAAAAGAAT
This sequence comes from Conogethes punctiferalis, assembly GCA_031163375.1. Lineage (NCBI taxonomy): Eukaryota > Metazoa > Arthropoda > Insecta > Lepidoptera > Crambidae > Conogethes > Conogethes punctiferalis. The sequence continues at coordinate 6,344,899 of CM062099.1, forward strand.
CTTAGTTTCTTAGGGTATGACATTTTCATTCCAATACTCAATAATTTATTGTATTTATAATGTGTGTATTACAAGATTGCTCTAGGCAAAATAGTTCATTATAAAGCCTGAAAAGTTATTTCAATCAACAATGTAACTTAAATTTAGACCAATTTTTATGCTTTTTGAGTTCAAACTATGAAATGTTTTTACGTAAATTTAAATTGACTTCCGTTTTTTATTTTAGGTATTTAGCAAGCTGCGTACAATTTAAAGAAACTTACTACAATATGTAGTGTAGATCGGTATTTAATATGTTTTTCTAAACTCACTTAAGTTACCTTTTTAGAGAAAGCATGCAAATTACAACGTTTGGAATATCGTTATTAGCACGCGTAAATATGCGGTAATTATAACGTGACGTAACGATGATCCGAGTATCTACTGCTACTCGTGTTCACTTTCGTCGGCTTTATCCCGTAACCATTACTCAATAACGTGTTACGTTTACTTAACCGTTATTGGTAACGATAATCGTTTTTTCGTTTATCAATATATACGGTGTAACATTCAATTTTGGAATGTCTCCATTAAATTCTAACGTGCTAAGAAATAACAAAAAAGCGATATAAACTATCAATAGAAAATGTCATTTAAATTTTACACGCTAAGTTACTCTGTGGTCATGACGTCAGTAGGCTTTAAAAACAACGTAAATTGGTGTATATTTTAAATCTCTACAGAGTTTTTTTTTTTTATAGTAGCACGGCATAATGGCTTCCCCGCGCCTGATGGAAAGCGAAAGAGAAGCCCAAGTCGCCGCGACAGCGGGCAAGCAACCGTTTTTCAAGGAGATTGCTCTGAGGAGTTGTTTAACATCATGTTAGTGTCACTGTTTTACCATCGCACTACTAGACTCCGTAGTAGGGTGAATACGTACTACCTGGACACGATTTCGTCTAGAACTATTCGTTTTCATTGTTCATTTCTTACTTACAACCTTTGGAACGACTTCCCAGCCGAAGTGGTTCCAGTTCGCTACGACTTGCACGTGGTTTGAAGAGACTCTTTCCTTGGGTGGTGCTTATCATCAAACAGGCTGCTTGCTTCTCTGTCACCAACAGCGATAAAAAAATCACGGCTACTTACTCGGTGTTGACTTAAGGGCAGCGGTCAAAACGACTTCTGACTGATTTTAGTCAAAAGTGCTTTTGACTGGTTTTGAGTGCTAACTGTAGGGGGAGCCCGGAAGACTTTATAGAGATGAACTATGGGCCATAAATCAATTTAAATATTGCTCTAGCGATATGTCAAGACGGTCTATAAGGATAGGTCTGAAACCGCCATTCCGTCTACCAATGACCGTCTTGACGTATCGTAAGAGAAAAGTTTAAGTCGAGATGTTTGAAAGATGGTTTTTCTCTTCCACTTGATAAAGTCTCTCGTACTCCCCCTACATCCATACTTAATATTATAAATGGAAAAGTGTGTCTATCTGTCTGTCTATCTGTATGTTTATCTTTATTTCACGGCAAAACGGAGCGACGAATTGACGTAATTTTTTAAGTGGAGATAGTTGAAGGGATGTAGAGTAACATAGGCTACTTTTTGCCTCTTTCTAACTTCCCACTTCCTTAAAATGGGAGGGAAGTTTGTATGGAGCACTCACCTCGAATTTGACGCGAGCGAAGCCGCGGGCAAAAGCTAGTTAATTATAAATATTTATTAATCACATGCCACTGCTTGTTAACAAGCAGTGTTAATTATATCCAGTTATTTGTCTCCAATTCACATTACACCTACAAATTACACACCTTATTAATCATTATATAAAAGTATACTAGTCCAGTTATTAGCGAAATGTTAATTTGCTACAACTTTTGTTTTGAACCTTTCCAATTGGCGGTCTTCAAGAAGATTGAATATAACTGTTAGATAACTATACAAGTGTAGCAACATTCTAAGCATTGTGTTAATTTCACCGATATTATAGCTAATAGCGTGTCATGTAATTATTAATTAATCATAATAAAAACCTTTGAGGATCAAAGAGGAAGTCAATTTCTTTTTTGGTGTGCAATAAAGAGTGCCTATTTAAAATTCCTGTTTTGTAGCAGACGAACTTATATTACAGATCTTTAATATGTTCTATGATCTGTAATATGATGTGTATTTTTAGGTTACTTCGTTTTATGTGTTCAAGTAAAGTTTTTCTATTCTATTCTATATTTCCATTAAATACAGGTTTTTTTATATTTTAAGAATTTAGATCTTAAAATTTACCTTGTACTATACGCGCTAAATCAGATGGACTAAATTAAAGGTCGATGACCGCCGTAGTACGAGTAGGTACATATTATATGGAAAATTCTGAAGAAATAATGTCTTGAAAATATAATGGAAATATTTTATTTCGATTTTTGTAAACTTTTGTTTATCAATTCAATTCAATTCAAAATTATTTATTGCTTGTCACAGTACAAAGTAACAGAAGATGCTACATTGTGAAAGGTATACATCATGTGAATCGACAAACATAAAAACTTCAGAGCAGAGGTGTAGGGAGGTAAGGGTTGCAGAGTGTGAAAACGTTCAAAATACGGCAATTTTTTGAGATGACAACAAGCAAAGACCATTTCAAGTTTGACTAATTCCCTATATAAGTCTTCGATAGGTGATAGAAAACGTTAACAGTTGCCACATTCCCTAGTAAAAGTCCAGTTTCTTTCAAATTATTCGTATACCGTTTTAAAGTCAAAACAACTACTTACTTATTAGGATATGCAATGAAATCCGCAACAATTAGTTATTAGTTCGTGACATAACCAAAGAAATTGTGCATTAAACTTACATATCTAAACAGTTTGCCGTCAATAATGATAAACTGTTATAAGCTCAGGTTAATGTAAAAAAGTAATTTAAACGAAAAACTATCTTAAAAAGTCAAATTATTACTAAATAGTACATACATTGCGTGATAACTACTTCCTTAGTTCGAAAAAGTACGTTTAGAAGCTTTTATTATAAGGAGTATAGGGTTGAAATTGGAGTAAATAAATGTTTATTTGTAGGAATTTAAAGTATTCTTCATTCGCACGTTATAAGGTAATAGTGAAATGGTTGTTTTGAGACATGTCAGTGGATTAGCGGCGTTATGTGTTGTTTAAGTAACTTCATTAAAAATTATAATGACTTTGTTGTATTATAGTTGGAGATACATATAGATAAATACGTACAAGTTTTTTTTTATAAGAAGAGCTTTCAGGATGACCTCACTCCACTTGATGGTAAGCGGTCGTGAGTTCCAAAAGTTAGGTCGACAGGCACAATAGAACAAACCCATTGCGCCTGTCGCCCTCACCCTGAAGGCCCACTGAGATGCCGTTTCACGCCCCGCCTAAAGAACCCAGGATTGTAAAAGGAAGGAAATACATGAGCTGGAAGGGCATTCCATGACTTAATGGCACTAAAAAAAGAAAATACATCGAATTTGCTCTTCCGATATTGTAAGAAGTTTTGAATTTAAATCCTTAACTTGTGAGTCATTGGTCATAAACTACCTTCAATAGCCTTATGCCCTTGAAATAAATGTCATATGCGGTTTCCTGCCGACTTCTATCAGACACAATCTCACAATCGATAGTAAATCTTAATTCAATATAAACCGGAGATTTTCTCCGAGGGACCGTGCTCTATCTACTTTGTGCATGTATGCAGATGTAGCGCATACTAGAAGAGTTCTTTTCAAAGTTTTCCGAATGTATTTTTTTTTATAGTGGCTCGATATAATATGGCTTCCCTACGCCTGATGGAAAGCGAAAGAGAAGCCCAAGTCGCTGTGACAACTTCCATGTAACTGGTCAGTTGCCTGTCAGTTGCCACTGCCATGCCGGCCCAAACCTTACCTCCCATCAGCTCGGGAAAATCCGCTCTCTTCAAGCGGTAACGGCAAATGTATGAACGGTAAATACTTATAAATTTCTCAAAGGCTGGTAAGCAGTTTGAACGCTGCCTCAGAATCCCCGCAAAGTACAAACATTTGTGTGGATGAACATGTATGTATCCTTCTGGGTGTTTGTTATGTATGATATGTGACAAGAAATTGATTTGAAATTGATTTTAATTTGGTCGATTCAGACTTGCTACCTTCTGCTTCGGGACTACCCGAGTCCCTGCAAGGACTCAGAAAGCCAGACAGGTTTAGCAGGCCCTCCCATTCTGGAAGGTGTGAGGAACACACGACCTCCGGGAGGAAGCGTGAAAGAACCCTTTAAAAAATGCATAGGACAGACGCATGCCTGCCTTGAACGTGCCTGCGCCGCTTGTATCGTCTGTACGTCTCAGATGTTCCGTGTTATACAAAACCGGCTCTATCCTGCGTTGCGTGGGCCTGAACTCCACCGCCTGCGTCTCAACATACGCTTAGCCTAATAGGCTCTTACATCTTACCTAATATTATAAAGCTGGATAGTTTGTTTGTTTGAACGCGCTAATCTCAGGTACAACTACTGTTCCGAATTGAAAAATTCTTTTTGTGTTGAAAAGACCATTTATCGAGGAAGGCTTTAGGCTATATAATATCACGCTGCAACTATTAGGAGCGAAGAAATAATGGAAAATGTAACAAAAGACGGGGAAAAATAACTATTCCACGCGGTCGAAGTCGCGAGCACAGCTAGTCTTAGATACTAAGAAAACCCGTCTAGAAAAAAAGACGTGCAGTGTACAGTGTATTGAAATAAGGCCACTTCTAGTTACTGATCATCACTGGTGCAAGTTTACTTCCTTGCGGCACACAGCCACGTGGTGGCGCACACACTCGCCGGCACGTCCGTCTGTCCGTGCGCACGTTCACTTTCGATCATTGACTCTGCCGACACACTCGAGGTTAATTTGTTGCTTAAGGGTAGGTGGAGTCGCGGCTGTATGGGGCTTAGATTACTGCCGAGGTTTTTTTTTATATATTTACTAGCCTCGCTACGCTTCGGGTATTTCATTATACATTAACCTTCCCCTTGAATCATTCCATCGATTAAAATGATGGATGGATGGGGATGTAAGGGAGCGGCCTATCATCTTTTCCCTCCAAGCCAACCTCACCTGCCCGTGGTGCATCCTGCCGAATCGCAAACGAGGCACTGGCAACCGACTGGTAGCGGTATAACCAACACAAATGAAGGCGTAGCTAAATACCACAGGCTGATGACGGGCAGCAGCATCACCGGAGCGAGAAGATACGCCCGCCCAGCGTGGCGGTTATGGGTATATCCTCTAGACGTTTGCTCTAAGTGGCAAACAACTGGAGAGGCCTATGTCCAGCAGTGGACTGCAATAGGATGATGATGATGAAGTGGGTAGCGCTTGACCCCAGCTCGCCTGATGTTAAGAGATGTTAGAGTCTAAGGAGTCTAAGGTGAAGCGCGCTCACCCAACAAAAACCGCCCGTCCGGGGAAGGATCTCCACCCTATAGAATACCGCAGTCAAATGACCTCTGGGTCGTGTTTCTGCCGGTGAGTAGGGTTTCTGGAGCTCGTGGGGGGTTAGGGTTGGGCCGGCATGGCTGTGGCAACTGACAGGTAACTGACCAGTTACTTGCCCGTTGTCACAGCGCCTTGGGCTTCTCTTTCGCTTTCCATCAGGCGTAGGGAAGCCATTATGTCGAGCCACTATAAAAAAAAAAACAAATTCACTTTCTCCTTGAACATCTGAAGATATATCTCGGGAACACGGACTCTGGTAAAGAGTTAAATAGCTTAGCCGTTCGCACTATGAATGTAGAGGTATTCCTGGGGTGTATGGGATGTAAGGACCCATTATCCTACCGCTTCAAGTCATCCTCACCTGCCCATAGTTCATCCTGCCGAATAACGTTTGCACCTTATGTTCACATCCGCGACTGTCAGAATAATTTTGTAAATAGCAGATGTAGGGCAGTACATGGTTGTATATCGACATATTTTTGCTCGATACTCTTTTACTCGATATCACCTCAATACATTTCTAATATCGATTGATGGTATCGTATCACGAGAGTTTACAGCTACTGTTTATAAGGTAGTTAGATAGGCAAGGTAACGAGTTTCCTATCTAGGTAGGACCATAATGTCAGTATCTCTTAGAAATAGAAGTGTGCAAACTTGCTGTACTTACTAGACAAGTATTTGAAACCATACAATGTAGTAATAAGTAAATAAAATGATGGGTATTCATCAAAACCCCTTTCGTTTATTTACTACTTTAAGTAAGTAAATATAATAAAATAAATTATGAAAAAAGAAAAATTACGGTTTTAAATCGGATTTTCCTTCCAATTATTTTTGAGCTATAACTGGGATAATAAAAGGGTATATAGATAATTATGATCTTTTTTATTGCACAAAATACAAACATTTTCAGAAAAAAATAAAATATAAACAGCTTGTGGGAGAATTTAGGCGGTATTAACGCTAATAAGCGTTCTAAAAACTCTATATCTGTACGATACCTATTGTTTTATAATTCGTAACTTACAGAACTTTAGCCACTGTTAGCGTTGTATCAACACTTTTAATTAGATTTTTGATAATGTTTTGCATCTTTTATCGCTCTGCTCGTTCAATATCGACACTTTCAGTTCCACATCGCGTAAAGCGGACGCCATTACATCAGTAATCAATAATTAATGCCAATAATTGCTTTGCCGATCCGCGCGAGCCCGCATACCGACTGAATAATGGGGGCACGAGGTTGTTTTCTACCTTTTCCTAAATGAAATCAATCAAGCAAGACTAATTTAAAAGTGTGGATTGTTTGTTATGATTTTATATGTGTGTCAATTATCAAGCCCACTACCTCGAGGAAGGGTGCTACTCTTCCCTTTTTTTGATCGCGAGGTAGGACATAGCGAATCTTCGCTCGAATTGATCCGCCCGTCCGGGGAAGGACCTCCACCCTATAGAATACCGCAGTCAAATGACCTCTGAGTCGTGTTTCTGCCGGTGAGTAGGGTTTCCGGAGCTCGTGGCGGGTTGGGGTTGGGCCGGCATGGCGGTGGCAACTGACAGGTAACTGAACAGTTACTTGCCCGTTGTCACAGCGACTTGGGCTTCTCTTTCGCTTTCCATCAGGCGTAGGGAAGCCATTATGTCGAGCCACTATAAAAAAAAAGCGGTGCGAGTCCCACATATCCTGTCGTTTCCCCGAACTTAGATATATTTTCCCGGTAAAAAAGGGTCTATTGTCTATGCCAACCCTAATAGAAACACTTTCCTATGCGAGACCTTGCGTCTGTTTGTGGGCGGCGCAGGCGCATACGTACACGTTACGCCATGTGACTAGATGTCTCAATTATATACGACCTTAACACATACTTCATAGAGTTCAAATTAAACCCCAATTTGTCCCGACGTGATTGGTTTTATCCTTATAATTGATACCAGATAAGAGATCTTGTTGCGAAAGAAATAGAGTTCATAGTTATTCAACGTATACGTTCATTCAGATGAAGGCAAAGACCTTAGGTGTAAATACTTCGACTTACAAGGGGGGAAGATTAGATTTTACTTTTAAGTCTGTTTCTGTCAAGGCTGTTATGTGTCTTATACTTTTTTCTAATTGCTATGATCTTGACGTAATGATATTTTAATTAATCAATTTGTAGTCCGAATTATCAACTTGATCTACTTTCAGAAACTTGTTTTTTAAACACCTTCTATGGTTCGTTAAGCGGGGCGTGAAACGGCACCTCAGTGGACCTTCAGGGTAAGGGCGACAGGCGTGGAGGGTTTGCTCTTATGTGCCTGTCGACCTAACATTTGGACCTCACAACCGCTTACTAACAGGTGGAGTGAGGTCATTCTAAACGCTCTGAAACTCTTTTTATAAAAAAAACTTTTTATTTAGTAAATTAACACATGTAATCAGTGCGTATGTTTCATACTTCATTTGATATGGGATTCGATAAACAGGGTATAAAGAAGCATCTTACGGGCAGGCATGGCGGTGGCAACTGACAGGTGACGAGCCGGTAATTTGCCCGTTATTGCAGCATCATGGGCTATTTTTTCGCTTTTGATCAGGTTTAGGGAAGCTTTTAAGAGCTACTTAAGTATTTTTCCGAGTTAAAAAAAGCCTTATCGCCCTAGTTTAGGCTAGTCTAAAGTTCCTTGGTGGTAACATGTGGTGAATACGTGTCTAGTTTCAGATATAACCAATAGTGGTTGTCACAACTTTATTTCAGTTATTTTTTTACTTCATAGTTTAGAAACCTCGCTCTTATATAAAAAAAAGCCACAAGCTGTCTGTAATTTTGTTTTGTTTTTTTTTTCTTTATAGTGGTTAATTATATCTGAAACTAAACAGGTTATACTATTTGACTGACTTATTGTCCAAGACAAAAGTGTTGAGATACCTGGTTTGATTTCCAGCTCAGGCAAATAATTTTAATTACAAAAATTACCGCTAGGTGGCGCTGTAAAGTAAACAAAGGCTCTGTACATTTTTACTCGGAAAAATAGAATACCAATAATTACTATCTAAAAAGTTTACTCTTCTATATAAAGTGTGAAGAATCTCAAGCACAAGTGTTATCAATACCTAGCATCAACGTTAAAAAGGATAATTCTTCGTGTGTGAAATTGTGACAGTGACTGTTCCTAATGACTTCATCTAGAGCTAATTAGGACTTAATAACGAGTGACTATAATAATACATATTCGCCAAATATAAAGCTGTGATACAATTCATATTACATACGCATAAAAAATAATTGAGTAATTTTCTAATGCTAACTATTATTGTGAAGGTGAAAGTGTACGACAAATACCTTCTTCATTATTACAAATAACGGACTGTATAACTGACTACTTGCTGTACGAACAAGTTCCTTTAATTCGTCAGTATTGTATAGTGATTGGTAGCCGAGTGGTTAAGGCGCCTTAGTATTCACTCAAGAGCTCAGAGGTTGCCGGTTCAAACCCCCGAGGTGAAACGTCTTTTTGAATATTATTTCATTAGAGCAAGCAGTATGGAGACCAATGGTAACATCACTGTTCGTAAACCACGGAAATCGACGTCACTACAAAATCTAAATGACTCGTCGATATTTGATACAACAATGAGAAGCTTACCGAATACCTCACTAGATGTCTCCAATGAGTGTTGTGTGGAATTAAGCGCCCAAGTAACACATCTGACAGTTCAGTTACAATCAGCGAATAACGAAATAGACAACATGTGTAAGGAAATTAGACAGTTAAAAACCGATTTACAAAGAAGTCAAGAGGTAATAGAAATATATAAGAAGTTAGAATATACTAATAATAAATCAATTACTGCATCATCAGCCAGAAAAAAGAAAAGAAACAAGATATATGACAAAAACAGATGTAATATCGACATATCCAATAATGTATCTACAATACAGAATACAAATGAATCTCCCATAAAAATTGACAAGGACGTCGATAGAAATGAATCTGTCGACATATCACTTATCTCACCGCAATTATTGAGTTCTGCTACGATTGATCCGCCTATTTTACATTCTCCTATAAGTTCCAGTATAAATAAAAACACCGTTAATATGTCCAATTCCACGTCAAAACAAAGAGTGTTCATATTTGCGGATCAACAAGGACATAGACTAAGGGAAACCCTGCAAACACTTTTGGGCGCGCGATATTCTGTGTCATGTTTTTGGAAATCTGGTGCAAAATTGAAGGAAGTGTTGAGCTGGAAGTCTGATATTGTCAACGAACTTACTTTTTCCGACTATGTCATAATCTTAGGAGGGACTAATGATTGTAATCCCTTTGAATTTTTGTCAACTGTAAAGAGCTGGTGCATGACTATAGACAATACTAATATTATTTTACCAGAGATACCTTTTAATAAATACCTATGGGAAGGAAAATTAAATTATGAGCTTAGATTTATATGTAACAATTTTAATCATACCTCATACTTGACCATGAACTACAGACAATGGTTGCCTAGAAGGTATTTCTACCCCTTGCATTTATGTCGGTCACTTCTGAGAGAGATTCTTCGATTGGATAATATAGGCAAATATTCCCAATACCATAATCAACAGTCTCAATCACAAGCTCGAAGTTCTTTCAAGCAATTTACTAACACAAGCACACAAACTGATAATATCATTTGTGAGTACGGCAATGACAATTTTAATAATTCAGACCCATTTTTTCGATCATAAATCATTGAACATTTTACATCAAAATATTAATGGTTTAATGAATAAACTTGATCTCCTCTCAGTTTGTGTAGATGAATTAAATGAAAAAAAGAAAAACATTGATGTGCTTTGTATTACGGAACACAATATGATTTATAGCGATGTTGCATTGCTGCATATGCCCCTTTTTAATCTGGCGTCTTACCATACCAGAAAATCGAGGAAAGGTGGCTCATGCATACTAGTTCGTAGAGACCACAGGTACAGGGTTATTGAGGATATCTCTAAATACAGCTTGTCCAATATAATTGAATGTAGTGCAATTGAATTGCTTGATTTAAACTATGTAATCATTTGCATATATAGACCTCCAAATAATTCCGTTGTGGACTTAGATATATTTTTTGACAATTTAACTTCTATACTACAACAGTTTTGCTACGGACGTAAAAAAGTGGTCATCTGTGGTGATTTTAATATTGACACCTTGAAAAATAGTAAAACTTCATTGACATTCAAAGAATTAATTTTGTGTTTTAATCTTAAATTGGCCATTTATTCACCCACCCGTCTAGTGAGCTCAACTTGCATAGACAACTTCATACATAATGTCTATAGATGTAAAAGTGACGTCATTGAGCTAGCTTTGTCGGATCATACTGCTCAACTTTTATCTTGCCCTATCAAACACAAACCTCGTATGGACTACTGGTATATAGAAAGAAGGGAGTATGGGATTGATAATCTTGATAAATTTTTAACATGTCTTAAGTCTCTATCGTTTAATGACGTATATAGTAGTTCAGATCCTAATCACGCATACGGTGAATTTCATGAAATATTTACACTATTCTATGATCTCTGTTTTCCCATTAAAAGAATAAAGATTAAATCAATACATCGACCGAAATGGATTAGTAAAGGAATAAAAATATGCTCCAAACGTAAAAGGCAGCTACTTTGGCAGTATAGAAAAACCAAAAAGGACTCTGATAGAATAAAGTTTAAGAATTACACGCAACGACTAAGTAAAATAACGAAACTCACTCAAAAAAGTCAAAATGACCATTACATAAGAACAGCATCGAACAAATCAAAGGCTAGTTGGAGTATAATAAACAAGAATAAGTTAAATGTTCCAAAAATCGATATTAAACAAATAAAATACAATGACATATTAATTACTGACCTGGCAGAGATAGCAGAAACATTTAATAATCATTTTATTGATCAAATAAAGCCATTGACATCCAACTCTAATTCCAATAATAATAATACACTGACATATTCTAATTGCAATTCAATATTTATTAAGCCAACTTCACCAATTGACATTAAAAAGTACATCAACATACTGAAAAACACAAATAGTGTAGGTTACGATAATATAGCCACTAAAGTTATTAAGTATGTCTGTGATACGATAGCACCGGTGTTATCCCACATATTTAATCTATGTATTGAACATGGTGTATTTCCTGACAAATTAAAGATAACTATTGTAAATCCATTGTTTAAAAAACTAGATAGGGAAAATTTGGAATGTTATCGACCTATAGCACTAATCCCTGTGATGTCCAAAATATTTGAGAGGATTATCTACGACAATTTAAATAGCTTTTTGGAGATCAATAATATCTTAGCAGAGGAACAAGTAGGCTTCAGAAAAAACATGTCTTTTGATCTGGCCGTTTTTGAATTTCTTAGAAACATTATACATCACTTAGATAAAAAAGATCACACTGCTGCTTTATTTATGGATCTTACTAAAGCGTTTGATTACGTGGACCATAATATATTAAAACGTAAACTCTACGCCTATGGCGTTAGGGGAGTAGCATTGAACTTAGTTATGTCCTATTTGACTAACAGAAGTCAAGCAACCGTAATAGCCCAAGTCTGTCCGAAGGAAAAAACTGAGATAAAGTATCAATCGAACTATAGAGTTGTCAAATATGGCGTGCCTCAAGGGAGTGTTCTGGGTCCGTTACTCTTTTTGGTTTATATAAATGATTTTCCCAGGAGCATTAGTCATCCAATGGTTCTATTCGCAGACGATAGTACTGTTGTGTTCTCTGATAAAGAACACACATCTATGCAACAAAATATTAACAATACACTTGTGGATATTGTTGGATGGTTAGAAAGTAATAACCTCTTAATAAATGTCACTAAAACTAAGACCATTTACTTTAGAAATCGGAAGAAACCTAATAAACTCATAGTAAATTGTTTTGGGCAGGCTGTTGAAGAGGTAGAAATTACAAAGTTTTTGGGTCTTGAATTGGATTGTAATCTAAATTGGAAGGCACATACTGACATGATACACAACAAATTGTCTAAATTTTCTTATGCACTGTACATGCTTGCAAGGGTAGTAAGCATTCCTACCGTAGTGACTGCATATCATGCTCATGTGGGGTCAATATTGGGCTATGGTCTAATCTTCTGGTTCTGGGGTAACTCTGTAGGAATTGGCAATGTTTTCAAAGCTCAAAAAAAATGCATTAGAGCAATACTCAGGCTAAAAAGTACTGATAGCTGTAAGCTTCATTTTGAAAAATTGAAAATTTTGACTCTCCCAAGTTTATATATTTATAAATTAGCCCTATTTGTAAAAAAAAATCAGTCTCACTTTGAAAAATTAAACAGCAAACGTTGTCATAATAAAATCAAATTTCCCCCTAATAAATCTGCTCTTTTCAACAAAAGCATTATGTGTATGGCACCGAGAGTGTACAATAAATTGCCGATCAATATAAGGAATTGTAATGATTTAAATATATTCAAGAAGAAATTAAAGGACATGTTGTTATCTAAATGCTATTATCACATTAACGATTATTTGAATGATAAGTTCACATTGACATGTATCTGAATAATTTGACATTAGGTATACTCAGTTAGTTTTTTAAGGTTGACATATACAATTATAATAATTAGAAGTAGTCCTTTATATGTATTTTATTGTGATTGAATTCTTTAATTTAAATATTCTTGACATGATGTACGTTTTAATTAATCTTTATTATTAATAATTGCATAATTGTAATTTGCACGCCGTGAGGCAAAATATGGTATTTGCCACAATTCTCTTCAACATCACATTTTATGTATTACCCATATTTGCGAAATAAATGATTTATGATTTATGATTTATGATTTATGATTTACCAAGTACCATTGCCTGTAAGAGCAATCGATGTATATTTGTCTGAAGTTTATGTTCTATAGCTGTGAATACACGTATCCTAGTATTATATATGTATTTAGATCTAATATAGTCTCTAATAATAATTGAATTGCTAATTCTGTTAAATAAATCTAATGAATTTCATACAACTGAACTGTCACCTGTCAAAAGGATTTACAATTATTATATCCAAGCTTTGTCTTTGAAAATAAACTTGACGTAAAATTAAAGTACAGTTGTATTTCGCTGTCTTAATTTACTCCTTAAGTCTTTGTAATAAGAAACACAGTTGGTTTCGTGTGTTCTTATGGTAAAGGTATAGGTATAACTGTATTCATTTTAAGGTGCAGTTAACATTGCATATAACATTAAAGAGAAATAAGGAAGCGCATGACAATAGTTCCGGGTCAAATTAATGGTTTCTTCAGAGTTAGTTAACTGTATTCATGAAACATTGTTTGTGTCGTTACTGATTTAGAATAGGACCCCTCTTTCCGTGTGTGTCGTAAAAGACGACTAAGGGAATATCAGGAAACGGGCAGCAGCGTTTACCTGGGTACAAATAACACCTACAACGGTCGCCAACCCGCCTGCCAAGCATGGTGACTAAGGCAAATCCCCCTGAGTGACAATCGGCTATTATGGTCAAAAATTGTAATTAGTCCGTCTTTTAGCTTATACAAAAATAAAAGACACGTATTTTTTTATTTGGAAATTAGATTAAAAACTGCAACGTTGTAGCCTGTTGAAATTACGCGTGACGTCACTCGGTGAGGCATTTTTACGGGAGCGAGTGACGTCAGACTCCCACTCCTAACTTTTGATGCCTTGTATCTTTGCTATTGTTTATTTGAATGCAAAAAGGAAAAATACGTGTCTTTTATTTTTAAATAAGCTATAAGACGGACTAATTACAATTTTTGACCATAATAGCCTATTATCATTAGGGGAAGCCTTTTTTTTAGTACATACATACCGTCATGCCTTTCTCACAGAGGGGTAGGCAGAGACCACGGCCTTCCTTTTTTTTAGTAGCTCGATATAATGGCTTCCCTACGCCTGATGGAAAGAAAAATAGAACCCCAAGTCGCTGTGACAACAGGCAAGTAACTGGTCGGTTACCTGCCAGTTGCCACCGCTATTCCAACCCTAACCCCCCACGAGCTCCGGAAACCCTACTCACCGGCAGAACCCATTTTGATTTAAAAAACATGACATATGCCGAAAACCCGCTTGCTTAAGCTAGTAGGCACCTTTAGTTATTATTATACGCTTTATAGTAGCCAGCCCATCTCATCGGACGCTAAGCGAGGTAGTAAGTATTGCAATATTTCCTCAGTAGCAACTGTTGTGATTTCCCTTTGTCGTAATACAATATGGCGACGTGTGAGCATTGAGCATTCAGGTTAGGGACGACGCGATGGCGAATTGTCTCCGCTTACTTACACAGATGCAGAAAATTAGCGAGCGATCGCTAAGTGGCGTGTAAGATAGAATTAGCGCGTGTGTTTTAAAATACGAGCCACATACACGCACACATATGAGAAACATTTGTCTTTGTTGCAAATAAATATTAAAAAATAATCGTATGCAATGCTCGTCTTTGTCCGAAAAGGAACATGCAAACAAATTTTAAAAAAAAACGCCATTTGAACAATTTCAATTTTGAAGGCATTCTAAATTGCGTTCCAATTTAGAATGCTTGAATGAATTGATTACTTTTTTCTATCTACAGTTCAGCCAGTTAAGCAGGCCTATGTTATTTTTAAAAAGTATGTCCTACTCTATCCGTACTTGATTATATTTTAATCTGTGATCAGATTTTTGAATGCACATTGATTTGGCTTATGTATAATAGACAGTGTAGACATTTGGTTGTACAATTTAGGCGTTATTATCGCTACTAGCAATCTCTTTGACAACCTTTGGAGTAGAGGATAGTTAACCCTTTCATCATCATGTCGTATGGCTTACTTGTGCTCGAGTCCTCAAAGGTTAGACGCTTATATGCATCGATAACAATAGATTAATTCTCGCGTGTCTCAAAAATTGTATAATACATTTCTTAAAAGTGCCGAGTCACCAATGATTTTTAACTGGCTGGAAAAGGGGTTGATAAAAGAGGTGAAATTTATTATGAATTTGCCACATAAGCTACCCGCAGGCTTTATTATCCACAAACAAATTCACGGACGTTGAAACTCTAAAACAATAAACAGCAGTCTTAACATTATCGCGACACACCCACCCCGCCCTAATAGGATTAGAAACCGATTACAGCCTCTCAATGATACTCTACAAGACATTACAATCTAGGAACTGTAGATCAAACGATACCGTTGTACGAAAGTTACGACACAGCCACTGTTCCTCAGACTTGTAAACCTGATAACCAGTATTATGTTCGCGTTACGTCGCATACAAACTGGTTTCACTGTATTCTTGCTAATTTGGAGCAGAACTGTTTGAATGCAATGATAAATTGATTATTGCCTACTTAACTAATTGGGTGTGGGTGTAATTGGGCCTAATTGGTGAGGTGCGAAGGTTTTTAAATATCAAATATCAGACAACATCACATACATTGCTCTAATCCCAAAGTAAGTAGCTAAAGCACTTGTGTTATGGGCTCTCTCTTGTCTCTCTTCAGAGAACTTACACTTCCTCTACCTGAAGGTTGTCTGGAAGAGATCGCTCACTGGAAGAGATCGGACATAAGACCGCCTAGATTGTACAACAACATGTCTGTATCACCTTTACTGTATTTACCCTGTGTTTTGTGCAATAATGAATATCTATCTATCTATCTATGGGTATCAGAACAACGAAGGTACCACTAATAAATACTAAAATACAAATTATAAACACCCAGACACGGAACAAACACCATTGTTCATCACACAAATGTTTGTCCCGGGTGGGAATCGAACCCGACGACCACGACCCTTGGTTCAGAAGGCAGGTGTCACTACCAATTGAGCCACCGAGCCAGAAGGTTTAATGTGTGCTAGTATGTTTTAGTTGATTTGATAATACATGGGATGTATGGGAGCGACCTACTTTCGCTCCAAGCCGAAGCCGAATAACAAACGAGGCTCTGGCAACCGACTTGGGCGGTACAACTATCACGATTGAAGGCGTAGCTAAATACCACAGGCCGATGAGGGGCAGCAGCGTCACCGGAGCAAGAAGCTACGCCCTGCGATCGCCAACCCGCCTGCCCTGCATGGCGATTGTGAGTAACGCCTTCATTAAGTCATGGAATGCCCTTCCAGCTCATGTGTTTCCTTCCTCTTACAATCCTGGGTTCTTTAGGCGGGGCGTGAAACGGCATCTCAGTGGGCCTTCAGGGTGAGGGCGACAGGCGCAATGGGCTCTATTGTGCCTGTCGACCTAACTTTTGGACCTCACGACCGCTTACCATCAGGTGGAGTGAGGTCATCCTGAAAGCTCTTCTTATAAAAAAAAAAGTGTTTGCCCAAAGTGGCGAACACCTAGAGAGGCCTACCTATGTCCAGCAGTGGACTGCGAGACGGCTGATGATGGTTATGATGAAATATCCTGATTTCGTCCTAGGATCTTAACAGGTTAGGATCTTAAGTACGAGTATCTAAGTAAATCAGTTGTCTAGTAGGTACCTATAGTACAAGCTTTGGCTTAGTTTGGGACTAGATTATTGATGGACATACTATATGTATAACTAGGTATATATATAATGTTCTTTATCAGTCATACAAAGGTTTCCCCATGAGCCCATTATGACAATGTCCTACTAAGTACATTACATTTTACTCGCATACATTTCAAAACACTTAACTGGCGAAGGACAATCACTCGCTCCATATTGCTTCAGAAACTTAATTGATGTGTCATATCAAATTTTGATCAATGAATGGATTGTTTGTTCAGTTTATTTCTGTAATTAAACATACATATAAACATATTTATTTTAGTTATTACTGCAAGCTGTTCACCATCATTTTGGAATGCTTCGTTGGTCTAATGGCAGCAATTTAGCCTGCAACTGCAAATAGCCACAGCGCCATCTAGCCAAAACCTAAACTGAAGCTTGTACTATGGGTACTAGACAACTGATAAACTTACTTACATTCATACATAACATAGTGTATTTGAAGCCGAGGAATGAATTCCACAAAATCTGTTTTGTTTTCACTCTAGGACCTTAAGAGGTCCTCCTGAAAAATCGCGCGGTAGTGTAGGGGATCCTATAGTCATCAATCACGGTTTGATGCACACACTTTTGATACCTATTCTTTTTAACCTACTTAAAAAAGGAGGTTCTCAACTCGGTTGGTTTTTTTTATATGTGGGTATTCAATGGTCATCTTTTTAAATATTTTTACATAATTTCAAAACTGTAATTATGTATAACCACAAATAATTGGCTTACGACAACAGTGTTAGTCTAATAAGTTTTACAAACAGTTATTACTTTTGATTAAATGCCGGTTTTCCCCAAACACCCAAGATGGCTGTTCAGTCATGATGAATCATGAAGATGATTTAAGTAATCGCTTTTTCGTTGGGGGCTCTATAAGTTTTGTATAGTTTAACGAATGCTTTATCAAAATCTATTGATTTCAAGTCAATCAATCAACAGATTATATTAATCGTCCCGATTTAAATGTTTTCCAAACGTTTTGTACTTAAGTATTCAAAAAATAACATATTACCACTGCTTTTTGTCTTTTTATTATATTTTATTTTGAATGTTTGTGTATAAATGTTTGTATTCATATTGCAATACAATTAACTTCTAAAGGACTTATCTTTATTTTTACGCAGGGATGTTGTGTCTATATGTGTTTTTACTGTTTGTACCATAGCGAGTGTTTAGAATAATATAATATCTATAAACTGCTATTTTTTATCATCGTGCCTCTCGTGTACCAATTCAAGATTTCATCCTTATCATTTTGACAGTTGGAAGTCTTCTACAGGACGTTTTGCGTGCAATTTTCTGCCTCGTGCAATGATTCTATGGAATCAGCTGCGACTTTTCCGGGCGAATTCGGGACCGTCAAAATGCGACACATTTCTCAAGGGCCGGCAACGCACCTGTGACTCCCCTGGTGTTGCGGTGTCTGTGGGCTAAAGTTTTCATTAATCATCAGTGACCGATGACGGGCAGCAGCGTCACCGGAGCGAGAAGCTACGCCCTGTGATCGCAAACCCGCCTGCCCAGCGTGGCGATTATGGATACCTATATCCTCCAGATGTTTGCCCTAAGTGGCGAAAAACAGGAGAGGCCTATGTCCAGCAGTGGACTGCAATAGGCTAATGATGATGATGATGATCAGTGACCTTCAAGCCGTTAGTATCGTGTCAAAATTTATTTATCCATCTAGAGTGCATTGAAAACAAAACAAGAGAAATTATATTGTGTGATATTTCCTTCATAGGCACAGTGTTCATAGATACTTTAAGGTACATTCAATCCCAGACAACCATGCACCTATATAATAATTAAGTAACACTTTCAAAATTATGACATAATAAGTACTAGTGGAAAAAATGTAAACTCTAAAAGCCAAGTGTAACGACGCATATGTATAAAGGCACTCTTCCCACAATAGGAGTCTGTTAGACGACACTTTCTATACTACAATAGAGGCGGTAACTAGGTACAGTGTACAGAAAAACCATGTGAGCATACACACTCAAATATATACCACATTGCGTTGACTTAAGAATCAAAAGCATTGTTTACTTTTCCCGTTATTGTTGATTGTCGCTAGGAAGAAATGTCTTGTCTCTTCTTGTCTTGTCTAAATTCTCTACACTTTTTAAAATGAGGACTTAATTTGAAAATAATGTTTACTTTATTTGGTTAGGCAATAGCCATTTCTTACTTTTGAAAGAGAAATTTGAACATTTTTAAGCTTTTAGTTTCGTCTGCAATGATTGATTTAAACCCAAGAGTTATATGTTTGTTAACGTATTACTTACTGCAATTTGCCTGTTGGTAAGCGATATCACAGTCTACTGCGGAGCGCGCTTACCCAGCTAAGGAGATTCACCCTCGCTTTGAACATCGGAAGATTATATCTCTGGGAACAAGGAGCCCGGCAGAGAGTTTCATAGTTTGGCCGTTCGCACAATGAAGGTAGAGGTAGAATGCGCCGAATCTTTGGAAGTTCCATTTAAAGTACATATTCGCTGTATCCCTGTTCATCCGTTTCTAGAACGGAGTAGTAGGCATCAAATTAAATAAGTCCGTCTCACGCTCTCGTAAATATTTTTTAAGATCAAAAGGAATCTGTGGCATAGATTAGTAAATAAATACGTGTAAACTTTTTAATATTATGTAAATCAAAGACAAGATTGATCACGCCCTAATCTATGTCACCAAGTGACATTGTCTCAAATGTCAATGGAATGTTTTTGTTTAATTATTTTTAGTTCAAAATAAACGTAAAGTATTTTAACGAAGTGTGTACGTAACAAGCTATTAGGAGATCATTTGGGACGATGCATGGGAAATGCTTTTGTTCTGTCAAGGTGAGGTTTGGAGTTATTTTCCTAATTTTGAAACCTTAACTTAGATAAGACCGCCAGCTAAGATTTAAGTTATTTTAGTTTAGCTCTCGTAATTAGTCAAACCTTGTCACCAACCATTACGGTTAAAGGCGTAGGTAAGTACCACAGGCCGATGACGGGCAGCAGCGTCACCGGTGCAAGAAGCTAAGCCCGAGGGCCCTGCGATCGCCAAGCCTGGCCATCGTGGCGATTATGGGCAAAGCTTCCAGATGTTTGCCCAAAGTGGCGAACAACTGAAGAGACCTATGCCCAGCAGTGGACTGCGATAGGATGATGATTATATATATAAAAAAACTGTCTTAAAATCATCATCATCAGCCTATTACAGTCCACTGCTGGACATAGGCCTCTCCAGTTGTTCGCCACTTAGAGCAAACATCTGGAGGATATACCCATAATCGCCACGCTGGGCAGGCGGGTTGGCGATCGCAGGGCGTAGCTTCTTGCTCAGGTGACGCTGCTGCCCGTCACCGGTCTTTAGTATGTAGCTACGCCTTCAATTGTGATGGTTATACCGCCACCAGTCGGTTGCCAGCGCCTCGTTTGTTATTCGGCAGGATGCACCACGGGCAGGCGAGGTTGGCTTGGAGCGAAAAGATGATAGGCCGCTCCCTTACATCCCTTAAAATAGTCGCGTATTTATAACTTAGCTTTTACTTAGCTTGCGTTAAGTTGGACCCTAGTTACGTAGCTAACATATCTTAGCGATGGACGAACCGTACCTGCTCATATTGTGAAATTCAGTATTTCTTTTTGTACAGGTCCATAGATCATACGCATAAAATAATATTTTTTCGAAGTTCATTGAATTTGTGTTTAAGAAACAAACTCCAAAGTTTGTTTTTTACAACTTTTGAGGTTGCTTGCCTACTAAATGGTATTCATAAAATGCTGCTTTGCTTTGATTGACAACTTCCTTTATTATGAACGAACATATCCAAAATCTAATGTAATTGTCGTTAAGGTTTAGTTAAATGCCTTTCTTGATCGGAGTGAAATCAGCTACTTTTTTATTGGTTGTTTTCCCACATCATAATAATGCTCTAAGAATAGTAGAAATAACATCTAAGGTGATAGATAGATAGATAGATGTTCTTTGTTGCACAAAATAGAGTTTACAGACAAAGGCATTACAGACAGCTTGCAAGTACAATTTAGGCGGTCTAATCGTTAGTAAGCGATCTCGTCCAGACAATCTTTCGTTATGGAAAGTGTAATTTTCTGAAAATATTTATATTTTCTTAAAAAATAAGCAGATAGTGATTGCTTAGCTATGGGGCAATAACCTCTTGTACCGCTTGCCGGCTGAACTGCAACCCATTCTAAATTAACAGCTTATGTAATATTATAAAAAAAAATCTATCTAAACGCAACATTTTTCTTCCATACTAATATAACAAGTGTGAAAATTGTGAAATACACATTTCATTATTATCCTGATGTCCAGATATAATTATCAAGAATTTATCAGCAAGTAATAAAACCGGATCCAAATCAAAAATAAGTAATTGTAAGTCATTTTAGGCGTCATTTTAGCCACCAGTCAATGTGTTCTCAAGAGCGTGTGAGAGTTACAAAACTATTGTTTGTCCTGCGATTATCTGTCGGTTAGGCAACCGCATACCGGTCGCCTCTACCGTTCGTACGAAGGTTATGCAAGTTATGCAGTCAGCCCAATATTTACGTAGTGAGGGAAGGTTGGACGTTGTCATTGATGCCTCTTTTCGCTCCAAGCCACCCTCACCTGCTCGTGGTGCATCCTGCTTAATAACAGCTGAGGTTCTGGCAACCGACTGGTGGCGGTATAACCATCACAATTGAAAGCGTAGCTAAATACCACAGGCCGATGACGGGCAGCAACGTCACCGGAGCGAGGAGCTACGCCCTGTGATCGCCAATCCTGCCCAGCGTGGCGATTATGGGTAAATCCTTCAGGTGTTTGTATAAGGTGGCGAACAACTAGAGAGGCCTATGTCCAGCAGTGGACTGAGATAAGCTGATGATAATGATGAGTGGAGTCTCCAGATGTTTGCTCAAAGTGATGAAGACCTGGAGAGGCCTATGTCCAGCAGTGGACTGCGATAGGATTGTGAGGGAAGGTTGTTCGAACGTCTTGCCACACACACTTAGGCTCTGTATGGGTTGAGCTCCTTGCCGAGACTCTCCCCAGTATGAGGTTCTTCAAAAAGGTTGTAAAGAGAGCTTTAAAGAGTCGGTAACTGGTGGTGAGTAGGGTTTCCGGAGCTCGTGGGGGGTTAGGGTTGGGCCGGCATGGCAGTGGCAACTGACACGTAACTGACCAGTTACTTGCCAGTTGTCACAGCGTCTTGGGCTTCTCTTTCGCTTTCCATCAGGCGTAGGGAATCCATTATGTAGAGCTACTATATATATATATATATATATATATATATATATATATAAAAAATACCTGAACTTGTGTCCTTTTTTCCCCATTAAACGTACCATTTCCATTACCATCAGGCATCACATTTGCTTGTCAGCCGCCACTTGCATTAAAAAAAGCGTATCGAGTACTGCATTATGAAAGCAGGTCATGACTAATTTTAATGCACCCTCGTTAAAGTTTGACTAACTGCAATACAGATTTTCCAAACTGTTTCTGTAAGTAGACGGTACTGGTTTTAATTTAACAGACCGTGGTTTTTGGATTATGACCTAACCTACTTTGGGTTCTTTTGAGTGTATAGTGTAAGGAAAAATCTGAGAATATTTTTTAAAATATTGTGAATATAATACGGATATACGAGTATATAGGTATGTCTTTCACAACAGAGAAGGAACAGTACCTCTCGTCTACTAATGTAAAGTGCGATTGCAGACTCCAAGTCGCTCCAGTAACGGACAAATCAATCACTAAGGTTAAGACTAAGCGGTCACCGTAAGCATTGAACGCCTACCATACCAGGAGCATTACATGCGCTTTGTGGACCTATTAAAAGCCTATTTACTTCGACTTTTGGCAGCTGCGTTTCTTCACTGCACAGCACGTAGCCGATCGCAATCCCATCCTCATCATCTCGATGGTTGGCGATCCTCCACTGTACGCTTTATGAGGAACTTCTTGCCTCACGCATCGGTTTTGTGGAACCAACTTTCTGCGACAGTCTTTCCGAACAGCTACGACTTGTGAGCCTTCAAGAAACGAGCGTACCTACTCCTATTTAAAAGGCTGGCAGCGACCACAGAACTCGAATTGAGTTGCGGGTGTCCATGGGCGGTGTCGACTGCTTACCATCAGGCATCACATTTCCTCTCTGCAGCCTCTTGCATAAAAAAAACTTGAAGCGCCCCATTACTGGTACTTTTATGTTATGGGGTATTTCATTGCAACATCAGCGTAGTACAGGTTTAGAACATGAAACTTTAACATGCACATTCATACACTGAATGCATTAATACAAATATGGATTTCGTGTTAGAATGTTGTATACATGCGCCGTTTTTGGAAAACAATATTACGTGAAAGTTTAACAAAAGTTTAACGCAATTTTTCGCTTTTACAATATATTGTCCGGTATGTGTTTGTCAATGTTTATGTATGGATTTTTAATGTTTATTGAGGTTGAACGTTTTGTGTCTACTTAGAGCTGTTAGCGGTCACTATTATTGAACTGAACTGATCATCCTGTCACAAATCATCGCCCTATTTTAGTCCACTGCTGGACATAGGCCTCTCCACTTGTTCGCCACTTGGGCAAACATCTGGAGGATATACCCATAGTCGCCACGCTGGGCAGGCGGGTTGGCGATCGCAGGGCGTAACTACTCGCTCCGGTGCCGCTACTGTCCGTCACCGGTCTGTGGTATTTAACTACGCTTTCAATTGTGATGGTTGTACCGCCACCAGTCGGTTGCCAGCGCCTCGTTTGTTAATCACCACGGGCAGGTGAGGTTGGCTTCGAGCGAAATATGTATTGCAGCTGTTGTCAAACCTATTATTATATGCCTGACCAGACCTTTGGTTGGGCATATTCATGCATTGTACTCGTATATTGTCTACATGTACATATACTGGCCATTGTCTACCGTTGTCGCGTGCTTGGTTGGTTTTTTTTAAAGGCATTGTGGTCAAAGACCATGACAGATTGAGGTTGAAGGCCGGCTCAACCTGATTTTTTTATGTTGGTGTGAATAAACGCCATTTTATACGCAATGTGGATTAAGTCGGTGTTACAGGTCATATTAAAAGCCTTTATTTGTGAGTAAATTACGAGAATATTATCTGACTATTACGATTATAACATGCTTTGATATATAATAATCATCATCAGCCTATCGCAGTCCACTGCTGGACACAGGCCTCTCCAGTTGTTCGCCACTTTGGGCAAGAATCTGGAGGCTTTACCCATACGTATACATCATACGTCATTTTTTGATACTTCCTTATAATGAACAATATTGTGCAATAGTGTGTGTTTTTTTATAGTAGCTCGACATAATGGCTTTCCTACGCCTCATGGAAAGCGAAAGAGTTGCCACCGCCATGCCGGCCCAAACTTATCACCGGTAGACCCGGAGGTCATTTGGCTGCGGTATTCTAGAGTGGAGGTCCTTCCCCGGACGGGCGGCTCAATTCGAGCGAAGATTCGCTATGCTCTACTTACCTCTCTCTTTCTATCAGTGCTTCTTATCGTTATGGCAGCCATATTGCCAAACATTAGTTATTTATAATTCTTCTGCCACAGGTAAACATTATTATGCTAGCTTCCGTTACCACAGATTCAGTGTATGAGACATCTCTTCGAATCCGTAAAAATCTAAATACGTCATCAAACCAAATTCGTCATATTCCTTAGAAATATCGCTGATGTGTTACATCTGTTGAATTGTTTTGTAAACTTGAAGTGTACGTAATAGGTTTTATCTGGAAAAGTGATGAAAATATGTTTTTGGGCTTTGAAGCTTATATTGTTTTCCTTGTGAAGGCCCGCCCTATTTTTAAGTTAACAGACCAATAAAATATAACATTAAAATGTCTTGCATATCACTTTAGTTTTGACAATTTTATTCCACCATCTTACATTTTTTATTTAATGTTTGCTTTGGTTATTTTGACATTGAAAAAATCGGCCCTAAGAGAACTTTAAGTGTTAAGTTCGTTAGTGGATAGGGCCTGATTTGACTCTATCTAATATGATACCTAAATTGACTCTGATTTGGAACATTTTCCGCAAGTTCATTCAAACTTGACATTAATTTTCGGAAATTTGACATTTCACATCAAATTCAAATTCAAAATTCAAATTCAAAATATTTATTGCATTATCACAGGTAGGTACATTAAAAGTTGTTACAATCATAGATAGCTCAGCCATGATATACCTCATGAAGGTGTACAATAGGTATTCAATAAACTCTTATACATTTATTACAATTAAAATTAAAACTAAGCAATTGTCAAAATTCAAAATTCAGTCAATTTTAGTAAGTAATTAAATTAAATTATGTTAAAATATTAAATTAAAATTATGTCAACATTACATACAGCATGGCATATCGCATCGAAAACGTTGCCAGAGATTTGAGGCGAAACAAAACAGTCTCGTTTCTGTTCAAAAGTCTAATATCATTTGAGTTAATTGTTAGTGGCTTTGTTTAAACATTTAAGTTATTTAATCTAAGGAATTTAAAATGACATTAAAAAACCGGGTTATACTCTATTACTTACACAAATTGACTAACATTTCCGACGTTGACATATTACGTTACTACTGACAGGCGTAGGCAGTGCTAAATGTCAAATTTGTTTGACTTTACTCATTATATCAGTAATTATTACGCGTCTTATGTCTATGACGGTAAAGTTTAGTTTCGTAGTCTATTTTATAATGTGTGGTCAAATATAAGTTGGTATTTATTTATTTATTTAACCCAATGGGAGGTTGAGTGTGTCATTATAGTGTATTGACGAACCGTAAGGTAACACAATGTTCATTAAGTGTGTTCAGATTAGTAGGAAAATATGTTATTTTAACATATTTAACCATTCCCTACCCAAAGGTAGTCTGGACGAATAAAATCCTACTAATAATACAAATGCGAAAGTTTGTTTGGATAATTGGATGTTGGTTCCTCTTTCAGGCATTAATACTGAACGGATTTATATGAAACCTTACAGTAATACAGCTTATATACGTGGGATTAACACATAGGCTATGTTTTATGCGAATATTCACGCGGGCAGCAGCTAATATTCTATAATTTTTCTTACGTAAACTCAAACTCAAAAGTAATAGAACATTGTTTTATAACACTAAATGGTCTTGTCACGGCACCTACATAATTTTAATGTAATTTAGTTGCAGGTACTACAAATTTTGTTGTCATTAGATGAATCGAGTTAATTATAGAATAGCTTAAGATTGCATGTCCGCATGTCCGCAGGTCATCAGGTGATCTTCAAGCCCGTTTGCCCCCTCTGTCATATCATAACCTACTGTTTAAATAGCAAATCGGCAACTAGAGCCATATTACATTTAAAAAAATCTAGATGTTATCTTAGTTTTGACTACATACTCGTACAAGCGAAGGAAACATAATGAAATTTTAAGGGCTTCACATATGACTCACGGCTATTTACTTCGCTGTGACGATTCTTACGAAAGTTTAGGGACAAGTTTAAGATGCATTATATAATCAGATTTATGATAATGTATGTTTCGGGGTCATTGACATTGTAGTGTATTGATCTATTGTTTTATTATTTACAGGTATGTATTGACTGATTTGGAGATAGAAGTAAAGGCGGCTGACAGTGAAGAGATAAGTGGAGTACTTTTATTTTTAAACGGTCGGTCACAAGAAGTGCATAACGCTTAGAATAATAATTGTCCCATACCTTCGTCGTAACGCCCTTTGGTCGCGTAACGGGATCAGTTAAAAGCTAAAATAATCTTACTGCCCAGTATGGCGGAAACTTGACAAGTGATTCATTTAGTTGCTTGTTCGTTGCCACAGCGACTTGGCCCCCATTAGGGAGGCCATTATGCTATGCTAATATAAACAAATCGTGATCTCTTTTTCACACGATTGCTTTGTAAATACGCGCTACTCGTATAAGCATTTCAACATGTATAAATGCAATTTGAAAAAAATATCAGCTATCGTTGAAACCTGGTAACTAATGTCAGACCTCCCTGTTAAGAGAGCATCAAGGTGTGCTTCAAGGCTTGATATTGGGCTCTTTGTTCTTTTCCATTTATATGAATGACTACTATCTATTTTTTCCTTTTAAAAGACTATAATATTATGAATATGTTAAATATTTTTTTGATTTTTCTTATTGTTCATTTATTAAATCCCATACAATCAAAGACGCTTCTAGCGTGTGCTATATGTAAATTTTAATATATATAGGTATCGCATTCATTAATTGTGAGCCAAGATCCGTAAACAAGTACATCTTATCATTTGTCAAATCTGCGCTTTGTTAAATCTATGAGATTTATCATAACGTTGAGATGTTTGACTTGACATTTTCTTCTCGATTGTTTTTAGACACTATTTGAATACTTTGTCTAGTATTTGTAATCTTAGCAAAAAATGTCTTTATTAGATCATCGGGTCATAAAAATTATGTTTCATTTAAGTATAGGATAAAATATAATGAAGATCGTTATATTGAATTGACTCAAGCGCTTAGGTATAAATCGTTAATACAAATGGAAATGACTCTACCGCCAGGTTTGACTGGAAAATCGGCAACACCTAGCTATGTCTCTATAATATATATTTCAAAGAAATTAGCAGTTATAAATAGGTTATATGTTACACTACACACATTACACTGTGTAACAGGAACTATAAACTTTTTCTATGAACTAAACAGTAGTATCTACCTATGTACGTACCTACTACGGTCTTGTCCATAGAACGCGTTTCTTCGTATAAGTCTCACCCGAAAATTCACTTTCATCACATCAGATATTCCAAATAGCTGCAAACAGCGGATGAAAGTAATGTATGTATCAGACAATAAGTGTATCACTTGGGATGCGACACACGGACAGTTTTCACATGTGTTCCCGCTTTGATTATAATAAATTCTGTTGCCTTACAAACTTTGCGCGTTGAATCTAAATGTAATAGTGGGCTTTCTTTTAATGTTGAATTGTATGAAAGTGGAGTGTTATTTAATGTTGTGCAATTGTGTTTTTTAAAACAAAATAGGGGGTAAACCACGTGGTAACTTAGCTTCTATTTGGAGTTTTGTTCCCCAAGAGATAAGTAACTAATCACCCGATCTTCAAGGCGAGAGGGAACAGGTTTTCGCTGGGCAAGCACCATCCTAGATTGCAAAGTCAAGTCAAAGTCAAAATTATCTTTATTCGTCGAGTAGGTATAAGTAGGTTTCTTAAAAAAAAAACTTACAATTCGTCAAACTACTATCGGTTCGGAAAGCAGCATTCTGCGGAAAAGATAACGGGCAATAATTGCCATATCGCTTGCTTACCATCAGGTGAATTGCAGTCAAGCGCTATTTCGGATAAAATAAAAAAAATATATAGACTACTCTGTCATTGACCTATTTCAAACTTAGGTTTTCCATCGCATTAGGCACCAGATGATGAATTTAACTGGGTGTGCCTCCCAGAACAATTCCCATATCAATAGCAGACATATAACTTTACATACCGTTGTGGCAACCATGATAACTACATATAAATATCAGATAACGTCACATACCTACATTAATCCGATTCCGAAGTAAGTAGGTCAAATACTTGTGTTATGGAAATCGGAAACACCAAGGTACCACAAATATAGATACTTACTTGTACACTTAAACATTATTATTAACATTCCTATACTCACAAGAATTCTAGTTCGACCAAATGAAACCATTCATATTATCTACATTCAAAGTATGCACGGCAAGGATTCACTGTACTGTTCAATATTTTTTGTTATTTGAATCTTGGTTTTGTGGAATCAAATTTCTGCGACAGTCTTTCCGCACAGCTGTGCGTCGTAGCTACGACTTGGGAGCCTTCAAGAAACGAGCGTACTCCTATTTAAAAGGCCGGCAGCGACCCCAGAACTCGATTTGAGTTGCATGGGCAATGTTGACTGGTAACCATCAGGCATCACATTTACTCGTCTGCCGCCTCTTGCATAAAAAAAAATCTGAACCACTATAAGTAAGCATTAGTTTTAAACTATTGAATTACTTAACTATGAGAGAAATATGGCGCGAATTAAAGGACGCCTTCAGCAGTGGATCGACCAAGGCTGTTGATTGATTATTAAATTCGAGGTAGGGTAGCATAGGTTACAGGTACGGTGGAAGCAAAAAATATATGATAAATAATCTGCCCTCTTAGTAAGGGCTCCTAAGTCAATCGCCATGTAGGTAGGTATACCACTGACAAGAACAACTAAATCCTCAATGATGAAGAACGAAGGTTGAACTTCCAGATTTGGATGTAGAAATCCACGTCTTGGTGAGAGTAATTCCAAAACACTATCTTAATTATTTATATTTTTATGGCATTGTGATATTAAGGCGAATCTTTGTGGCTGTGTTTAGTCTCAAAGTAATTTGCCGACAATTCGATAAAAAAAGTATTAAGTATCCCGAATTAAAAGGGTACTTCTAAAAATAAAGTGTTAAGCAAAGTTATGAACCACATTACCGCCGCCATTGAAGATAACCGTACAAAATCGGTAAAAAATGTTTGAAATCACACGGTATTACGAGGAAACGAGACACGTAAATTGCTCTCATCATATGTCGATAAAGTACCAAATTTAAATTAAGCTGTATGTATGGTATGCCTTTGCTAACACCGCTTTGGCAATTTAAAAAGTAAGCCGCTAACGTTAACGTACAAAGGAGGCAGTTAAGCCTCTCTCTCACTTGACTACTCATAGTTAAATGTGAAAGTGTTCACAGGAAATTGGTGTGTTTCCTTAACAAAGATATAAATTATATGATTGAATTTATTGACATAATAATTACTAGGATTTTAAGCGTAAGTGATCATTTTATTGAACGTTTCTTAACAAGGACGTGTCTGGGTGTTTAGATTTCTATTTGTATTTAAGTATATATTCGTGGTACCACCTTCGTTCTTTTGATACCCATAACACGTGCTCACTGCTTATTTTGGGATCGGAGCAATGTATGTGATGTTGTATGATATTTTATTTATTTAAGTTAACAGCTGTGTACTTGTTAGTCCAACTTACTGTTTTAATGTTTAATAACAATTGGACTTCTTAAAATTGTTTATATTAGATTATTATTGAATAACAATATAATACTATCCCAAATGTAGGCTCTTATTATCACAGACCGATACTTTTTTGGATCGCTGCCCCAATAAAACTAAGTAATTTTTAGTTAATTGTTTGTTCTGTTTTTATATCGTCCTATATGGTTTAAGGTAGCTGAAAATTACACCTCTAACAGACTTTTTCTCATTGATTTACATCTATATTGTAATTGAATGAGGTTTAAAGTAATGTAGCTATGTGACCACATCTTGGTTAAGTTGAATACCTAAATCACCAAACCTATACTCAATAAGATGTACCTTAGCTCATTATTCGTGATTCAGTTTAAACTGTTTAATATTTCACGGTGATCACATCCATGGTTATTCTCTGCATGAATTTAAATTTACTTATATCTGTAATCTTGTTTCAAGGTTTCATGAATGACAATGTCTTAAAAGCTTCTTGGCACCAGTAGCGTCGTGAGACGCGGCCTTAACATAAAGTGAATATGCATATAAGTAAGTGAAGTGAGTTTAATGAATTTGCCAATACCATCATTATAGTGTAACGGTATGTGGAATACTCTTGATACTGCCCGGTTAAATTGGGGGGTCAAGAAACGTATAATCTGATCGGTAGGGGGGCAGAAGTGTTGATTCGTTTCGGTTGCGAGACAGTAAAAAATGTTTAGGTCACGGTAGCGAGCAGAGTTTGTTTTTAATTTTATTCAACTCTGGACACCTGGGTCGGAGGCGGTCAGTTACGTTGACCTTTGTGAAGCGTGTCATTTGTTTTTTGTGGTAATCAAATATTGTTAGGAGGAAAGATGGAACACAAGAATCAACGAGCACCTATCTCACGTACATTCATGTGTTGATGGAATGGACCTTTCATGCATATAAAGGCTGGCAGGCGCAATGGCGTAAGGTAGCGACCTATCATCTTTTCGCACCAAGCTACCCTCACCTGCCCATGGTGCATCCTGCTGGATAGCTGACGAGGCTCTGGCAATGAACTGGTAGCGGTATAACAATCACAATTGAAGGTGCAGCTAAATACCACAGGCCGATGACGAGAAGCAGCGTCACTGGAGCGAGAAGCTACGCCCTGCGATCGCCAATGTCTCTGCCCAAGGTGGCGATTATGGGCAAAGCCTCCGGATATTTTCCCAAAGTTGAAAACAACTGGAGACGCCAGCCTAATGGCCATATTCACAAAAGTTTCTATGCGTCTCGCGAACGCGCAGTGCCCAAAATCTTGTAGGATTTTGGGCACTCTGCGTCCGCGTATCGCATAGTCACATTTCTGAATACGGCCGTAAGCCGCCAACAATCTGCCCATAATCGATGGGTTGGCGATCCCAGGGCGTAGCTCCTTGCTCTGGTGGCGCTGCCCGTCATGAACCTGTGGTATTTATCTACTACAGGCCGATGACCGTATGTTACTGGCACCAGTCTGTTACCAGAGCCACGTCTGTTCTTTTTTTATGCCAAAGAAAAATTAAGTATACTTATAACACAACAGTCTTTCCGAACAGCTACGACTTGGGAGCCTTTAAAAAAAGGCCGGCAGCGACCCCAGAACTCGATTTGAGTTGCATTCCATGGGCTGTGTCGACTGCTTACCATCAGGCATCACATTCGCTCATCTGCCGCCTCTTGCATAAGAAACACATGTATGCACACTGCTCAGGCTTGTAGATGAAGATTACAGTTGTCTGAATAAGTCTGAGTAGTGTGCCTCTAACTGATACGATCCACTCAGGAGTCAGGTGGTAACAGCCTCCATGCTCGCATGTAACTACATTATCTTGTATCTTTAGCGACATTTCTCTGAAGTACTTTCTGCCTTTTTTCGTGTTCACGAATTTGTTTCTTATCGGAATTATCACGGTTTGGGCAAAGATTGCATCAGGCTCAAGTGCTTGCTGCTAATTTTTGTTTTAACTCATGCGTGTTTTTTATAAATTCAAGACAGAGTTGAATGTTTCGAGGAGGAAGTTCCTCCTTAATTCACGATTTGTTTTGGTTCAGAATTAAAGCTTTGAAATCTAGCACATGAAACTCGTAATATAAATTGCCTGTTCAGTTACGGAAGAGAACACAAATTACTGTCCCATTTCTTCCTGTGGTTGTAGTAAGAGTCGACTGAGGAAATCCTGGAAATTTTAGCTTTCAGACCAGGTTTGACCAGGTGGATAAACCCTCTACTACCAGGGTTTATCCGCCGGTTTATTATTATAAACCCTGGTAGTAGGGTTTACCCACCTGGTTGGCGACCACCACAAGGCGAAATATCCATGAGGTGACATCCATCGCATTTCGGGATCAGCCGGTGTAACTAGAATAATAGGCCAGCATGATGGCAACTGACAAGTGATTAATTTAGTTACTTGTCCGTTACTTAGCGACTTGGGCCTCTCTTTAGCTTTCCACCGTGACGGCAGGCCACTGTGCCACTATAAAATTTGGTGTCGCAATTCACACATTTTTTTTGTTTTTCTTGAGAAGGTCCACAGGTTAACTTATTTCACTCCAGACCTCTTGCAGTAGGTACGTTCAAATTCGAAGTGATGCTAATTGGCGTTCGTGATAAGCGCTCTTTACTCTTTGACGGGTCTCCCGAAACCGCGAAACGTCAGTCGCATTAAGTGTAGTACTCGCTACGTCTTGACAGTTCTGTTGAGATTAAACTGGATGGTCAATGAACTTTTACCGTCTTACCACAAAAAAGTTAAACATCCGTTGAGCATGCGTTTCACACGCGTCTAAAAAACTTTAAGACACGGGAAAGGGCTAGTTTAAAGGGTGTCTAACTCAACCGCCAGAAGGATCTGTCGACGCAAAATATTCAAATATACAAATTCACCCTTCAAGTCGAAATAAAAGTATCTAATTTAAAATCTTTTGGTGAAAGAGGAGCGAACTTTATTGTTCATTTAAATATTAAATATTGTTATTTATAACATTAAACTAATATAATATTAAATGACACTTTCATGTCGGAGGCAGTGGTTCAAACCCCGTCACTTACCAATATTTTATTTTATGCAAGATGCGGCAGACGAGCAAGTACGATGCGTGGTTCTGAATATTTTAGGGAGTTAGGTTTGGGATTAACACACAAGCTACGTGGAATGTCTATTATATTCGTAATTGTGTTGACACAGTACTGACACAGAACACTGTTATAAAAACATATAAACAGAAAATTCTTTTGGCCAGGATGTTCATTAAACCATGTAGTTTTAACAGTTATGTTAAGCAGTCGACACCACCCATGGACCCATCAAACCATCAACTCAAATCGATTTATGGGGTCGCTACCGGCCTTTTAAATATGAATTCACTCGTTTCTTGAGATTCCCAAGTCGTAAGTAACTGTTCGGAAAGACTGTAGTGCAGGAAGTTAGTTCCACAAAACCAAGGCGCGAGGCAAGAAGTTCCTCATAAAGCATACAGTCGAGGATCGCCGACCATCGATATGACGAGGATGGAATTGGAAACTTTATACTTTGTTAAGCTCAATTTGCATAATATGGGGCGTTGTTTCCAATAACAATATCTGTTTACCATTGAAACGTTAAAGAATAAATAATATATCCACTAACTAATTACGGAAATAGATAACGAAAATGTTAGTTTTAAGAAAAAAAAATGGAAATGTTACAATAGAATCACGATTAATAACGTTATAATGCTATCGTTACTTCCTGTAGAATTATGTCACTGTTATTTTTAAAGTTAAACATGTTATGATGTCTTGTCATTTGAATTTGAATTATAGACATGTTCGCTGGTAATATTTGTACGAATTCATTGAAATTGTTATCTACAAATCATTTATTTTGTGTTGTTTTCAACCTTGACCGATAGGTGACCTCCTGCTGTAGGTGAGGTGACCGAAGCGCGGATTCGATTCTGTGTTGGGTCAGTTTGGATGTAATTTTTTTTGGAAATTGATTCGTCATGTCCAGTTTTCTTTTTTCTTTCTAATTTTATTATTTTAGATGAGAGCTGTAGGCTGCTAATGATGATGGTGATGAAATGAGAAACGTTGTGAGTGAATGACTGAGTGATTGTGTGATTTTAACTTACGACTCCATTTTGTGTATCTAGGTAGACACAAGATCCTATGGTTTTTAATGAATTTTAATTAAGGCATTACCCTATGTCGTCTCTCAGATCATACAGATCCAAACTTACAAGCTCAACATCCTCTGCACTTTTAATTAACTGCTTATACAGTTAAACGCACTAACAATAATTAATACCATACCAAAATTATAACAAAACAATAAAGTTATTCATATATCGAGACATGCACATATAAATCGTTTAACATAGTTCAAAAACATCCAGATTCGAGTTTGATTCGAACCCGCATTAATTCGAAAAATATAACTAAGTTAGGTAAAATACTAAGTGTTCTAAACCGATGAGCATGTATGAAGAGATTGATGAATGTGGACGAAGCAAAAGTTGTGTGCCAGGAGATCGTAACAATGGAAGGACGCGGACTCTACCTACCCCTCAGGGAGAAAGATATCGCGTTATGTATGTACCTAAATAGAACTAGGTATACCAACTATCCTCAAAGTTTTCCTAACACTAGGCTTTATTACCTAACCAGCTAGATGCGTTACTACTATAACATAATGGCAGATGAGCAGAAACAATGGCGTGTTGGCTATTTGCTTTCCAGAATTGTTTCATCCGAGCTATAATAAACAAAAGAAACTGGTTATTACAAAATGTATCGTCGCTGGCCGTACAGATGGGGCTTCACTGCTAGCGTTTGGTAATCTACACTAATATTAGAAGAAAAGATTTTGTATTTTTGTGTGTAATTAATAAACTCAAAAAGTACTGGACCGATTCTTTTTTTTTAATAGAAAGCTACATTATCACTGAGTAACATAGGCTATAAGTATTTAATTTGCCGAAACGAAGCGAGAACGGGTCGCTAGTGAATCGATAAGATAAAGCATACAAGAAAGCGTTGAATTATGTCACAATGTCGTATTAAAAAGGCTTTTAATTTTTGTTTATTTTCATTATTTTTGCTCAATAATTTTAGTAATGACATGGAGATACACAATTAATTTTTTTTTATAACACTTGTTATTTTAACACTCATTAATTTGGCCATATTTTGGGACTGAAATGTGTGCGATACTCCAGATCTATTATATTATTATCTTATAACTATTAACCATCAGAACCAGAAATGTTTAGACCAGATATATTTTCTGACACATTTAGGGGGCAAAAAACTTATATGTAGAGCCGGTTGTGCGATTTCCTACGAGTATTATTCGTATGCTCCTACGAGACCTAGGTATACAGTATATCTCGCTCTTAGTAAAGCCTCTTGAAAAGCTTCATGCTACCATCAAACGATCCCATATTGTAGCAAACAGGAAACTTATAAATGCGTTGACCACGAGTTTGCCTACACCCCGCTCCCAACGAAGCCGCCGCCGCAGCGTGCGAACAAACGTGTTACGAAAGCCCAGCAAGTCTTATTTTGCGAAATGCCCAATTTTGAGTTGCATCGTTTTGTCGGCCGGCCGTGTCGCTCAAATGCCATTAGGGTACGTTGTTTTCATTTGATAATGTCAAATTATTGACTAATGATGATACTTTTTGGTGAATTGAATGTTATTGTGTAATTTAGTGTATTTAGTATATTTTCTAAAGATTGTATTTGTGAATTTGAGGTGAGAAGAAATAAAGGTTTTTATTATTATTATTGTTTTTCCCATTTTGGCTCCTTATAAATAAGGGAAAATATTAAGAATATTATTATTATATTTATTATATATTTATTATTATTATTTAAGCACTGGTGTTTCAATATTTTGCTGTTTGCTCTGATTGTCATGGGAAGAACTTAAGCGCTGAAGATTTACTGTTAGATAAAGTACCTATATTAGAAAGTGACTTAATGAAATAAAATATTAGGTAAGTGACAGTAATTTTACTAAGTATTTTCTATTTTAAGTAGAGCCTATTTGTGGTCAATATGATTTTACTGTGATGTGATGAATATGAATATTAAAAAGAAAACAAACAAACGTTTGTAATTTTTTGTACACCACGACGTATTGTAAGAAATGTTATATTTTTGTACATAATGATAGATTGAGTTCGATCAAAGTGGAACTGTTGATAAACTTTAACGCGCGACAGATTGAAATTTGACTATTTCGCTTCGATCGATTACAATCTACCGAAAAATTATAATTAAACTGTAAGCATTATGTTACAGCTCACAATCTATCCTACTAATATTATAAACGCGAAAGTTTGTTTGGATAGATGGATGGATGTTTGTTCCACTTTCACGCAAAAACTACTGAACGGATTTTAATGAAACTTTACAGGAATATAGTTTGTACATCAGATTAACATATAGGCTATGTTTTATACGAATATTCACGCGGGCATAGCCGCGGGCAGCAGCTAGTACTTATAATAAATCTGTAGAGAGGTCAATTCTGTACATAAAATATTTTTTCAAAATAACTATCAGGGGGTGATAAGTGATCGATACTGATACCAAAAATGCAATCAGTAAAATTTTTGTCTGTCTGTCTGTCTGTCTGTATGTTCGTTATAGAAAAAAAACTACTGAACAGATTTTGACGAAACTTGGTACAATTATTCTTCATACTCCTGGGCAGGTTATAGGATACTTTTCATCACGCTACAATCAATAGGAGCGGAGCAGTGACGGGAAGTGTTGGGAAAACGCGAGAAATTTAAACCTGTATGTTTGAACGCGCATTACGCGAAAACTACTGCATAGAATTGAATGCGGTTTTCACCAATGTATTGCTAGAGGTCTAACTTAAAACTTAGGCACAAGGTATAGATGGGTATTATATGGAAGTCCGTTATTTTTGAAACCCGATATCCACGCGAGCGACGCCGCTGGCACAGCTAGTCTTTCGTAAGCTTATAATCTTACAAGATAGATTATAATCTAACGGTACCTATTTACAATTTTACAGTGACATAGGTCTATATTTGTTGTATTTGTGTAAGAAAAAGGTTTATTATCACTGCTTCTTTGTTTACACAATTTCTAATGCTAATTAAGTAGCATTAGAAAGAAGTTTAGTTATATCTATTTTATTCACATTTCTGTGCGTAGGTACAATTGTATATTTATTAAGATTTGTGGTCGCTGTTTATGATCAGTAAATAAAATGACCATCATAGTACAACGTTGTCATTTCCGTATTCCAGCTATTAAACCTTCGTTGTATACTTGACCATTGACTGGCTCCGTGGCTCAATTGGTGGTGACCTCTGCCTTCTGAGCCAAGGGTCGTGGGTTCGATCCCCACACAGTACAAACATTTGTGTGCATGAACATGTCTGTTTGTATTGGTCTGGGTGTTTTCTATGTATAATATGTATTTATTTACAAAAAAAAAATGTATCTAAGTAAGTTTATCAGTTGTCTAGTACCCATAGTACAAGCTTCGGCTTAGTTTGGGGCTAGATGGCGCTGAGTGGCCCAGCGTGGCATGTCTTGGGTTATTTATTATTATTATTTATTTATTTCAGTACGGTATGTGACCACATCCTGGCCTGTCATTATGCGATGTCTTCTGCGGTTTGAGCGGTTGTTATTTAGCTGGTAATGGTCGTTCAGTGCTGATGTAAGAGGCTAGGTGTGGTTGTTAACTTTAGTGTTTGTAGGTTCCAAGGTGCAATGACTTGTTGAGTTGACACTTGCATTTTTATGTCTTGGATCACTTGATCTACATATATAAATATATATGTAGATCAAGTGATCCTATTTTTCACGCATCCCCGCCACCCGGGGGAGTGACGAGGTATGTGGGACTCACACCACCCGTAGGAACATAATGGCGGCACCCTGCCTCGGGATGGAAATGAGACAGGGAATACCCACTAAAAAACCCCGGTCCCTCCGTCAAGTGTCTAATGGGTGGTATCATGAGACCTTGGGCCAAAACTGCAGATTTTTTTTTTGTTGCTCGACGTAATGGCTTCCCTTCGCCTGATGGTAAGCAAAAGAAAAGCCCTAGTCGCTGTGACACCTTTTTTTTTTTTTTTGTTTCACCGGGTAAAAATGCAAATTTACGCATACCTGCTGCTCGGGGAAGCAGCAGGTTATGTGGGACTCACTCCGCCTCTAGATGGAAGCGAGACGGAGAATACCCACTAAAAAATCCCCGGTCGTCACCGCCAATGCGCCTTGGGTGATGATGACACCTTGGGTGGTGGGACAGGCAGAGCCACAACCACCACGCCACCATCAGCGTCGTCTGCTAGGCAGATCCGGCCGGCTCCCCCACTTGGGGCAGCCTAGGGATTCGGCCTGCAAAGGCCGTCTCCCTCCTCCAAGGACGGGACCCGTGCAAGGCAAGGGAGATGTCCCCACACCAACCCTCGCTGGACCCCGTCGGGCGTGCAGTCGCCACCGCACGGTGGATTTTTATTGTGGTTTTCTCCACTTGGGCCAACCAGTAAAGGCAAGCCCCCTGGCCCCCGCCGAAACAGAGGTAACAGGTGGTTTGGTCTGTGGTTTGCTCCACTCGGGCCAACCGGTTAAGGTAGACCCCCTGGCCCCCGCCGAGAACGGCAGGGGTAACAGGTTGCGCGGTCGGTTGGTCAACGACCCGTCCGACGGTCACGAGAACCGTGCCGCCGAACCCGCCGCGCCGCGGCTGAAATGCGCCGCCCACCAGGTCGCGTCCGGGAAAACGGCCAATGGCCAACATCCACTGTCACGTCCGAGTGATACCGAGGCGGGAACAAGTCCCCCTCGCCGGCCACAAGGGCCCCCCAGTGCGCACAAGTGCGCAGCCAGGACAGCGTCTGCAGACCCGACAGACGCCGTCAACCGGCTCCTCCATGTGGGTAAGTCGGCAAGGGTCGCAGAAGACAGGGAGGACGGCAACGAAACACCGCGGGATCCCCCGAAGGGCACTCCTCTTCCTCTGCGACCATCGCCGACAAACCACGGCTGCCAAGCAGCTCGACAGGTGCCAAGCACCAACATGCATCCCTTTATTATGCAATCATCACTACGCCGCCGTAGCGGCCCAACCATGCTGCGCGCCCACGTCGCGCAGCTGCGGACTATGTCCGCCCCGAGGCGAGACGAGCAAGCTCGTCTCCCTCGTTGAGAATTAGCCGTCGGGTGGCAATCTCCTAAGAGATTACCACCCGCCGTTGCCCAGGGTGCGCCAGGACCCACTACTACCAATCCCCCGAAGGAGATTAGTAGCAGTTTGCCACTCGAGGAGGCTTCTCTTTGTTGCACCCCAGTCGCTGTGACACCTGGCAAGTAACTGGTTAGTTACCTGTATGTTGCCACTGTTCCACTGTTGCCACTGTCAGGTCAAGTGATCCTGTGTTTATGAAGGTTGAGGATTACTCGATGCATCAAGTCATCTTTTGATAAGCTTTACGTCAGCTCATGTGTAAAAAATGGGCTATCAATGTAGTCATATGAAAAAATAGTAATTGTTGAAAAATACGAAATACTTAGTACATGCTAAGTTTCATGTTTCATATTTCTAATACCAACCGTTTGAAAGTTAATCCGAAGACGCATGGACAGACAAAGCGTAACTATAAGGTAACAAATAAAAAGACATAACCCTAAAAAGTTGCATATCAAAAGGGGAGGTCAATAAACAATTAATGCAATCCTGGGAGGGCAAAACCAATCTGGGAGGTAACTGCGAGTGCCCCGTATGGCGTCTGGGGGCAATTAAATCATCGCCCGACGGGAAACACACTCGTTATTGTGGGATCGAACACCCACCTGTTGGCAACCGGTTTTTAGTGATGTTCCTGAATGTATAAAAGAAAATAGTTTAATCTGCAAAGAGATTCACTGGTAATACTTTTGCAAGTCAACACTTTTTGCTGTAGTTTTTTCCTAGTTTAGCTTAGTAATTTTTTTTTATCATTTTATTACCTAATTTTATTTAACTTGTAATATGGGTATTCCAAACAAAATAGGTCGCAATATGCGTACAGACTATTAACCATAAAAAATACATCTAAACTTTTTAAGGTTACTTAGGCTTTATCTAAATAAGTGCGAATATATTTTTTTATCAGATCCTATTGTGTCAATAGAAACAATCTATATAACTAATATCGAGTGATTAAATTATGGTCACTTAGCATAAAAATAGTTTCTGAATTAGTTTTTGTTTCCGACCTTTTCTGAAAAATTGTGGCGGAACAGTCTGCGCCACAATTTCACACATATTACCGGTAAAATACCGTTACCGCTTAGTTTTGACCGCACTATCCGCAAAACAATGCGGAAACGTGGACGCGAGCGCATTAATATTTCGTCCCGTGCGTTTCTCGGAAGAGACATTGTCCTTCTGACGCGCGTGCGTCGACCCCGCGCTCGCCTTTTGTTTTTTACCGACCAGGGATGATCGGTAGTGCCGATTGTGGACAAGGAAAATGTAGTGCATCCCTAATAATGAGCGGAGTTTTTAAGTACTTTCCGCAAAATGTCTATCAATTAGTGTTTTCTTTTTGTATTGGCACAGGATAATGGCGTTCTGTCGTATGATGGAAAGCGAAAGAAATCTTGAATCGCTGCGGCAACGTGGTAGTAACCGAATCATTTGTTAGTTGCTGCCCTTTTTCCGACTAATCCCAAAATGCGACCTTTTTTATCTTTAGTAAATTATATTTTATCTACCTGAAGTTTGTCTGGGAGTCATGGATTGCTATAGCTTTATTTTAGGTAGGTACTGCTTACAATAAATCAGTTTTAAAAGTAACAGAACAATTTATATATATTATTCGTTTATAAATGTTTTTAATTTACAAGAATGTTTATTTAAGCAATAAAGAATCTTACATAATGGCTTCCCTTCGCCTGATGGAAAACGAAAGAGAAGCCCTAATCGCTGTGACAACTGGCAAGTAACTGGTTAGTTACCTGTCAGTTGCCACTGCCGGCCCAACCCTAACCGCCCACGAGCTCCGGAAACCCTACTCACCAGCAGAAACACGACCCAGAGGTCGTTTGGCTGCGGTATTCTATAGGTTGGATGTTATTTATTTATTTGCATTCACCAAAGCGCGATTTTAAAATCAGTCGCGAAATAAAACCGTTAGTGCGCCCGCTTCCATTAGTTTCCTTTACTTACAAAGTCTGGCGGTTAAAATCCGCGGCAGTTTAGCCGTAGTGCGGCTTATGTCTTACTGTTATATACTTATCTGTGACTTAGCTGGTACAAACATTGATTTGCATACTGACCACGCCTCAGCAAGCCTGGTGGTCGGCCACAAATAAACTAGTCAACGAGGGTTCAAATTGTAACCTGTTTTATGTTTGGACATACTCATTTTAAGTGTTCTGCGCAAGGGCAGATAAGTCAGAGGATTGAACAGGCAGTATGGGATAGGATCGAGAAGCTTGTTAAAGTAAACTGCAGTGAGACATGGCGTACACAAAGTTCCTACCTTATGATAAGCTAATAGTACATACATACATACCGTCACGCCTTTCTCCCAGAGGGGTAGGCAGAGACCACGTCCTTCCATTTGCGACGATCCTGGCACACAGCTTTATAAGCTAATAGTCCAGTCAATATTATAGATATTCCAGTTTGCATTAATTCCCAACAAGCTGGATTTTTGTACAGGCCATTGAATACGTCATTACAAATGATATGTCAAAAGTCCCCATCGATCCCGCTTGTGCGTTGTTTTTTATTCGACGTCAAATGCACAGTGGTCAAATGTCACAAATTTTTGTTTGTTGCGTATATCTCTGAAACAAC
The DNA here is from genome assembly GCA_031163375.1 of Conogethes punctiferalis. Taxonomy (NCBI): domain Eukaryota; kingdom Metazoa; phylum Arthropoda; class Insecta; order Lepidoptera; family Crambidae; genus Conogethes; species Conogethes punctiferalis. The sequence goes on from CM062099.1 coordinate 6,386,861, forward strand.
GAGTGCTATCGAAAAATGGTTCAGACAGACGTAAAATTGTCTACAAAAAAGATCTCGAGGGGTGCGGGTGCAGTGGGGGGTCGTGTCGAATCCCTCCGGGCATCCCGACCCTCCTCAGACAGAGTGCTCGTAGCGGACCTCCGTCGGGTTTAGTGGGTATTCTCCGCTAAATAGGAGCCCCACATAACCCAGGTGTCCCGTACTCAGGGCCCCGGTGTATGCGTAAAGGCATGCCCGACGTTAAAAAAAAAAAGGTATTCCCTGACATTGATTATTATATTATCAGATAACGACAGGCTGTTTACTCTTTTCCTAAATCGACCCTTTCGAGAACGAACACCGTTTGCTAACGACGTTGTCAAACCAATATGTATTGTGTGTGTAGTAAAAAGTAGGCTGATGATGATGATGATGATGATGTGTAGTAAAATGTATTAATATGTATTGTTTGTGTTGTCCACAGGATTCATAATGGAGTCGACACCGTATGTGTCGGCGCCCTGGCTGTCCACAATCGTCTTCCTCTGCTCTGTCTTTTCAACGCACACGCTCAATACTAAGGTAAGTCAATATCTATAAAGTTTGTAATAAATTGTTAATTAAGGTATAGAAACGGAAACTGTGTCAGAAACGCTGACGGGGACGGAACGGGGACGGGTATACGGACGGGAACGGGTACGAAACGGACACGGGAACCGGAAAAGGGAATAAGAACATGAATGGAATAGGGATTGGATTTAGGGAAGGGTTTTGGCTTGCCCTCCAATCCCTTCGATTTAATTTTTGCTTTCTGTTGTTTAATTTAAAAAACTGCAAACTTACTTTAAAACCCAGGCAAAGCTGCAGACAAAATCGTTTTTTTTCCTTTTTAGAAGAGACAGGATGACCTCACTCTACCTGATGGTAAGCGGTCGCGAGGTCCAAAAGTTAGGTGGACAGGCATAATAGTACAAACTCATCGCGCCTGTCGCCCTCACTCTGAATACACTCTGACATGCCGTTTCACGCCCCGTCTAAAAAATGTGTAATTAATATTAAATAAATAAATTCTATACTACTATGAAACACACTGCTGTGCATGTCAAAAGATACAAAAATCAAGCTAAAATAAATCACCACCACAAGATAACCGTTTCGATTCCTGAGAGTCGAAATAACCATTAATCTTATAATAGTGTTAAAATGACCACAGCAAATCTCCAATCTACTAGATAGAGGCATCCAGTATTAAGCTTTTATATCAGCACGTGAATGCAAAAAGCATTTGTCATTTTAAAATAACGAAACACGTGAAATACTTTTTTCTTTTCACATAAATTGTTTTAATAATCGCAAAATGTTACGAAATCACGTTTCGTTGCCAACAGCGCCTGTGGTTTCGTGATATATGTGCCTAGGGTTGCCACACGGTACCTGCAACCTTTATTAATAATAATAATAAGCTCGCAAAGCTGAGGAGCAAAGGAAAATCTCAGCTTTAGACAGACAAGACATTATTATTTTGTTCCATTTTGGCTCTTTAGCCAAAATGGAACAAAATAATAATGTCTTTATTTGCCACAAACATGGTAGTAACATATGATACAGTTTTATAATGAGCTCATGTTTCACTATTTAAAAATAGCATGTAAAAATTGTTATATTACTGTTACTGTCATAATACTGTTATAAATTGTTATATTACATATCAAAATACCATATTAAAGTCTTTGCCCATAATTACCACCCTAAGCAAGCGGGTGATCGCAGGGCGTAGTTCCCCGCTCCGATGACGTTGCTGCCCGTTATTGGCCTGTTGTATTTAGCTACACCTTCCATGATGATTATTATACACCGCGCAATCGGTTGCCTGAGCCTAGCTTGTTATTCGGCAGGATGCACCACCACAATTTATCCTAAAACCTTTCACACGCGATTTGATAAATATTAGGTGTCGCTAGACGTTTTCGAAACCTCCGCAGCTATAATTAAATACGAAACTAAAATAAATCGTTGAAAAATGCAATACTTAACACGAAATTGAAAGTTTCAAAATGTCAAGCACATTCAAATGTTTACTTATGTCAAAATGTAGGAATAATGCAACCATGCATTACAAATTCAAATTGAAAGTCATACAATAAATGTTAAAGCCGGAATGTGTTATGAAAATATTGTTCGGCTGACTAATGATTTGCGCGCTTCAACAATATTAGATGTCTGTATGATTTTAGTAGCGGCTAGTGGTTTGCAAACTTAGCTACGGATGTTGCCATCGTGACCGTTTTACAGATTTTATTGTTTCTTGTTTCTGTAATGTTAGCTGTATACATATAGTGTATTTATGACGGCTACTGTCATAGAAAACGGTTTACATGTTCTCTTTGTTGATTACACTGCTTTATGAAGAACTTGCCCCTCTCTTCAGAAATCTACACTTCCTTTACCTGAAGGTTGTCTGGAAGAGATCGCTTAGTAGCGATAAGACCGCCTAGATTGTACCACAAGATGTCTGTATCACCTTTTCTGTACTCATTGTGTATTTTGTGCAATAAAGAATATCTATCTATCTTGATGATGTTTGTTCTGAAACGAAAGCTTAATAATTTAATTCTTTCTCTGTTTGTTATACACGATACTGTAATTTTTGAAACGGGTAAGAATAAGCCTAACAGTTATACGAGTATAAATGCTAAGAATAAGAAAGCCAGTAAAATTAATACTATACCTTAAATAAAATAACAAGATATAGTATGCATGACACTATATAATTTAAATTAAGTTTAAGTTAACTGACATAAGGGTCATCGGTGACCCCCAAATAATTCTTATTCTATTGTGTCTGGTTTCACGGCAGTAAAAGGCTTGGAAATCAGCTATCTGTATTATATATTCATTAATACAATTTAAGATCTAAATAAATATATTAAATTGGTTTTTGTACAAATGTCATTTCTCACAGATACCAACCCTACGCAGTTGATAAATGTATTATGCGAAATTCGCCAACAGGATTTCTTTCACTGTATACCTGATTATGTATTTAAATTTAATGCAAATTATTAGTAGTCTGATGAGTTCAAAGCTGTCCTTTGGTTGCGCATAACGAACGTATTAGTATTTTAAATACTTTAGCTTTAAACAAATTATGAGAGATTAGAATCAAACGTTCGTCTTCAATAAAGATGTTATCTCATTTTAGTTACGATTTGATTTTACGCTCGGAAGACCACTTAGCATGATTGATGATGATGGGAAATATTACAACATGATTCTGCTACCAATAAAGTTTATATACAATTAATTACCACTGTGAACTTTTGGATGCTTATTAAAACGCTCAGGGCGTGTGTGAAAAATTGACAGCTGTCAGATTGGCAATGGGCGTGAGAAAATTGACAGATGTGAAGAGGAATTGACATGAAAGACGCCGGTGGCGTTTATATGCGTGGATAATAATAATAGATTTCCTATTGTGTCTCATTTCTCGGCGGTCAAAGGATTAAGAAGTGGTGTACATTTTTTTTTTAGTATCTCAGCATATTGTCACTCTCAGATCGATGGCGAGGGTGGCATGTCTTAGGTTATTTATTTGTTTACCATAAGAAGGTGCAAACACATGTGCTGGCAGAGTTCCACTTTTTAATAGTACGTTAAGATGATATACTACTTAATTACAATAATAGGTATAGTTTACAACGAACGCAATTTTTTTTCGGAAGTAACTTACATTCGACTTCTACGTGAACATACATAATTAATGTGCGTTCGCGAATACTTTCACCTCACAATGTGTTTCGTATTGCACAGATGTATTTTGAAAAACTGTGCGACTTAATACCAGGGCAGCGGTAACAATAATATAATCTGCATGTTTATAATAACGCTTACTTCTCACCGCTCCCTCAAATTAGGCTTAATCTCCATGGCGATTAGCTAAAAACAACGAGATTGGGGGGCAACAACGAGATTTTTATAAAATTCATGTAATTTTTAAAGCGGGGGTAAGGGGGGCTACCAAAAAAACACTCTGCATCGAAGATCCGACACAGTAGGTTAGGTTAGGTTAGACTTGTGACCCTTTTTACGATATGTTCAAACGTGGGTGACCAAATCGCTAAACGTTTATCGTTTAATGATTAGATTATCATTAGTTGGCCACTTCATGAAACGTGAACACTTCAACTGAAATGGTCAACCATTTCATGAAACGATCAATTCATCGATTTGACCGCGACATATATTGCTCCGATCCCAAAGTAAGTAGCTTAATCACTCGTGTTATCAAGCTTCCATAAATGTACTTAAATACAAATTGAACACCCAGACATAGAACAAACACGAATGTTCATTACACGAATGTTTTTCGCGTGGCTAACCCCCATCTATCTGCAGACACCCTAAGCTAGAAGTAGGGTCAATAACCACCATAAATACACATACCTATTTGTGCACACATCCTCTTACAATCCTGGGTTCTTTAGGCGAGGCGTGAAACGGCATCTCAGTGGGCTTTCAGGGTGAGGGCGACAGGCGCGGTGGGTATGCCCTATTGTGCCTGTCGACCTAACATTTGGACCTCACGACCGCTTACCATCAGGTGGAGAGAGATCATACTGAACGCTCTTTTTATATAAAAAAAATCATGCATTATGTTTGTATAATGCGAGTATCGAATCCGCGACCGCTGATCGTTAATTTGATGCTCAAGATGCAATAAAACTGATTACATATCCGGCAGTACCAAAACAAGAATCGAACTGTGCCCATCGGAATATCACTGATTATTGATTATTAGTGCTCAAGCACAGCTGTTGTGAATCAGCGCAGATTGCGGGCTCCGGGTAATGCGCGGGCGCTGTTTTGCGTAATTGCCACTTATTGTGCAGTTGTGCAACGGAATTGTGTACGAAAATATTGATATATAGCAAGTTTGATGATTCCTGGAGCACTGCTTGAAAATAAGATTATACTCAACTACAGTCATGTTTTGAGATAGGTTTTCAAATTTTCGTCTTAGCCGTAGCAATTAAGCCTTTAGCTGCCGTAAAACCAGACACAATAGAAAAGTATTGTTTATTTGATATCCATTATAATTTCAATCTATATATAAAATATCCGATCAGACGTATGTGTGTCCGTTAGGTAACCGCTCTGGGAAAATTAAGGAATCTGCGTGACACCACGCCCTGCCAATTTCATAATAACCGGTTTGGCTTTGGCCCGCCAGTTAAAGGCCCAACAGGTATCAATGAACTGACAAAACTTTGCTAAGTAATAAATACATATGAACACGTTGTTGAAACTTTTAGAAAAATAAATATAATTTGTTCAAAGTATAAAAACTTTTAGAAACTTTGGGGTAATAGGGGGCGACCATTTTTGTTTTAAAGAAAAGCATTCAGGTTTACCTCTTTATATTTGAAAACATAAACTCAAGTATAAAAATGGCTCATTGTGTTCTCACAGATCGCCAGGTTACAGATTTAAAAAAAAGATGACGTCACTCCACCTGATTGTAAGCGGTCGTAAGGTTCAAAAGTTAGGTCGACAGGCATAATAGAACAAACCCACCGCGCCTGTCACCATCACCCTGAAGGCCTAGTGAGATGCCGTTTCCGCCCCGCCTAAAGAACCCAGGATTGTAAGAGGAAGGAAACACATGAGCTGGAAGGGTATTCCATGGCACGGGGCAAGACCAAGGAACTAAACCTCTATCATCTTTTCGCTACAAGCTACTCTTACCTGCCCGTGGTGCATCCTGCTGAATAACAGACGAGGTTCTGGCAACCAACTAGTGGCGGTATAACCATCACGATTGATAGCGTAGCTAAAGACTGAAGGCCGATGACGGGCAGCAGCGTCACCAGAGTGAGGAGCTAGGCTCTGCAATCGCCAATCGGCATGCCCAGCGTGACAATTATGGGTAAAGCCTTCAGTTGTTTGGGGAACTGAAGTGGGGAACGACTAGAGCCTATATAGGCTATATAGTCATGTTCGTATTTGGTGAAACATATTTTGAAAACGTCCTTACCGATTCATTCATTCATTATTTTCTATAATAAAAACTTTATTTAATAGGTTGTAAAAGGTTCTTACGCAAAAAATAATAAATAAAATAAAAATAAAATAAAATTTACTTCAGAACATAGTCCCATATTCATAACTAGCAGTGCTCGCGACTTCGTCCGCGTGGAATAGTTATTTTTTCCCCGTTTTTTTTACATTTTCCATTATTTCTTCGCTCCTAATAGTTGCAGCGTGATGTTATATAGCCTAAAGCCTTCCTCGATAAATGGTCTATTCAACACAAAAAGAATTTTTCAATTCGGACCAGTAGTTCCTGAGATTAGCGCGTTCAAATCAAACAAACAAACTCTTCAGCTTTATAATATTAGTTAAGATATCTTCGACGAACATGTTTATGTTTTTGGTGAAACATATTTTGAGAACGTCCTTACCGCTTCATTCATTCTTTTCTTTAATACAAACTTTTTTAATAGGTTTTAAAAGGTTTCTTACGGAAAAAGCAACGGTGTCCCCCTTAATTGCGAGCCGTGATGTCACACACGAGACTGTTTACTCAACTAATCTAAATTCACAATTCGTTTGGACAATCACTTACAGCTCAGATATCAAGTCTTGTTACGGAAAGAATATTAATATAATTATTTTTAAACTTTGTATGGAGAATCGTTAATAGTATTTGTATTTGAAACTTATGGTTTTGAACTGAGCGTCATAGGATGAATCCCAAACATGAAATTGATGCAATAAAATTTTGTTTTATTATTCAATCTTTATTGCACAAGGAAAGTACAAATGACGGTCTTAATGCCGTCTGGCATTCTTTACCAGTCAACCATTGGGCTAAGCAGAAAGTAATATTAATTAGTTATTCCTTCATATACAACTGATAAGCTGCCTTGAAATTGGATGTATTTAAAATAAATAAGTTACTATTATGTAGATAAATATGTTACTCGTACTTTAATTAGCTTTCTAACGGTGAAAATTGATGACAACGGCACAGTAGTTATTGAGTTTTTCATTAAGTACCAAAATACACATACACACAAATACAGATCATTCCTCTTTATAATATTAGTGTACAACAATAGATTTAAACAAATATTTTACGATTAAAAGCAATTAAGGAAATCGCTCGCGTTGATGTCTTTTCTATTAGTTAAGTTATACAGCGAGAGAGAGCGTCCGATATTAAATGGTCATACAGCCGAGTGGGGTCTATTTCAGACCTTTGACCGCGAGATATGAGACACAATAGAAAATTATCGTCATCAGCCTCTCGCAGTCCACTGCTGGACACAGTTGTTCTCCACTTTGGGCAAACACCTGGAGGCTTTACCCATAATCGCCACGCTGGACGGGCGCATTTGAAATCGCAGGGCGTAGCTCCTCGCTCGGGTGACGCTGCTGCCCGTCATCGGCCTGTGGTATTTAGCTACGCCTTCAATCGTGATGGTCATACCGCCACCAGTCGGTTTCTAGAGTTCAATTAATTGATCTGTTTAAATTGCGATGATAACTCGCCTTCCGCTCAAAAGTTTCCTCGATTATTCCATCTTAACTTATATATAATAACGCGCAAATCTCAGGAACTTTTGTGTTGAATAGACCATTTATCGAGAAAGGCTTTAGGCTATATAACATCACGCTGCAACTATTAGGAGCGAAGAAATAATGGAAAATGTAAAAGAAAAACGGGGAAAAATAACTATTCCACGCGGACGAAGTTGCGAGCACAGCTAGTTGCTAATATCCTGTAAGTATCCTGGGGTTGTAAAAGAGCCATCTATCATATTTTCACTCCAAGCAACCCTCACCTGCCCGTGGTGTGTCCTGCCGAATAACAGACAAAGCTCTGGCAACCGACTGGTGGCGGTATGACCATCACGATTGATGGCGTAGCTAAATACCGTAGGCTGATATATGCATATAGACCGGGGTGGTTGCTTGTTAATAATAATTTAATAGATCTGTCTAAATTACAATGTTAACTCGCCTTCCGCTCAATAACCACCTCCATTGCTCCTTTGCTAATATCCTGTGGCTGCTCTCACGGCCCCGCCATATTTCTCGGCCGTCAGGGTAATAATATCTCTGCCGAGTCGCAATAAACCCACAGTCCAGTTTCTATCATAATCCCAGTCATTTTCGTATGCACAAAACGAATAATGATACCGTACGCTTGTTTCGTTGTAAATTTTCGACATAAAGATGTATTTGTGCAATCCTAAGCTATTTTCTCTTTACATGCAAATTTCGTGTCTCATATCTTATGTTGTTTGAACGTGGGATTCGTTTATTTGAACGTTGCGACTTGGAAATGTTTAAGGCTTGGATGCGTTAGGCATTATTTTAGTACTAGCTTTTGCCCGCGGCTTCGCTCGCGTTAAATTAGGGGTGAATGCTCCATACAAACTTCCACCCCCCATTTTAGGGAAGTAGGGGGTTTGAAATGGACAAAAAGTTGCCTATGTTACTCTCCATCTCTTCAACTATCTCCATGTAAAAAATCACGTCAATTCGCCGAACCGAAAAATAATAGTTAAACTGTAAGCATTGTGTTACAGTTCACAATATTTCGGCAGCTTATAATCTCGCGAGATAGATCACAATCTAACGGTGTTACAGTTTTATTATTACATCTACTAACGGTATTACAGCTTCCAAGATTTACCGCACACTAACATAATAACAAGGCAAGTTGAATAAAACCTTTTAAAAATCGACGTAATTATGGCCCAGCCCTTTCTGATAAAAAACCATAGTTCAACCGTTTCGACAGGAAATTGACAGCCCAATTGTCGATGTAAACTTGATGTCATCTTGTTCATCAACAATCCATCGCTTATTTATTACGAAACATTGGATGTTGAAAGCGATACTAATCATTATCTTTCGTTAAATTTATTTTACGTATCACAAAAAACTAGCGTTAAAATGAGCAAGTTATTTTGTGTCCAGTAGTTGTGACCCGATTCTGTGCAAGTTTTTAAGGATAATGCTAGGGTTGCCGGTAGGCAACTTTATTAGTGTAGAAAGGTATTTCTACACTAATATTTTGGCTGGCTCTGTGGCTCAATTGGTAGTGACTCTCGCCTTTAGAGTCTAGTCGTGGGTTCGATCCCCACCCGGGCAAACATTCGTGTGATGAACATTTGTGTTTGTTCCGTGTTAGGTGTATATGTCACCGGAAAATAACAAGACTAGTAAATTGATCAATTACCTAGGTAGTTGATTAACTCCCGGAAAATAATAAACGGCTGTTGAAATGTATTATTTAACGTATTATTTTAGTAAAAGTTTGATTATTTTAGTAAAATGAGCAATTTACGGGGTCTTGCCGTTAAATAATCGGACGAAGGCGAGGTGAACGTTGATTGGTTTAATGACTTCACAGTGTATTAAGTGACACATTTGTATTTATTTAAGTATTATATCTGATTCTGTGGTACCTTCGTTGTTCTGATACTCATAACACAAGTGCTTCAGCTACTTCCATTATGTTCGGTGCAATGTATTTGATGTTGTCTGACATTTATTTATTTAATTGATGTATAATCGACTTCAAAAAAAAGAAGAGGTTCTGAAGTCAGCTGATTTTTTTGTGGTATGTTTGTTACCACATATCTCCGAGCGCTGTGAACCGATTGGGAAATTTTTATTGTTGGTGTCATTGTCACCATCTCAGGAACTACTGGTCCGAATTGAAAAATTCTTTTTGTGTTGAATAGACCATTTATCGAGGAAGGCTTTAGGCTATATAACATCACGCTGCAACTATTAGAAATAATGGAAAATGTAAAAAAAAAACGGGGAAAAAATAACTATTCCACGCGGACGAAGTCGCGAGCACTGCTAGTATTGAATAAACTCAAAAACTACTACGAGTTTGCCGATTTCAAAAATTATTTTACAATTGAAAAGATACATTAATTAAGACGTATGGTTGGCAACCCTATATGTTGCACAACATTCGCTCATCGTGAATTGGTGCCCATACATGGGGTCCCCATTCAAAATGCCAATAATCCACTTTTTCCCAAAGGTCAGGACCCACCAGGCGGCTGATGCGTCGCCGAGGGGTCACGGTCGCATAATTACGGACCCCTGGACATACCAACAGTGACTCTCATTAAGTAACACTAATTGTCTCTGGGTTCCATTTTTGGGATAATTTGTGTGGTATTTTATTTGTGTGATATCATATTTTTTTTCTGCTTTGTTGTATCCAAGTTGCAATTTACTGTAAGATGTGCTGGATTGATACAATAATATTGAAAAATTTAAAGATGTTAGGTACTTACCTAAGTTTTCCAATTCATGTGTATGTAAAAATTTGGAGATAAAATGAGAAATCCTATCTTCTTCTATATATACTTATAATAAATATGTAAAAGGAGATAAATTCTGTACATGAAATATATTTTCAAAATAGCTATCAAGGGGATTAGTGATCGATACTGATGCCAAAAATGCAGTCTGTCAATCTGTCTGTCTATCTGTATGTTCGTTATAGAAACAAAAACTACTTAACGAATTTTAACGAAACTTGGTACAATTATTCTTCATACTTCTGGGCAGGTTATAGTATACTTTTGATCACGCTACAATAAATGAGAGCAGAGCAGTGAAGGGAAGTGTGGGGAAAATGGGAGACATTTATATCTGTATGTTTGAACGCGCATTATGCGAAAACTAACTATTTCATGGAATTGAATGCGGTTTTCACCATTGTATTGCTAGAAGTCTAACTTAAAATGTAGGCACCATTTTATGGAAGTTCGTTATTTTTTAAACCCGATTTCCACGCGTGCTACGTCGCCGGTACAGCTAGTAGTACATATAAGCCGTTCATCAATAGATAGATTCATAAATTGCATATTATCAACTTTCAAAACTTTTTGACTAAAAGCTGTATAAATACTTATTTATGTGATGTTGTCTCAATTTTATTTATTAAGTTTAATAAATACATTTTAGTGCACCCATAATTTCCGTTTACAATGTTAGCTTGTAAAAATATTTGCAAATTCTCGAGTTGTAAAATAAATTATGATTCTTGCCAGATTATGCGTACTAACTTCTGGGTCCTAAGAAAGGACGTATTTACTGGTTCCTGTTGCTCCATTGGGTATGAAACTCTATCTTTAAGGGGATAAACGTTATTTTTCTGTGGTATGTGCATGTTGGCGATGTGAGGTAGTAAAAGGGTGGAATCGTCAGATCGTAAAAAGCAAAGGGCAATGCTTTCCACAGCTTTGTTTCTCCGGAAGGTTTTTGCAATTTCAATTTGTGGACTTTTATGTTCTGCATTATGGTTGCAGCGAGATTGAGGTAAACACTATGACTAATAAGGAAATGACATTGAATTGTATTGGAATGTCAGATATTTTCGTGTGAGAAGTGCTAAATATACTTAAAAGGTATGAAAATAAACTAGTGGTCACGAGAAAACAAAAAAATGGTTAGGTGGCACAATTCCCCACCCGGGACAAACATTCGTGTGATGAACGTTTGTGTTTGTTCCGTGTCTGGGTGTTTACATTTGTATTTAAGTATTTATTTGTGATAGCTTCGTTGTTCTGATACCCATAACACAAGTGCTTAAGCCACTTACTTTGGGATCGGAGCAGTGTATGTGATGTTGTCTGATATTTATTTATATTTATACGTTTTCTGGCCGGTAGTCTCATTTGTTTGGAGTGTTCAATGAACGGGCTAGCCCTACCACTTACTACGACCCGCTCACGCTGGTGCTTTTAGTAGCCAAAACGCGTGAAACGACGCGCGGTCGCGGTCGAACGCTGAACAAACGCGTTTTGGTCACTCAAACTTCCAGTGTGTACTGTTTAAACGGTAATCATAGAGTCCACGACCTCTTAATATTCCTACCTCCGTTAACCAACAATATTTCAAACTAAACATGCAAAAACATAAAGCTCTTCTTTCACAAGCGTGAGTTACAAGTTGCTTGTCATCTCGCCGCTTATTGAAATGGTAATGGCGGCGCGCACACGCATGACCACTAAATCAGACGCGCAAACGCAGCCGAAGGCAACGTGCATAATTGCATGTTTAGTTGTACGGTTCAGTCACCCTTCAGTCTTCATACTCAGTCACGACCTGTCTGGCAACCGACTGGTGGCGGTATAACCATCACAATTGAAGGCGTAGCTGAATAGCACAGGTCGATGACGGGCAGCAGCGTCACCGGAGCGAGAAGCTACGTCCTACGTCGCTAACCCGCTTTCCTTTCGCAGTCCACTGCTGAACATAAGCCTCTACAGTTGTTCGCCACTTTGGGCAAACATCTGGAGGCTTTACCCATAATCGCCTCATAGGCAGGCGGATTGGCAATCGCAGAGCGTAGCTCCTCGCTCCGGTGTTACTGCTGCCCGTCATCAGCCTGTGGTATTTAGCTACGCCTTCAATTGTGATGGTTATGCCGCCACCTGTAAGTTGTTAGAGCCTCGTTTGTTAACCGGCAGGATGCACCACGGGCAGATGAGGGTGGCTTGAAACGAAAAGATGATAGGTCGCTCCAATACATTTTCTACATCCCAACACATCAGTACATTATAGTAGTGTACAAAATGCGGACTTAAAGCCTCACTGATAATTAACATCAGTCGTTAATGACCTAAGAGTAGGATCAATAATATGATTATATACCTAAGAATTACTAGCAAACAGTATATCATTAAAACTACAAGAGGAAAATTTAATATAAAACCTTTTACAGTTCGCGGAAGATGCGAGTTTTGTTCTTAGAAAAATTAAAATAATTAATCTGATTAATAAAACTTTTACAACCATATTACGTCAACGCGTCTCAGAGGTCTACGGCCGAAAACAAATCGGCTATCAAAAAGATTCCATGAGGATATTAATTTATTACACTCATTATAATGTGAGATGTTCAGTTCATGGTTTTAATATGTGACAGCGTTAAATCTTCGATACGAATGGGTGAATCGGGCCGTTCATCACACGCTGGTAAAACCGAAATGCAAATTTGTATCCTTATGGTAATACGGCAGACTGCATGGCGGTATAATAATGTCTACGCTGATTTATTTCGTCTTTTAATATTGATACTTTAGGCTTGATTTCGCAGATAACGTAGGCGAAATGGTTCGTAGCTATTCTAAATCTTAATCTTAACTATCTTAACTAATATTATAAAGCTGAATGAAAAAGAGTTTGTTTGTTTGAACGCGCTAATCTCAGGAACTACTGGTCCGAATTGAAAAATTCTTTTTGTGTTGAATAGACCATTTATCTAGGAAGGCTTTAGGCTATATAACATCTTGCTGCAACTATTAAGAGCGAAGAAATAATAGAAAATGTAAAAAAAAACGGGGAAAAAATAACTATTCCACGCGGACGAAGTCGCGAGCACAGCTAGTAAGTATATATAAAAGGAAAAACTGATTGACTGACATATCAATGCACAGCCTAAACGGCTAAACGGCGCTTGAAATTTGGAAGGGAACGTAGCTTAGATGCTGTAGAGGTACGGGAGTTAGTGGGAAAAAACTTTTGCATGGGAAAATCTAAACCGCGTAAGATAGATGAATGAAATTTGCCATGTACGTTACGTACCCTAATAAACGGAAAACCTACTTGCAACGCGATATTGCAAAATTCCAACGGGAACGGGAAATATTGGGAAAAAACTTTTGTATGTAAAAATCTAAATCACGTAAGATGTTTTCAATTTAGCTAGTTTATCTATACTCGTAAATAGGTACTCTTCCATCTCTTTCCGCGTGGATTTAGTTGAGTCGACTAAGGGTAAAAAAAAAAGATGAAGAACTCCAACCCTCACCTGCACGTAGTGCATCCTTCTGAATAACAGATGAGGCTCTGGCAACCGACTAGTGGCGGTATAACCATCACTATTGAAGGCGTAGGTAAATACCACAGGCCGATGACGGGCATCAGCGTCACCGAAGTAGGTACCTAAAGTACGTTTACAAAAACAGGAAATCACTCTGACTGGGAACCACCGTCGGGAGATTCTTAAATTATTAATTTAGTAGATAGTTGTTAATTGCTTAGGTATTCTGTGATGAATGATTACTAAGTTTACTTTTCTTTTTCAGGTAAATATCTCAAAAAGGTTCCAAACTGCGGCTCTGCGTTCTAACAAGCATGTAAGTAGGTATTTGTGATTTGTATTTTCATCAGCAGCCTAAGTTAAGAGTTCCCTAAGCAGCGCTTATGCCACTTTGATTTTTGTTTAATGGTAACTCGTATCTCGGCGAGATCTGTTTCTGCCAATGACAAGTGGCCACGGGTACGATCCCTGCCCAGTACAAACGTTCGTGTGGACATGAACAATAGTCATGTCATGTCATTTTTGGCTTATTTCACTAATCCCCGTTCACAATTCCATTCAACGAAATGCCGGTTAACGCCAATTTGAAGCTATAACGGGGATTAATGAATAAATTCCCCCAGTAATCCCCATTTTATTTTTAATGTAATGGTAATTAATGAACTTTATAGTTAATAAATATCCTCGTTGTAGCTCCAATTTGCGTTAATGGGGATTGATGAACAAAATGTTCAATAATCCCCGTTGACGGGAATTTTCAACGGGTATTTTAGGATGTCTGCTATGCATTATATGTATTCGCAAGTAAAGTATGTGAGTTAAGTTCTAGTACCCATAGTGCAAGCTTCGGCTCAGTAGATCGTGCTGTGTGCCTCAGCAATGGATTGTTTAGGGTTTATTTAAAAAAATATCGAATGACTCATCGCTTAACTATCACTAGTAAGATGACTAGTAACTTAAACAGTACAGTTACCGACGCCACAGTTACTGTATACTAGATTAAGAATTATTTAACACAAGTCTAATAACAGACTATTCATCAACGTAGCTGACCTCACTCCGACACCGTTATATCACTTTTAATAATCAATCAAAATAAAATATCGGCTCTAAATGAAATTCAAATGACATGCAAGTGGAATGAACGTTATGACACTTCGCATAATGTTGGGAGGTAAACGAACTTTGAACTGTGGTCTGTTGAAGGCATGAAATTGGCTAGATATGTGGCATTGACCTGTAATGTTGGATGGGATGTAAGGGAGCGACCTATCACCTTTTTTTTATAGTAGCTCGACATAATGGCTTCCATACGCCTGATGGAAAGCGAAAGAGAAGCCCATGTCACTGTGACAACGGGCAAGTAACTTGTCAGTTACCAGTCAGTTGTCACCGCCATGCCGGCCCAACCCTAACCCCCTACGAGCTCCGGAAACCCTACTCACCGGCAGAAACACCACCCTGAGGTCATTTGGCTGCGGTATTCTATAGGGTGGAGGTCCTTCCCCGGACGGGCGGCTCAATTAGAGCAAAGATTCGCTATGCCCTACCTCTCTTAACCCTTAACCGGATTCGCAAAAAAGGGCAACCTATTTGGTATCGGGGGTAAAATATGACCCCACTTCTAAAAAAAGGTATAAATAATGTTATTATTCTTTAATTATACTACTATTTACTTTTATATAGTAAAACCACTTTTAATCTAAGGTATAAACATTTTTTATTAAACTTTTAAACAGAAAAAGAACTTATTTTTAAACATTTTCTAACTTATAAATTTTTTAACACTATTTTTTAAGAGTCGAGTTTGGTAGTCCTAAATTCTATAAAAATCTAATAACTATGGCAAAATAACGCTTTATACTATTTTCTTATATAATAGTTATAACAAAAAAGCCACCTTGAATGAAATCAATCAAATATAAAAAAAAATGACAAGACAAACGAAATTGCTATGAAGTATGAAAATTATACACTACAAAATACTTAACATTTGGTACATGTAATGGCTTTTGCAGTATGTTCTTTACATATGAAAAGAGAATTCCTCTTCCTCGCTATTGGAACTTGATGAGGAGGAATCCGAGTCTGTTTCTAAGACACTCTCTTCAGAACAGCTAGCTACTTCTGGTTCCTCGCAATCACTAATGTCTTCGTTGTCACAAACAGCTGCTGTTGTGGTTTCAGGAACAGTTTCTGGGCCAGATTCATGATCCTCGTCTTCCAATAATTGTGTGATTTAATCCTCATTCAAAAAACCGGCCATGACTATGGTTATTCACTGAAAAAATAAAAAAACGTTCTTAATATAGTGTCCATGTAAATCGCTATACTTGGTGTCGGGGGTGATTTTTGACCCCAACAGTGTACGTACCTCTGTTCCCTGTAATGTTAGAGCGACCAAAGTCCGTCGCCCGCCGCATCCCGCGACGTAATGAGATTAGCTAGATGCGCCGGAGTGTAGGTCATAAAACTGCAAAGTTATGTTATGAAATATGTTGCAATGGGGTAAATTTTGACCCCCGATACCAGTTAAGGGTTAACTCTCTTTAATAGATAGTCAAGCATACGAGTATACGTACAAAATACAATGTAGTAGGTAAAATAAACAAATGTTTATTTTGCCTACTTTTAAGTCACTTTCGATCAGGCCTAGGGAAGCCATTATGTTGAGCTACTATAAAAAAATATGCTTAAACATTTTGATTTCATCAACTTTATTTATCTAGCATGGACTTATACATTTTACTAGCATGGACTTATAAACACCAAAATCTGTTACAAGATGGCGCAAAGTTATATTGCCATCTAGTTAAGTTGCTTAAGATGATAAATGTGTTCAGCGCAACATATTAAGCCTAATCTTAAAATTGTGGCACTTCCCGTATGTGAAGTAGGTTAAGAATATGGCTATTTACGGGCATAAAAGTAGATTTTCTACTTTGTATGAGATTAGTCGATCGCATACATAACGAGATTTAGCTTGGAAATTGTGACAGAAATTCGATATTCAGTTCCCCTGTCGAAATCACTTCGAAAGTTGATCGAATTCGGTATGCTTAGTGCGATACAGCTGCCTAATTTGTACAACAAATGTGTATTATAATTAGTTTTAAGTCAATTGGATGGTGTGCTGTAAAGTAGGCATTAATCAATTTATCTATGCCTTTTTTTAAGCTAAAATGATTTAAACTTATTATAAATAATAATAAGATTATAAAAGATTTATATTTTTTTTATTATTAGATTTATTTATTTGTCACAGAAGAAAACTGGAGCACTTCTTGGACAATTTATAAACTTCGAAAAATATCAGATCAGACAACATTTTCAACTTTATTGTCTAAGACTTTTCATGTATATCACAACCATTCATTCGAAAACATCAATACGGAACCCAGTACAGCGAGTAGGTAGGTAGGTAGGCACTTTATAGTTTTTTTTCAAGAAACATTAACTTAATCAGTATAACGTTTATACAAACATTCCGTCACCAAATACGACATTAAAACTGTATTAGACTTGTAACTAATCTGATTCATTTCGGCCTTGTCTTGAGCAGTGGAGTGTGAAAGGGAAATGAGACCGACAGTCGCGGGTCAGGGTTCGAGGCTCGACCCTATCAAAAGGGACATTTGAATAGTATGATTTTAACGATAAAATTTTGTTTTTTTTGTGCGATAGTGATAGTAGGTAATCGCCATGTCTGATAAGAATTGCAGTGTTCGATAGTTAGATATAATATTTTTTTTTATAAACTATACAATGGACTTAAAATAGGCTTCTCTTTGGCTTTCCATCAGGCGTAGGGAAGCCATTATGTCGAGCGACTACAAAAAAAAATTGCCCCCAACATTTTTTGAACATCTGTTTTCTTCTTTTTGTTGTCGTATTAATGGCAATCCAAATCATATACCTATCTAGAACTCGTCCAAGTATTAGCGATTTTGACACCAATTATCAGTTGTGATATCAATAAGTATTCTGATGCTGATGAAGCGGTCAGGTACGCAGGATATATTAACGTGCACAAGTGCACGCGCAAAACACAGGTGCACATACTCATCCCTACCCTTCTAAACCCAGTGGAACGGGGACCGCTACGACCGGAGGAGGGCCTGGACAGTTCTAACAGTACAAGTAAATAGAAGTACACAGGGATTTCAGTACCCTATCACTATCACTATCGTAAAAGGCGATAAGTATTCTATTGATATGTTAAACGTATTATAGGTACCAGAGATTTCATCTCGATAATTACAAGATGTTGAAAAACTTGTTAGCGGTATTAGTAGGTATCTATTATATTTTTTTATTATATTATAGTAACGCCAACAAGTTTAATTTATTTTATCTAATTTATTATCTGCAACTATTATCGCATCATCATCGTCAATCTATATCAGTCCACTGCTGGACATAGGCATCTCCCAACGTTCGCCAGTTTGATCGATCCTGGGCTTCTCGCATCCAGCATTTGCCAGCCGTTCTATCGAGCCGGCCATCATCTAAGTAATTGCTACTAATCTTCTATCTTCTTCTGCTATACTTATAACCTGTAGAGAAGTCAATTCTGTACATGAAATATTTTTTCAAAATAATTATCAGGGGGTGATTAGGGGTCGATACTGATGCCAAAAATGCAATCAGTAAAATTTTTGTCTGTCTGTAAGTTCGCTATAGAAAAAAAAACTACTGGACGGATTTTAACGAAACTTAGTACGATTATCATACTCCTGGGCAGGTTATAGTATACTTTTCATCACGCTGCAATCAATAGGAGCAGAGCAGTGACGGGATAACGGGAGAAAATTGTATCTGTATGTTTGATCGCGCATCACGCGTAAACTACTGCATGGAATTAAATGCAGTTTTCACTAATGTATTGCTAGAGGTCTAACTTAAAATTTAGGTACCATTTTATGGAAGTCCGTTATTTTTTTAACTCGATATCCACGCGTGCGATGCCGCCGGCATAGCTGGTCTAATTAAATAACTAAATTCTAGAGAAAATGTATCTCACGCTCAACACTTACTGTTTCACCCCACATCCAGTTAAAAGCTTGCGACCACAAATTGGCTGGCAGAGTAAATCTCAATTATGTAAATGGACCACGATAACATCTACTGCGCTCCACCCACTGGAAACCACCACTGGTTATGTGAAATAATAACTTCACTTTTAACTATATTTAGTTAATGTAGTAGGGGGAGTCCGTGATACTTTATCATTGTGAATTCCGTTGAATTATTTGAATATGTATTAAATCCAGTAGGTTTGGTCAATCTGTTATCCAGAACGTTAACACTTAAATAAATAAATAAATAAATAACCCAAGACATGCCACGCTGAGCCACACAGCGCCACCTAGCCCCAAACTAAGCCGAAGCTTGTACTATGGGTACTAGACAACTGATAAACTTACTTAGATATTATTTTTTTTGTAAATAAATACATATTAAACATAGAAAACACCCAGACCAATACAAACAAACATGTTCATGAACACAAATGTTTGTACTGTGCGGGAATCGAACCCACGACCCTTGGCTCAGAGGGCAGAGGTCACTACCAAATGAGCCACCGAGCCTGTCCGCTTGCTATTATTGCTATTATTTTATTGATTTTCAACTACTCTTGTTTTTACTTACATCATCAATACATTCAATAAAATAATATGTAACTTAATGACCTTAGCACCTTTTTTCAATGAACTTGGTCGCAAAATTTCCGTGATATGGTCCATAGGTATAATGTCATTAGCATATTCAAACCGCAAACATGTGATATGCTTTGAAATATACCATTTCTTGGAAACGTGTGGTCATTCGGTCTGGACGCTTTTATTAATCAATTTAATTGGTAGGTAAATGTGGAATAGGTGACTAATTGGAGCTTTTAAAGTGTTATTCAGAAAGATCGCGATAAAACAGGTTGATCTTCTTTCGGCGGAAAGTCCAAGATTGTTATACAATTCGTGAATAATTTGTAATGTAACGCACAAATTTATCTAGAACTAGACTTGCGTAGAACCTGAACCTAGAAACCACATACAACACATTGTCTGTGGTTTGTCTGTAGTTTATAGGTTAGATAGATAGATAGATTTTCTTTATTGCACAAAAACAAACAATTATGTATAGACAAGGCATTACAGACAACTAGTGGTACAATTTAGGCGGTCTTATCGCTAGTAAGCAATCTTCCAAACAACCTTCAGGTAGAAGAAGCGTGCTATTCTGAAGAGAGGGGGCAAAGTCGTGTTAACTGGTTCATAGTAAGACCACCCCATCTCATCCCGGGGGAGTAGTAGAAGACTACTAAGGGAATATCAAGTAACGGGTAACACTAGTTACCTGGGAACGAATAAAAATTCACCAAACTGCATCACCGAAACTCCAAAGCGGTGAATGACAGTTGTCATTGAGTGAGGCTTATGCCCAGCAGCAGATGTTTGCAGACTTGATGATGACTCATCATCATCAGCCTATCGCAGTCCACTGCTGGATATAGGCCTCTCTAGGTGTTCGCCACTTAGGGCAAACTTCTGGAGGATATACCCATAATCGCCACGCTGGGCAGGCGGGTTGGCGATCGCAGGGCGTAGCTTCTCGCTCCGGTGACGCTGCTGCCCATCATTGTGGTATTTAGCCTTCAGTTGTGATGGTTATACCGCCACCAGTCGGTTGCCAGCGCCTCGTTTGTTATTCAACAGGATGCACCACGGGCAGGTGAGGTTGCTTGGACCGAAAAGATGATAGGTCGCTCCCGTTACATCCCGATAATGATATGTATTATAACAAAATCATAAGGATGCCTCTAACCATTTATGAATATCAAGATACTGGTTACTTAAGACCAAACCA